>QEPC01013442.1:1305094-1331465 GCA_003113815.1 Sphenodon punctatus | reverse complement strand
TATCACTACTTCCCTATCACGTGGTGTGTTAACCCCTGCACGACTGAGTGGAGACACGAGTGGGAACGAGCAGGGGCCGTGCCCCCTTGGGGGGCTTATAGACGGGCTGCACACACAGCTTGCGATGTGCCTCACCCCTGTGATGATACGGTCCTCTTCCTTGATAGGATATTGACCACACCGAGACCTGAGGGGTATTTTTCCCACTCCCAAGTCTGTGTGCACCCGTCTCCCCCGGGAGTCTCGTTCGTCGTGGGCGCTGAGTGGGGAATTGGCTGGGTCTGTGTTTCCCTTAAACCCCCATCCCGTCACATAAATGTTTTATCAGCTGAAATAAGCACAGACAAGCAGCAAAGAAATGAACGTCACTTATGGTTGACTATCAGCGTGCTTTTACTTCAGAAAGAGAGAAAAATATTTATTTATTCAAATATTTATCCTGCCCTTCCCACGAAGGCTCAGGGTGGCTTACAGAAATATAAAATACAAAGAAAGAAAAAACATATAAAACATATTAAAACCATTAAAAAGAAACACTAAGCCCCACCCACCAACCCTATTTTTAATGCCTCCACCTCATCCCACACAACCCTATCTCCACCCCTGCTCAAACCCCCCCTCTCACTGGGGGTGTGTGGAATCATCCCCCCAAACCATCCCAGTCCCCTATCCCCACTCGCCAAATGCCTTTACAAACAAAAATGTCTTACACCAAATCTGGAAGATGCTTATCCTTGGGTTCAAGTGGACTTCTGTGGGAAGAGCGTTCCATAGCATTGGAGCAGCAACCAAGAACACCTCCCTGTGAGCCTTTGTCACATGAACAAAGGTAACAGGCAGTACCCACACGGAGGCGCTCCAGGCTGATCGCAGGTGCCCCATTGGGGGCATAGAAGGACAGGCGGTCTTTCAGATATGTGGTGCCCAGACCATTTAGGGCTTTAAAGATCAAAACCAGCACATTGAATTGTTTCTGGAAACCTATAGGGAGCCAGTGCAGACTTCAGAGTACCAGTGTAATATGCTCCTGGCACCCTGTCCCTGAAAGGAGGCGAGCCACCACATTCTGCATGAGCTTCAGCTTCCGAACAGTCATCAAGGGCAGCCCCACATAGAGTGCATTGCAACAGTCTAGCCTCGAGATGATCAAAACATGGATGAAGGTGGCCAGATCCAAATCAGAAAGAAAAGGCTGCAGCCTCCACACCAGATGGAGTTGGTGAAAAGCACTCCTGACCACCGCCGCAACCTGACAACCCAGGCCCAGCAATTTATTTATTTATTTAGTTCATATTATTTCTAGCCTGCACCCTCCTGCTCACACGGCAGGTTGGGGCAGCTCAAAATTAAAATTCCCAAAAAATACACTAAAACAATTCACTACTTATTTATATAAAATATAAAAAATTAAAATGTATAAAACTCATTAAAAGAGCGGAACCAAAATCCCCCCTCCCCCGAAGCCCTCCACCCTCCTCATCCCCCTCCCCAAAAGGCTGGTGGAACGGCCAGGTCTTACACTGTATCCGGAAAGAAGGGAAGTCTGGGGCTAAGTGGGCCTCTGTCGGGAGGGAATTCCACAGTGTCACGTGTTATTGGGGGGGGGGGGACGATGACAAAGGAAGGAGCTGCCAAAAAGAGAGGGAAAAAGAAGGCAAAAGGGGGACTCACTCAATTCTGGACCCACGCGCCTGTCAATAATCCTCTCTGCCTGGCCCCTGTAAAAAGTATCCTCAGCTCAGGATCATGAGGTGGTCTATAAATCTCCACAGAGATCAGACCTAGATCATCATCGGGGTGCAGGTCTGCAGAGGGAGAGAGGAGCCACCGAGGAACATACAGCCCCTGATCATCACCAAGGGGCAGGCCGGGGTTCCCCGGGATCCCACAGTCACTCAGGAAACAGGAAACCCCACAGTCACTCAGGAACCAGGAAAAACTTGCAATAACTCAGGAGCAAAGAAACTACACAAGCACTCTGACTCAAACATGTCACTCAGGCCAGTCTCTCAGACTTCTGCACCGATTACTGGCAGCCTTACTGTGCTTCTGATCTGGCTTATCACTGCTAGGCCCTGCCCCAACACTGTTCCTGTTGGTGGATGCACGCTGAACACTGGGGCAGTCCCAGCTACACAGCTCCGCCTCCCTGAGCTCCATACTGTCAGCTGCAGTGGGGGTGGGGGCGGTGCCAGTCTCGGCTCCCACCTCCAGTGTACTGGCGTGGTCTGATGGTTCCTCCGCTGTTGGTTCCCCAGGGTGTAGTGGTCTGTAGAAAAAGGGAGGTAAAGTTGTATATCATCAGCGTTCTGATGACAATGTATGCTGAACCCTCTCACAACCTCGTCCAAAGGTTGCATGTACACGGTGAATAGGAGAGGGAACAGAATAGAACCCTGCGGGACTCCACACGTGAGAGTCCGGGGAGATGATGAACACTTCCCAAGAACCTCCTTCTGAGTTTTACTGGCCAAGAAAGAGTGGAACCATTCAAGAACAATTCCACCCACCCCAGCCCAGTCCCGCAGACAAGCCACAAACATCTCATGGTCAACAGTATCAAACACCGCTGACAGATCTAATAAAATCCAAAGAGAAGATCTGCCCTGATCCAATTCATGGTGCAGGTTGTCGACGAAAGCCACAAGTGCAGTCAGTGCCAAACCCAGGGTGAAAGTCGGACTGTGAAGGATCAAGGAAACTGACGTGATCCAGATGCTCCTGAAGCTGCCGAGCCACCACCCATTCAATAACCTTTCCTAAGAAGGGCAGTTTAGAGACTGGCCAATAGCTGGCAAGGGAGTCAATGTCAAGCAATGTTTTTTTGAGCAGAGGCTGCACCACTGCCTCTTTAAGACTATCTGGCACTCTGCCCTCCTTAAAGGAGGTATTGACAACCCTGGTCAGCAATACCATGAGACGTTAGGTCTCACGGCAGTCCTTAACCATCCAGGATGGGCATGGATCTAATTTTCAACATGTGGCTCTAACGGCCCCAAGGACATCCGCTGCATCAGCGGGCAAGACCCACTGAAACTGATCCCATTAAACCAGACAAGACAGAACCTCCATTACCTCTGATTCTTCCATTGCTACAAGTGTGGCATTGAAGTTGTGGTGAATCCGGGCCATTTTTGGATGCTGACTCCCCGGCCAACTATTGGCCTGTCTCTAACCTTCCCTTTTTAGGGAAGGTTATTGAATGGGTACCCGGTTGCCCGACAGCTCCAGGTCCATCTCAATACTGTCGGATTCCTGGATCCATTTCAATCAGGCTTTTGTCCTGGTTAAGGCATGAAGACTGTACTTGTGGCCTTGGTCGATGACCTGCACCTGGAGATTGACAAGGGAAATTCCACCCTGTTGATCTTGTTAGATCTACCCTGTTGATCTTGTTAAATCTCTCGGTGGCTTTTGATACCATTGACCATGAGGTGTTGCTGGGACCTCTCTGGAGTGGTTTCGCTCCTTCCTGTCAGGGAGATCACAGAGAGTGGCGATGGAAGATTGTTTGTCGTCCTCTCAGGACTTCCCTTGTGGGGTCCCACTGGGTTCTATCTCCCCTCCTGTTCAACATGTATATGAGGCCACTGAGCAAGGTCATTCAGAGGTTTGGGATGAAGTGCCATCAGTATGCTGATAACCTCCAGCTCTACCTCTCTTTTTAATTTGACCCTGGCCCTGCAGTCTCAGGGACTGGATGAGGATGAGCCGACTGAGGTTGCATCTCAACAAGGCTGAGGTTATTATGGTTGACCGGCCTTGTGACCTGAAGGGGATTGGGACTCCTGTCATAGATGGCGTCTGGCTCCCTCTGATCATTCATGTTCACAGCCTTGGGGTGCTTCTGGACCTATTTTGGCTGACCCTGTTCCAGCTGGGTACTCTGTACAGCATCAGCCCTGGACGGAGGGATAGGGGGGCTGTGTAGCCATTATTTTTAGGGATACCTGGTCCATGAGGAGATATCCAGTGCAAACTATTTCAGGTATAGAGGGCGTTGATCTAGTGATTGATTTGACCGGACGCAGATTAGGGTTGCAGCTGGTATACCACACACCTACCTGTATGGCAGCATCCCTACATGCTCTAGCAGAATTGGTGTCAGAGGTGGTCTTGCGGTCTCCGAGGGCAGTAGTCCTGGGGGACTTTAACATCCATGCTGACGTCGGTCTTGGAGGAGCAGAGCATGAGTTCATGGCCGTCATGACAACCATGGGACTGTCTCAGAGGGTGATTGGCCTAACATATGATGGAGGACATACCCTGGACCTGATATTTTTCACTGGCCTTGAGGCAGGGGATCCAGTGGTGGGGGGGGTATTAGCTGTGCCCTTGTAATGGACGGATCATTACCTCCTCTGGGCCTGGAGACTTCTGGAACCAGAGAAGGTTTGGAATGCTCTTGGGGAAATACCCCCCAATCTTGATGCCAGTTCACTTGATGACCTCATAGCTTTTTGGAACACCTTGGTGACTGAGGCCATCCATCAAATGGCTCCTAGGCATCTGCTTCCTGAATGCCAACAATGTAGGTCCTCTTGGTTTGCAGAAGACCTGTGGTGGATGAAGCAGGGGGGATGGCAGTTGGAGCGACGGTGGCACCATACTCGTGATGAAGCTGATTGATTGCAGCATAGACTTAGTTTAAGACCCTATGCTGTAGCTGCGTGGGCAGCAAAGAAGATGTTCTTTGCTACCCTCATAGTGTCCATGAATTCACGTCCAGTGGAGTTTTTCTGGGTGGTGCAGAGGCTGGTCAGTCCAGCCTCCCTCCGCCTGGAACTGGAATCTTCCAATGCTCGCTGTGACTTGTTTGTTGACTTTTTCATGGCAGTAGTCCACAAATGCCGAGAGTTGCCTCAATAGCCCAACCCTAGTTTGTGATAAAAGGACTAAATTATCTGCAAACAAGAGGGCCCCAATAGATTTGGATACTAATTTCGGGGGAAAATATTTTTCCTGTCATTCATTTCATTTTCATTCATTTCATTTATTAGATTTTTATACCGCCCCATCCTGCACAGCAGCTCGGGGCGGTTTACAACAATAAAAACATTTAAAACATTTAAAATACCACTATAAAACATATCAATAAGCTGGTAGTATATCACAATAAATAAACAGGTGGGGGATTAAAAATCACCCCCCCCCCCCCCCCCAAAGGCCTGGGCAAACAGCCAGGTCTTACAGTTCCGCCGAAAAGTCAAAAGGCTTGGGGCCAGGCGAGCTTCCTCCGGAAGGGAGTTCCACAGCCGCGGTCCTACCACCGAGAATGCCCGCTCCATCGTGGCCCCCCGCTTAACACGGGGGACCTCCAGGAGGGCACCCCCGGCAGACCGCAGGAGTCGTTCCGGGGCGCGAAGGGCGAGGCGGTCCCTAAGGTAAGAGGGGCCAAGGCCGTATAGGGCTTTATAGATCATTACTAGGACCTTGAACCTGGCCCGGCACACTATCGGCAGCCAGTGCAGCGCTCGGAGCACCGGTGTAATGTGCTCCCGGCGACCCGTCCCCGTAAGAAGACGGGCCGCCGCATTCTGCACCAGCTGCAGCCTCCGGGCCAGGAACAAGGGAAGCCCCACGTAGAGCGCGTTACAGTAGTCGAGTCGCGAGGTGACGAAGGCATGGATGAGGGAGGCCAGGTCCGGGCCAGAGACATACGGACGCAGCCTACGTACCAGATAAAGCTGGCGGAAGGCAGCCTTCGCGGCTGCCTCCACCTGCTGCTCCAGCCGCAGGCCTGCGTCCAAAATGACCCCCAGACTCCGGACCTGCTGAGCTACAGGGGGGCAAACCCCCCCAATCAGGGGGGCCACCACCCCCTTCGCCCTCCCCACCACCATTACCTCCGTCTTATCTGGGTTGAGTTTCAGTCTGCTCTGTCGCATCCAATCCGCCACGGCCTCCAAACATTGGGATAGCACCGAGACAGCAGGGTCTGGGTCGGTAGAAAACGAGAGGTACAGCTGAGTATCATCAGCATACTGGTGACATCGCACCCCGAACCCTCTCACGACCTCCCCCAAGGGCTGCATATAGATGTTAAATAATAAGGGAGACAAGATCGATCCCTGCGGAACGCCACACGGTAAGGCGCGGGGGCTCGATGTTTCTTCCCCCAACACCACCCGTTGGCTCCTCCCCGAGGCAGTAGTTGGAATAAAATCATTGATGAACAGGCTAAACAGGATGGGCGCGAGTACACATCCCTGTTTTACACCCCGTTTAACCCGGACGTCAGATGTAAGATGACCCACCTGGTCCACCTTAATTGCCACTGAAGTGTCCTCATACAAACTCCTAATAAGTGCCAACAGTCTAGGTTTGATACCCAGGGCATGAAGCTTTGCCCAGAGAAGAGGTCTATTAACTGTATCAAACGCCACCTTGAGGTCTAAAAAGGCAGCGTACATCTTCCCGTTTGCTACTCTGTATTTCTCTGCTAGATGATGGAGCACCAAGCAGTGATCCAGCGTCGCCCTACCCTTGCGAAACCCTGCCTGTTCAGGGTGGATTATCGAGTTACTCTCCATCCATTCTGTTAGTTTCATCAATAGGGACTTGGCATATATTTTACTTATCACACTGATCAAGCTAATCATCCTGTAGTTGGCCGGGTCTGACCTCTGCCCCTTCTTATAGATGGGGATCACCACGGCCCGAGTCCAACCATTGGGCAAAATTCCTGTGTTGTTGATTCTGGTGAATAGCTTGGCCAAAAGTGGTAACCACCATTCTATATTTTCTTTTATGGCCTCGATAGGTATCAAATCCAACCCCGGAGCTTTACACCTGTCTGTCTGAAAACAGTCCACCATGTGTGCTGGCCCCTTGTCAGTCATCAAGCTGCCAGGAGCCCCCTGTCTTGGGTGGGAGTTCTGACCTTGGACTCCCTGTATGCAAGCCAAGTCCCACATTACCCTCATGAGGGGAGGGTTCCATTCCCCTGCCCTCAACGCAAGGCTTACTTCCGGCAGGACTCACCTAGGGTTGCCATATATGCACATTTTTAGAGGGCACTTATGAGGAACACAGGTTGCAGGGCTGCATTGGAGTCTGCATTGGAGCCACTGCAGCCTCGCAACCTGTGTTTCTCATAAGTGCCCTCTAAAAATGTGCATATTTGGCAACTCTAGGTGAGTCCTGTGGCGAACCTCTCATCTCAGCTCTCTGCCTCTTTTTCTGTGTCCTCACTATGCATCTGTTAGCATGGGGATTAGGCTCATCTGAGTTTTCCCTGTACTTGGCACCTCTCTGGTGGTCTCTCTTGTAAGCCTCAGGCTCCCTTTTATATAGCCACTCTTCCCCCTTGCAGCTGAGCTAGTTACTCATACCAGGTGGCTGGGCTCCAGCTTTCTACAAAGAGTAAGACCCTGCCAACTTATATTTATTTTAATGTATTTATTAAAAGATTTAATATCCCGCCCCTTCTGCCACAGGCAGCTCGGGGCAGCTCACAGCAACACAAGTCCAGCATATAAAACTATAAAATTATAAAAACAAACATATCATCCCCCCCCCCCACATCCCACATCCCTCTCCTCCCCCACCCTCTACCCATCTCCCCCGCCAAACACCTGATGGAACAGCCAAGTCTTCCTGTTCATCCTGTAGCTGTTTATTAGGCCCCTTTCCAATTCCTGGATCTGGACCCCACTCTGCAAGCACTTAAAGTGGGATCTGTCCTATTAAAGAATGAGCTAATACAGAGAGTGTTCAACCTTTAAAGACATTAATCTTCTCATTAGAGGAGATGTGGTCAGTTCAGTTCAGAGGATGAGCGTGTTAGCAACATATTTGTGATGGGCAACTACTACCAATGTTCCGTGGATTTCATCTTTCAAGGCTGTCAGAGAGTTTGTCACCTTTAATAAGTGAATAAATTCATATAACCCTCCCTCACCATAAGAAAACACTAAGAACCACCCCCAGCTCTTCAGGCTTGCCAGAGACTCTCCGTGCAATGACGCTAGAACCATGAACAAGATACTGTATCATAATCTAGTATCCAAACAAACAAGCCATGACTGATTAAACTAAATATAGACATAATTAGAGTCTGGATTATATCAGCCAGAAGACAGAAGAAAACAAAAGATATGATCTCACAAAATGGAAAATACTTAAAGAACAGATATTGCACAATCCACAGCAGTCAGTTCCATTTATATCAGTCAGGTGCATTTTGGTTATTGCAATTGACTTTTTACAATAGATTGACCTAATTCTAAGTAACAATAGTAGGACTTTATGATTTGCCTTTTTTATCAGGAGAACAGTATCCAAACCTCCCTTCAACAGAACACACCATAAAAAAAGTTTTCTAAGAATGTGCAGCCCTGTGTTTTCTACTTACACTGGGAAAGTTAAGTCTCAAGGGTACAGAAGAAAACTATTGAGCAATGATGGGACATTAAGCCACAGTTTTGTGTCTGAAAGTAAAAGTGGATTCAGTTTCTAAGGAACTACATCACCCACTTATGGAATTGTATTGTCAGCAAAAAGTATTATAGACCATTTTAGAAAACTGTCATTGGGTCTAGATTGGGGTGGGGGAAACGGGACTGCAGCTAATTTTTACATGACCCCTTTCCAGTTTTTGGATCCAGTTCCTGTCTCCAAGCACTGAAACCGCCTTTGCATGAGTGGCCAGGCAAGCACGGTCTTCAACGTGGCGCTAGGAAAAGCCGCGCAGAGTGCGTTACATGCACCGGAACTGACTGCCTGCCATAGGAATTGGTGGTGCACACAGCCTCCCATGGTCTCTTTGAAGATGCATTCTGGAAACCTCAATATCGAGGATTCCAGAACGCATCTTTAAAGAGGCCACGGGAGGTCGCAGGTGCCTCCTATGGTGGGCAGCAATTTCTGGTGCATGTAAACGCACCCCGTGCAGCTTTCCCTAGTGGCTTCTGACCCTCTTAATTTTTTAAATTTTATTTTATTTTATTTTATTATTTAATTAATTAACACGTTTTATTACCCTGACCCTCCTGCTCCAGGCAACTTAGGGTGGCTTACACATAAAAACAATAAAACAGCTATAACAGCACAATAAAAGGGAGAAAAAAATAGATCTCCCTCCTCCCTCCCTAACCCACAACCCCCATCCTAACCCCATTCTCCCCCGCCAAACGCCCAGCAGAACAGTCATACGCTGGAAGGAAGGAAGGTCCAGGGCCATCCGTCCTCCACCAGGAGGGAATTCCACAGTCAAAGTGTGGCCACTGAGAACACCTTCTCCATTGGCCCTCAGGGCCACACGGGGGACCTCAAGGAGGGCACTCCCGCTGACTGCAGGGGTTGCTTCAGAGCACGGAGAGTGAGGCAATCCTATAGGTAAGTTGGGCCAAGGCCATATAGGGCTTTATAGGTTAACACCAATACCTTGAATCGGGTCCAGAAGACTATAGGCAGTCAGTGCAGAGCCCGGAGCACCGGTGTAATGTGTTCACGGCAGCCCGACCCCCTAAGGAGATGGGCTGCCACATGCTTCACTAGCTGCAGTCTCTGGACTGTCACCATGGGTAGCCCCACATAGAGCACATTACAATAGTCCAATCTTGAGGTAATGAAAGCATGGATGATGGTGGCTAGGTTGCTATCTGAAACATACTGTTGAAGCCGACAAACCAGATGTAATTGATGAAACGCACTCCTCGCCACCAACCCCACCTCGAGATCCACACAGAGCTGCAGGTTGAGGAGCATGCCCAGACTATGAACCTGGGGAACCAGCGGAGCGTGAACCCCATCAATAACAGGGGCCATCACATCCGCCACTTTACCCACCAACATCACCTTCATCTTGTTAGGATTCAACTTCAGTCGACTTGCCCTCAGCCCGGCCCACACAGCTGCCAGACACTGGGTAAGCACCGAGACTGCCGGGTCTGGGTCAGATGAAAAAGAGAGGTAGAGTTGGGTATCATCAGCATATTGATGACACCACACCCCATACTGTCTCACTACCTCCCCATACCGTCTCACTACCTCCTGTTCAACATATACATGTTGAACAGGAGAAGGGACAAGATGGAACCTTGCGGAACACCACACATGAGGTCTCGGGGCAATGAAGAGCAATCCCAGAGCACCACACGCAGAGTTCTTCCAGTCGGGAAAGAGCGGAACTACTCAAGAACTATCCCGCCCACCCCGGCTTGGTACTGCAGGCGAGTCACCAACATCTCATGGTCAACGGTATCAAAAGCAGCTGACAGATCTAGCAGAATTAGCAGGGTTGAACTACCCTGGTCCAATTCACAGCAGAGGTCATCGACCAAAGCCACAAATACAATCTCAGTGTCATAGCCCATACAAAAGCTGGACTGCGAAGGATCCATATAGCTCGTGCAGTTGAGATGCTCCTACAGCTGCTGGGTCACAACCCACTCAATAACCTTCCCTAAAAAGGGAAGGTTAGAGACCAGCCAATAACTGGTGAGGGAGTCAATGTCGAGTGATATTTTTTTAAGCAGAGGCGGCACCACCACCTCCTTGAGGCAGCCCGGCACACTGCCCTCCCAAAGGGAGGCACTGGCCCCAACGTCTCCCGACTGGCCTTAACCAGCCAGGACGGGCATGGGTGAAGTTCACAAAAGAGGGCCCGAACTACCCCAAGAACATCCACCGCCTCAGTGGGTGACACCCACCAAACTGATTCCATTAAACTGGACATGGCGGGGCTTCCACAACCTCTGGTTCACCCATTGTATTAAATGCAGCATCAAAGTTGCACTCAGAGTGTTGGAACTAGGTGTGTGCAAGCATGTAAGTGCATGAGGGGCAGAGCATATTGGCTGAGGGGGTGGGGCTTTTCTCTCTTTGTCTGCTCAAAACTTTGTGAGGTATGCAAAGAAGATATATACCAACAATTAAATTTAGCTCCCAGAATTTCTGGACCCTTCAAAGTAATTATATAATTGTGCTGGCTTTATCTGTGCAAGGGTATTGTGTCAATGGAGATGGAAACCCCCTTCAAACAACACCTCCTCAAGGGAGAAACCTGCTTGAATAACTGTGGAGCCCATTGATTTATTATGGCAAATGGGTCTGATTCTCCACCTGGTCACACCTTGGTAATCATTTACAGCTGGGCCAAGCAACAGGGGCATTCAGATGTTGCAAACATTTTATGTCCATATTCCACATGTGTACAAAAATTCACAAAGCACAAGATGGAGGATAAGTCGTCCGGTCTCAAATAAGAAGTTACTCACCATTAATATCTCAGGAGGAGAAAAATGCCATATTGTCAAAATTTTACCTCACTTCCACATTTGTATCCTACATCAAATACTCACCATCTTCTAAGCCTATAGCTTCTGAAAAATTGCACACCTGAAAATTAATCTGGACCCATGTGGAGTCATTAGCTGAAACCTTGCAGAGATCAACAATCAACAATCATCAGCATTTATCAATTATCTACCGAATCTAAAGAAAACATGACTATAATTTTTCCCTAGTAGATAATCATAAGTTATGATTATCTCCTAGGTAAGAATTATGATTCATAACACAGGAAGTGTGGATCTCAAGCAAATTAAAACAAAAAGCACATGCCGACGAAGCCAGCAAATGTTTTCCTTATAATAAAATTATACATTTATGAGCTGCATTTTCAACACTGCATTAAGTTTAGTGCGTTTATTGAAAGCTGCTTCTGCAAGGCTGACCATAAAGACAAAAGAGAAATGATAAAGGGCATAAAGACACATCCGCCCTATAGATAGCAAATATCACTGCACTGAATAAAAACAATGAAATGTGACTGTGGCATGGTGGCAAGCCAGCCTGAGGCGGGAAGCTGCAGCAGACATAGTCCAAGCTGGGTCTGGCTGCTGATCAAACGTGCCTGCGGTGGGACCCGGAAAGGGTGGTGAGAAACATGAATGTGTGGTTGGCCATGCCCCTGCACTGTACCTCACGCCCCACCATGATGGGCAGCCATCGCGGCTCCTGATAGCCAGCTGTGGCAGCCGGCCACGGTGGTCCCTGCCCCGGGCCATGTTTGCTGGCCCGAACAAATGTGATAGCCCTCTGTGGCCCACTTTGGTCCAACCAGGCGGATCTTAGCCTGGGCTGTAACCTCAGAGGTTTTCTGAGACCTAGCCGTCGACACAGCCTGGGGCGATCCCGGGCCAACATCTGGTGGTGCCTGCACAAATGTGCAGGTGAGGTCTGGTTCAAAGAGGACCACAGTGGGTGGCAGCAGGCTGCTGTCGCATCTGTTTTTACCCATTCTTACAAGAGCCTAATGGAGAAAATAGTAATGAAAGCTCCAACACTGGTGAAGCATTAGTGGAAGTACAGGAGAACACATCAAAAATATAAATACAAATAACTGATGTAGTCATTTTTATTTTATTATCTAGATTGCAATTGCTCCTAGGAAACTCAGCCATGGATCAGGGTCCCATTGTGGTAGCCAGTACAAATGCATAACAAAAAGAGAGTCTTTTAATTATACATTAAATTAAAGTACTTGCATTTGCACTCTGGTGATCTCCCATTTACTGTAATCATTAACAGGCAATGACATCCGGGGGTGGTGGAAAAAAAGAGTTACCAGCAATGGCATGGAATTTTTGAAAATCCCTGGCAATATACACAGCAGTGAGCAGCAACTTGATTTAAGTTTCATTGGCAAAATCTTTCTACTAGAGAGTTGCATTTCACAAATTATATGCTATGTCAGTCTATAACGTTTATTCTAAATCTCTGGTTTTGACTGTCTGAAAATTTCACTGTTTCTTGTTTAAATTGTTTTCTTTCCTTTCCCTTTTTATTCACTCCCTGAAATGCTAACTGCTTAGTGGTTTGAATCAGGGCAACCAAGAACAAAATTGGGCCCCTTTTTACGAAGCTATATGTCCATTACCAAGGAGTGGTTTTGACGGGGGGCAGAGGTTGTTCAACCTGAGAGCTGGCAGCCAAGATTTTACTCCCTGTGATAAGAAGCCATTCCTAAATTGCTTAAGAACGAAGGAGTCTAACAGAAGGAGTCTACAGACATATGAGGTTGAGGCTGCCCATAAAATGGACAGAACATGTTTTAATGCATAGTCAGTTGACTACATCATTTATTAATGTATTTTGGTGAGATAACAAAATACCAGGTGCATTAATGTAATGTGATATACATATAATTGCCTCCCTTCTATTAGATGGTAAAAACATATGTGCGACCAGAGCGGAGGCTCCCCAGCCCAGGCAGGAACGGAAAACAGTGGACGGGCACTTTCCGAGTCAGCGGGTGGCCACTGAACAAACGTGCTGGCCACCAGGAGAGCCATCTCATCATCTACACAACCCAAGTAGCGGTGGGGCCACATGGACACATGCGGGTGGTGGGGCCGCGATGGGGATGGCAGGGCCAAACAGATGCATTGGTCTGCTGTTGTCCGCATTGTCCCACGTGGGCGGCCCTTTCCCTGGAATGACCGCCTGGGATCTTCTAGAGGACTCATTACGGACTGGCCACCTACCCAGCCTGAGGCAGTCCTGGGCCAACATCTGGCAGCGCAGAAAAGCATGTGCAGTGAGTCCTGGGGGGCCATAGCGGGCCCACATCATGTCTGTTTTCACCTAGAGTCTGGCTATAGACCTGAGCCAGA
This sequence comes from Sphenodon punctatus, assembly GCA_003113815.1. NCBI lineage: Eukaryota > Metazoa > Chordata > Lepidosauria > Sphenodontia > Sphenodontidae > Sphenodon > Sphenodon punctatus. The sequence continues at coordinate 1,317,843 of QEPC01013442.1, read as the reverse complement.
GCAGCATCCTCTTCTCTTTTAGTGCTTCTTCTTTGCCCCTCTTATTATCAGTTGCTTTTCCCCTTATATACTGAAACCAAATTTCCCTTCATGCTTCTCCCTGTCAAAGTGAGGAATCTAAGCAGCCCATTAGGCAGATGTTTTCTGAACAGATGACCTATTCAAAGGGTGCCTTTTCTGGATCCTAGCAGTACCTCACTAGAATTACAAGCTTTGATTAATCTGAAAAGACTTTTCCTATGTAAACAGACCTCTTATAGGTAACAGAAGGATTGTCAGCATTTCCAGTTCTACTTAAAGAAAGATATTCGAACCAGAGAGAGTTATTTATTAGATATCAGCTCACCAAAGCTATAGAATTGTTATACTGCCATCTAGTGGTAGTGTGACACAACCTATAGAAAATTATAGGCTACCCATTTATCATTTTAGGTTATTTTTTTCCAACTGAAATACTAATTGTTCTTATCAATAAGTCTCTCTTACTGTATTTTTCCTGTAAAATCTTAAACTTGTAGACTTTAAGAAGCAGCTATTTAATTTTTGCCCCTATGTTTCCTTGGAGTCAGTTAACCCAATTATTTTTAGTGTATTAACCAGAGGAAAGCCATTCCCAAACAATATAAATTCCCCCAAAATATAAAAGTTAATAAAGGCCATTTATAACTTTTCATGTTATGAGGGGGCTGACCACCTATTAGGACAGGACAGCTGTTTTCTGACATGCAGGTTACAAATGGGTATGTTACATGAGAGTCACAAGCACATTAAAAAGCCAAGCAATATGGATCAAAGCATTTATTTCTTTGAGAAATCAAGGAGACCTTTTCCCCCTTAAACAAGTCAAGAATTTCAATGCATAAGGTTTTGAATTTAAATGCCTAAAAGTCTAAAAATTCAAAAATGATGGCTCTTTCTGCTTCTGTCACTCAATCATATTACATATGTATACTGAACTAAGGCATAAACATAACTCTAAATATATCAGTGCAGAACATTACGAATGAGCAACAAGGGAAAGTTAAGATTGGTAATGGAGCCATAACTTTGTTTCTCAATACATTTACGCTTAAATTCTCAGGGTATTAATATACATGATGGCAGAGTGCTACTGTCACGAACTGATCTGGTCTGGGAAGCCACTTGCTTCCCAGTCAGGATCAAGTCTGGCCATGGAACAAACGTTCATGCAGCTGGGCCAGGGGGCGGGGAGCCCCCATCCCCGCAATGCACTCATTGGCCCACCCCCCATGATGAGCAGCCATGGAGGCCAATGATGGTTGGTATGGCTGCCCGTCATGGGGCCACTCCAGACTGGGTCTGGAACAGCAAACTACCAAGCGTGATAGCCTGCTGTAGCCCATGGGTAGGCCATTCCCTTGACGTGTTGGTGGCTAGCCTGGGCTGTGACCCCAGAGGTTTTGGGGGCCACAGCCTGGGCTAACTGCCAACATGCCTGGGGAAACCCTGGGACAAATATCTGGGGTGTCCCCAACAAACATGATAGTGGCCTGCAGGGATCCAAAGCGGGTCCAAGTGGGCCACAGCGGATCACTGTCACATTTGTTAACACCCTCATTCTCAGCATTGCACTGATGTAGTTTCTTGTATTGGATATTACACTGGAGTAGAGGGATTTACAATGTGTACAATATGCATTAGGAAACAAATACTGTTTCCAGTGAAGTCAATTTTGCCATTGATCTTCCACTGAGCAGCCATTAAACCCTGTTTGTGTAACTAAGCATAGCGCAGACTACCACATGCCCACAAAGACCTAAATGTGACTCTGTGTTCCAGTGAACAAGATTTACAAGACCATGCCCCCAAATATAGATTTTATTTTCAAGATTGGGGAAGGAAACATTGAAAAGAAGGGTCACGATAAATAATTGAACATGAGTTTCACAGTGTGATGCTGGGGTTCAGAGCAAGTAGGCATAGGGAAACTACATCAGTGCAATGCTGAGAATGAGGGTATTATCTTTGTTAAAATCTATTAACTGCTTGCTTTTGGCAAGTAGACTTTTTGAACTGTCGAGCTGATTTTCACAGCCTCCTCCATGACAAGTCCCAGTATGTCGAGTAGATATTTTTTTTAACGCCTGGCTAATGAATTATTTATAAATATTTAACAGCGAGCTTCTGAGCAATATCAAGACCATTATTGGGATCCTGTGTCCAGAACTGGTATCCACACTTCAAAAATGGTGTTGAAAAAGATTGAGAAAAAAGCTACATGAATGATTTGAGATCTGGCAGTGTACCTCAAATTGTGCTAGAGTTAATAAGTTCAGTCTATTTAGCTTCTTTAAAGGTACGTATTTGCAAAAAGATACTAAAAGATATTATTACATATTATAGACATTTATCATAGATTTACTACATAGCAGAAGCTTTCAGATGTTGCTTATAAACCTGTAGCAAGCTACAAATGGTGCTTTCCAGGGATTTTCTGCTGGTTTATTACTTAGTATCTGAATGTTAGAGTTGTCTTGATCAGATTCTGCAAGTACCTACATGGGGATGAGATCTCTACTAGAAGAGAGCTTTGTCAATCTAGTTGACAGAGATGAAATTCTGGGGTGTCTTTAGACAGACACCTGCTCCGCTCCTGCTCCGCCTCACCTCCAGGTGACCCGTCCATAGAGGTGGGCTACCCTGGGGTGAGGCGGAGTAGAAGTGGAGCAGGCGCTGCCTTCTCTGGGTCAGCTCCACTTGCGTTGCTCCAGAACAACACATACATTTACCTGTGTATGTGATGGAATCAGTCGAAAAATCCATGTCAAGACTGGATGTCCTTATAAAAGATATGCTATAGCTCAGCAGGAAGTTATGAACTAAGTAGAGGGATTACTGCATGAAACTTTGTGGCCTGCATTATGGAGGAGCTCAGAGTAAAATGATTATAACAGCTCCATGGCTGTAACAATCTATAGATAAGCTTCTCCATACATAAATTCTAAAAACAGTAATGAGATGTAAATTGTAACATAATTATGAATTCTTTGCTCTTATGAATAAACTCATGACCATGGATGTTTCCTACCTTTGTAATCAGCAGAGAACCATGTTTAATTAAAATAAGCAAATACTGTCAGAGACAGTGGGTAATTTCAGACATTACGAGATCACAGTGAACCACAGACAATCCTGCGGCGTGGTCAGAGAACCCTGAACATCAGATCGGCGGCATCCAGATGTTCATCATAGTCAATCACCCGCAGGGGCGAAAGCCAACCATGCTTGCAGAGGTCAGGACGGGACCATCCCCAGAAGAGTGGTGAAAGAGATTCCCACTGGGAAACTGCCCAAAGTAACGACTGAACGCCAACCACCAGGCACCGTGGTGAGAGCACGTAGTGTCGCTGCCAGGCAACGCGCAACACACAGACTGGGGAGGGAGATTTAAAGGGCACACAGCAGCAGGGGAACGTGGCGGGACGGAGAAAGATGGAAGGGAGAGGAGAGCGGAGGGCGAGCGAGGCGTGGGGGAAGGGGGGGGGAGGGCACAAAGGGGCATGGTATGGACAAGAAACACGAGGTGTAGCTACAACAACAGCTTTATTGTCTGCTTCATGGTAACAGGAAGGGGGTAGGGGAGCGGCTCGTCTGCCGGCTGGTGCGTACCTTCGGACAGCACCCCTCCCCTGGGTGCACCTGCGCTCCCGTTCTGGGGGTTCGTGCCCTGGGTCCGCATGCACCCGATCCGCAGCTGATTGCCTGTTGTCATCACCTCCCTGCTATCAGTGCTTGCTGGACAGCCTGTGCACTCAGTTCCTGCAGCTGTGCTGGGTCTGCTCCCCACGCATTGCTTGCTAGCCTTGTCTTGTTGCGGCCTGCAACCTTATCATGTGTCCTTGGGGCTCCCCTGCTTCCCTCCCCAGCCCACATGGCATCGTGGGGCCCCCCCTTTCCTTGCTGCTCAGACTGCCAGCAGGACCATGACCTGCAGTGCTGCCCCTGGGCTCCCGTGCCCCAGTTCGCCTGGCGCCCCCCATAGCTGGACCTTCCAGGAGACCATGGCCCTATGTGACCTGTTGCAGTCCCCAGCCGTGCAACTGCTCTTGTGCTGCCCGAATACCCTCTCTGGTGCTCTGGGCTCCACTACTTTGGCTATGAGGCGAACAAACGGTAGCGCGTGCTGGCTCCATGCGGAGATGCTTGCCCTCCGTCCCTTTCCTGATGGGCGCATTCCGGAGATGAGGTGCTCGCATGTGATGTGGTCTGCGGCAGAGACCGTGTCTGCCCTCTTGGTGTGTAGCCTGGCTGGGTTCACAACCTGTCTGGAGGAGGGGGGCCCTGCCCTGGCCGTTTCCTTCTTCTGCTGCATCCATGGGAACCGTGGCTACCAGTGGTCGCGTGGGGCAGCGTATTACCACTTTTTGGAGCTTGGGCATCTGCCATGACCCCCTGCTGCTGACTATACCTTGTTGGGGCCCACCGGACTGGAGCTGGTGGCATTGGCCGCTGTGTGGACCTTTGCTGATGTTCAGGTGGGGCTTGCCGTGCCGGATCCATTTGAGGCCTACTACCTCATTGCCTACCACATGGCGGGGCTCGGCTACTGCTGGGGCATGCTGCAGTGGCCCCACTACATGCATCTTATGGGCCAACCGGTCCCAGCCCCTTCATGACCCCCTGCAGTGGGCTGTGAGGCCTCCTGTGTCTTCGGTGTGATGGATGACAGCCCCGCCCGTGTGCTCCGTGCACCTCCCTGCCGGTTCGGGGCACTGGCTGCTCGCTCCGTGCCATTCCGGCCTCGCGGCTGTTCTGATTGGATCGCTTGCCTCCGTTCCGCTCGCCTGTGTCGCTGTGCCCCCTCCATGGGCACCCCCTGTCCTTTGCTGCCTGTAGTGTTCCTCTCCATGCCCGGGCCCCCCTTTGTCTGGTTCTGCTGTCTGACACTGCTACTGACTCTCCCCGTGGTGTCTTCCTCCCTTGCCCAGCCGCCCGCATGCCTGTGTCCGTTCCCTGCACCCCCCCCCACCCTCTGGGTGCCTCCGTGACTGTGTGGGACTTGGGGCCACTGGAAAGCGCCTCCTGGATTCCTTGGGGGGGGGGGCTGGATGTGCTGTCCACAGGATCCAGCTCACCTCCATTCCCAGACGTGCTTCTGCATCAGCGAGGGGGATCCTTGCCATCTGGACCTGCCTTGGACCGCTCCGGTGTCTTCCCCGGCTTGGTTGTCCTCCCCCTGTGACCCTGCTTCATCCCAGTGGGGACCCCTGTGACTTATTAATTATTATTATTATTATTATTATTGGCTTTTATATAGCACCAGCAATGTACCTGGCGCTTTACAGAGATTAAGATAGACAGGGTCCCTGCCCGAAGGCTTACGATCTAAAGACAGTGGGAGGGAAGACAGGGAAGGGGGAACTGAGGGAGGGACAAGGGATGCAACATTCTTGAGGATGCTGTTGGATGACCCATGCTCCCTGTGCTGTCAGTGAGGTTCTTGGTGTCTTTCACCATGTCCTGGACTGTTCCCGTCCCGGTCCCCTCCCCTTCCTTGGCCCAGGACTCCCCCTCCCCTGTGTCCGTGATGCTGTGTGTGTTGACCTTCCTGGTGTGCTCCCCCCTTCCTTCCTGTCCCGTTCGGGTGTGTTTGCGCCTGGGCATGTGTGTGTGGTCTATGTTCTGCAGTGTCCTTGGCTTCCCTGTGCCTGTAGCATGTGCTGCCGCAGCCGCTCCTCTTCCTCCTCCCCCTCACTTCCCGTTTCCCTTGTGTGGGTGTTGCCTTTTGGCACTTTTGGCTTCCTTTGCCCTCAGTCAGCCATGTCTGCCTCCCACCCCGCCCTCTGGGTATTCTGACCACGGTCTGGAATTGGCGTAACGTCTATTGCGCTGCCCCTGGCCATGGTCCGTCCGTCCATTTCCTTGCCGTGGTCCCTGCTCCCGTCATATCTGTTTGGGGCTTTCCTGGACCACGGGAGGGGGTTGGCTGGCTTGCCACGGTTGGGAATCCACTGTGGTGATCCAGGAGTGCGTAACATCTGAAATTACCCAGTGTGAAGCAGTGGGGCATTTGGTTATTCTATTTTAGAGAAGGCAAAAAGTAGACATATTTTCTGCAAAGTAGTGGAGTCCTAAGAAAAGCAGAACATCTGGTCACCTTTGCACTTAATCATATTTAATAGAAAGAGGGGGATGCGTATCCTTGATAAAGTAATCACAATTATAATATTAATCATGTTACATCTAGTGGAGAGATCAAACAAGTAATTAATGGTATAGATTAACCATCTCTGAAAAGATACATAGTTTCTAAAGAGATCGTTTATAGCAGAGATAAATTTCAGATTATTCCAGGTGCTAAATCCTCTCTCTGTCTCAGTTTACAACATGATCTTCAGGGCACTGAAGTGAGAGTCACACACCAGTGCTAAGAGTTAGCACTGAAACTAAATGCCCTTAGAACTGCAATGCTTAGCATGTGTTACGGCCTACATTTGACATTTGTAAATAATCATTTGCAAATGTATTGATTTTAAGGATGGGGGAACCATTTGTTACAATATTGTGTGACGTTCTATGTAACGCAGGGTATATAAAATCATAAAATAATTCTAAACTCTTTTGTGCATATCTAACAACATAACTGGTATTAAGTAGTCCCACTAAAACGATGCGTAGTAAATCTGCTCTCAGCACTACTTGAGTAGCTTCCCTGAAGTCAATGAAGTTCCTTGGGTGTATAGTTGAGGGCAAAATATGGCTCAGTCTGGTTGTATCTAAAATGTGATTAAAAAACAAAATTTAGGCAAGCAAAATTCAAGCTAAGGAAAAATGGTAACATATTACAAAATGTTATGTAACTCCCCTCCCCTTTTTAGTGGGACAAGTCCTGGAGGATATATATACCACGCTTCCTCTTGGGGTGCCCCCCCATTTCAAATAACAAAGGACCCTTGGGGAGCCCTGAGCGCATGTTACTTTTTCTGGAAGTTCCTCAGGGAGGGAGGGGGGATTCTAAGTAACAAAGTGGTTCTGATGGTTCAGTGCCTCCGCCCTGGGGGAATGAGTTGCTCTACAAAGGAGATTATAAAGAATGGGTTCCCCACCAGGAATTTCTCCCCGTACAGAACTAGCCAGGGACCCCTGGAGACCATTACACAGGCAGCATTTAACAATAGACCTTGGGGGAATACTCCAAGTACTTTATGAATTCAAAACCAACAGTAATATATAACAACAATACAACAAGCAATAACCAAATCAATTAAACAAATCTTCTCTCCCCCTCCCCATTAAGGGTGTCCGAAGTCCAGTGATGGCTGGATTTCTCAGTGTTGTCCCTGGTGGGGTCCCCATAATCAGTCGGAGGGAGGGAGGGAAACAAAAGTGGTGACATTAAGGCAAAAACATAGAGCTTAGGGGGCTTACCTGCTGTAGCATTCCCTATGGGGCACTTAGTATTTGATGGCTATTATGCAGGGCTCCTGAAGGTGCCTCCTTCCTGGGGGTCCGGGAGCTCCCCCTCCCTCTCCTAGGGAGCATTATCAGGTCTTCTTCCTGCTCCATGTGGCCCCTGTCCAGGCCATCTGTCAAGGCGTGCATCTTTCCCCAGGGGTCACTTGGGTGTAGGGTGGCCATACCTCCCCTTTAAAAGAGGACACTTATGAAAACTACATGTTGCAGGGCTGCACTGCTTCCAGTGCAGCCCTGCACCATGTATTTTTCATAAGCATCCTCTTTTAAAGGGGAGGTATGGCCACCCTACTTGGGTGAACAGCTTGCGGCCCCACTCTGCTTCTCCACTGGACTCATCCCATGCACTGTGAGGCAGCCCATGCTCCCTGGAGTTTCTCTAGAGACCTACTCAGCCCCACTGAGTTGGCTTAAAAGTTCAGCTCTTCATTCTCGCCTCTCAGTCTATCCTCTTCCCCGTCTGGGTTTCCTCATCCCCTCAGAGGAGGAGGTCTATGAGCTCTCCCCTGCGCATTGATAGCACAGTCACTTCGCCTGGGCCTTTTCAGCCTCCCTCGGGCAGTTAGCATCACACACCTTCCTCTCTCGACTCTCAGGGTGCATGCAGATGAGATCATACAAGACTCGTCTCCCAGCAGTACTCTTTGTTGCGGGAGTTTGTATTCCTGCCTTTTAATTGTTCCCATGTTTCCTCCCCCGCTTCAGAAATTTCCTTCTGCTTCAGAATTTAAAGCAGATGCTGCTGTGGCTGATAACTGGTGTCCTGTCATTATGTGTGGGTTTTTTGTTTTTTTAAAATCAACAATACGTTGTCTCCACCAGGTAAGCAGTGAAGATTCATCCCGTGTGGAGGGAATAACTTCTATTCCTGCGTGCAACAATTCAGGCGGATTTGATTTGCGGATTGATCTCTTCACACAAGACTAGAAATGCGGCAAGATGGATTTAACCCAATTGTCAAACCTCTCTTTTTTGGCTTAACTTCTTACTCTTCACCCACCCTACACCCAGTGCATCCTGTGACATAAATCTTGCACATGTTCACTAGTAAAGCAGCTGTGCCAAATATCTTGTGTATCTGTGCTGGGCTAGCACTGCTGCCCCCCATCCCGGGCCTCCAGAACCCTGAGGCAGCCAGAGGGTGTCAATTCCTCAATCTGCAATGGCTTAGTATACAACACCTTATTCTGACTGACTGTTCTTGTCTGTGTGTGTGTGTGTGTGTGTGTTTTAGAGTTATCTAAAATTAGGGCTGTGCATTCAGGTTTCGATAAAAACACACACCCACCCTTTTTTTTAGCTTCCATGTTCCAAACCCAAATACTGGGGCTGGGGTTTTGAGTCAACCCAACAGCTTCAAGTTCTCAAACTAGACCCCCCAAACTGCAGTACATATTCAGCTTGGAGCTGGACTGCTCTCCAGCTCTTAGCTTAGCTACCTGCTTGGGGAACTTCCTCCCCACCTGCAGGGGCGGCCACTGTCTCCAAACTGCAGTCTCCAGCATTGTAGCCAGGCCTAGCCCAACAGAGCCCAGTCAAGCCAGGGAGAAATGGTCAGTCCTTGGTAACCTCATCCCCCCCCCTGCCCCTGTCAGCAACCCCTCCTGCAGGCCAGTGACCCTCTTGAGCCAGCCCCATGTCCCCTTCCCACAAGCCAATGACTCCTGAGCAGATGGACTGAGGAGGGTGCAACCAATAACCCTAGCTACCATTTGCTAACAGAAATGTCATTCCTAACAGAAATGTCTACAGGGGGCCAGGACAGTGAAGGGGAGCTGGAGGAACAGCCCCAGGATGAAGAGACAGCTCACGATGATGGTAGGTGGAACTAGAGGGTTGAAAGGCAGCGCGGGGTGGAGAGTGGGGGTTTGGGTGGCCAGCAGGCACCCAGGGAGTGTAGGGGTGACAGTAGGTGCAGAGGCAGCAGGTGCAAGGGTCACCCAGGGTGGGTATACTGGTATGGGGTGGCCCAAATCAATGGCTGTCTTGTCCTCCCTACTACAGATCTGCCAGTGGAATTGATGCTAGCGCCAACCCAACCAACCCCAGTGGTCCAGCAGAACCAGGCACAATAGGCATGGGCTTGGCAGCACAGGGAAGATTTGGTGCGGCAGCTGCTGGACGAGATCACCCGCTGGGCAAATGAGATACAGGATGCAACCCTGGTCCTGGCCCAGGAGCACTGCCTGCCCCAGAACGATGGGCCCTGGCTGCCAAGGCCCTCTTGGAACGCCACGAGGAGGATTGCCAGTGGGACCGTCTAATCGGTGAGCTGCAGGCAGGCCACGAGGCACTGGTGGCAGAGGGCCCTCCCTGTGCAGGCTGCTGGAGCAGTCCATAGGCATGCGGTGCACCCTCCTCCACCATGTCGGGACTGAATCCATCACAGCAGCTCTGGGGTAGGCTCCACAGGCTGAGCCCTTCCCGCAGCTCCTGCTCCAAGCAGTGCTCCAACGGGGGCCCATCCACCCGACCTGGCCTTGCCAGCAGCCTGCCCTGTTCCTCCCTGCCTAAGCCACCACCAGTGGCAGGAACACCCCCGCCACCTGCAGTCCCACCACAGACCGCACTCACCGAGCCCGAGGAGGAGGAGGAGGCTGCCACCTGGTCCAAAGTGGCCACAGACAGCTGGGGAAAGGTGGGGACGGGGGAGGATAAGGAGAGATATCATCTTGGAACTGACAGGCAACTGCCACAAAAGCAAGAAAAAGTACCCAGTCCTCGACGTCAGGGGCTGTGTGAGAGAAAGACTTTGAGAATGATATGAGAGCTGAACTTTTAAACATGCAATTGCATAGGGTAAGATTAGCTTAGAGCTTACCAAGTAAGTTAGAATTGTGTTATCTTTAGATAGATAGATAGATAGATAGATAGATACTTGGAAAGCAACTGAACAGCACAACTCTCAAGGAAGCTCTGGATCCCAGGAGAATGCAGTCAATCAATAATTTATTAATTTATTTTTAAAAATAAAAAAAATTAAAATAAAAAAACATCACCTACAATGCATTCCTTTTGTTGTAGACTATCATCCTGCATCACCTAATTACAAGCTGGCCATCAAAGAAAGCTACCCCTTGATTGCCAATTCAGAACATCTCAAAAAGTAATCAGCAAATCCCCGGTCATTGCTTTTCGACAACCACCCAATCTACGCAAGCTACTAGTCAGAGCGAAACTCACACCAACTGTTGACAATCCTGGCTCACATCCCTGCTCATCTAACCGATGCATCACCTGCTCTTATCTTAGAAAAACAACTACCTTCAAGAGCACAACTACCAACAAGACCTACCTCATCAGGCAGAATCTAACCTGTAAAACCAGCAATGTTATTTACATCATTCAATGCAAACACTCAGGTTGCCACATACAATACGTTGGTAAAACCACCACAGATCTGCGTACCTGTTTTAGGAATCACAAATCTGCTATCCTGACCAAAAAATACAACAACCTGTTGCTAAACACTTTAATTTAGAAGATCATGAGCTATCAGATTTAGAAATATTCCCCATTGAACACCTACCAAACCCTGTGATGCTGGATAAAAGGGAGAACTTCTGGATCTATAGACTTAACACCTTAACACCTCATGGCCTCAATTTGGAAGATAATAGTTAAGCAGAGTTTGCCTTCTGCTTTTTGCCACTTTTGCAGGAGTTACCTAGCTAGTCTTGGAATTTTCAGACCACAGTATTCCTCTAACTGTCACCTATCTCTGGGCACCAATTATTATTATTATTATTATTATTATTATTATTATTATAAGCATTTGTATAGTCCCAGCTATGTACCTGGCGCTTTACAAAACAATAAGATAGATGTAGTCCCTGCCTACGGCTTACAATCTAATAGACACGGAGGGGAGAGACAAGGGGCAATTCCCACATATAGCAAATCAGTGCTTGTTTCTTTCCCCCGCATAATTTAATGTTGTGGGAAAGTCTCCATGCGCTTAATTTGCTGTAATTGCGTTTGTTAATTAAATGCATGAGAGGGCAGCGAAAACCTACCTTTACAGAAGTGCGTGTCCAAAGATCCGCATGGCTCCTGCTGTCAGAACGTTGCACTGCATTCCCCTTGCACATGTGGCCGGAAGTCTTCTCTTCACTTCCGGTTTCCCCCGCCGCCGCTTATGGAGCCGCCGCCGCCGCTGCCTCCTTCCCTGCATGGAGTCGCCGCCGCTGCCTCCTTCCCCGCATGGAGCCGCCACTGTTGCCTCCTTCCCCGCATGATGCAGGTCAATCAGAATGTCACTAGCGCATTCTGTAAAGTAGCTTGAATGTGCTAGTGACATGCTGGTGTGAATGAATGTAGGCACATTTTAAAATTGTCTGCATTCACAAACAGCAGCGCGTTTCTGTATGTGGGAATGTGCTCAAGGAGAGGGGACGAAACTCAGTGTGCTACTGATAAAGGTGGAAGCCGAAACGTTTAGCTCCAGCTTCAGCATCAGCTTTGTATCTTTCCATCTACCTGTTTATCAGTCTACAAATATATATATATATATATATATATATAAAAATTCTTTCAACTAAGCCTTATGTGCTTGTGTGGTACTGACATTGGGGTGACACAGTGAAGGGAGTTCTGAGTTGGAGACTCAGACGAACCCTGTAATTCATTTCTGTGCTTTGGAAGCTCTGAGGTAAAGGTGAAAAAGACAGTTAACCAAGGTAAAGATACCAATACATGCACATTCTAAAGCCACAGATACAAATACAAATGCTTGACCTCATGCATAGCCCTATCTAAAATCAAATCCTGCCAAGTTGCCCTATAGATCAGAGCATCCCATGCTTCCCATCTTAGGCAGGACCACCTCATTTTTCTGGGGAAATCCCATGGTTCCTAGGGATGGGCGAACAGATCGCGGTTCGGGTTCGGCCGTTCGGTTCGGCTGCGTTCGGTTCGGAATTGTTCGGTTCGTTCGTTCCGTTAGTTTGTTCGGTTCGTTCGCCGAGTTCGGGTTCGGATTTGTTCGGTTCGTTCGTCCGAACAGGCTGTTCGGTTAGGCCGTTCGGCTGTTCGGTTCGGCTGTTCGGTTCGGCCGTTCAGCCGTTCGGGAAGTGTTGTTATGGGTTTTGTGTTTTTTTAATATTTTTTTTGGTTTTTTATTGGGTTTTCTTTTGTTCTTTATTTGGTTTTTTGGTTTTTATATGGGGTTTTCTTATTTTTTTTAATCTAATATTATATATATCTGTCTACACTAAATCTAACCGCTATTAACTATTCTAAATGCTATGAAGTAAATGGATTATCTAATAAGTACACAGACCTACTCCTACAAACACTAAAACTAAATCACTAAC
>QEPC01013442.1:1288889-1304621 GCA_003113815.1 Sphenodon punctatus | reverse complement strand
GTGGTTTAAGGAGAAAAGGGATGGTGATTGGGCAGGTTGGCTGCTACTCCAAGCCTCTCCACCCCTGGTGCCTGGATGTCTGCTTCTCAGTGACTGACACCTCCCTGTAATGTTTGACCTTCCAGTGAACCTTTTTTTGCCATCCGAACGCGATCCGAACTGACCGAACTGTTCGACCATTTCGCCGTTCGGTGTTCGGTTTGTTCGGTATGTTCGCGTTCGGGTTTGGGTTCGAGTTCGGTCATCCGAACAGTTCGAGTTTGGGCCGAACTCCGAACTTCTGAACCGCGTTCGCCCATCCCTAATGGTTCTACTTTTGTTTTGAACCTGCTACTACAAGAGTGCTGGGTGCTATGTGTGTGAGCACTTCTGAGGGCAATGGGTGTCATGTGCACCCAGGCACCACTGAGAGAGATGGGCAAAGCACATGGGGATGATGTTGAGACAGCCGGTGGTGAGGGGTTGGCTTGCCACCAACAGAGAGCCGGATTGCCACTGCTGATGCTACCCACCACAATGAGAGAGGGGGCAGGGCTTACTGGGGGAGGGGCAAAGTTTAATCAGTGAGAGGGCAGGGTTTATGGCCCTCTCTGGCCACTAACCTGAAAGCTGGGATGCATGACTTTCTAATCTTAACAGTTTGTCATCAGAAACTGGGTTTTTTCCATCTTATCTCTTACTCTTTTCCTCGGCAAAACTCAAATGGTTTGATTTCCCCCACTATAGCATTTTTACATTGGATAAGAACAGCAAACGCTTACTCTTACACATGGCTGGCTGCCATGTAGGTAATAGGGGGCTTTGCTGATGATAGTAACACTGATGTACAACAAGTTACTGTAAACTTTTCAGAGCCTGGACTGTCTCTTACAAGAGGCATGGGCGATATGCAATAGGCACTACTGTAATAAACAGTGTGTGCAGCTGGGCTGAGTTGGGGGAAAGGGAGCATCCTCTGGAAGCCCAGAGCTCATTGGCTGTGTTCTTCTGTCTCCAGGTACTTATACAGGGGCTGGGGCCACCTCGGGCATCAGCCCTTGGGCGCCTGCTGAAGGGCGACATCCAAATGGTGTCGCCCGTTGGCTGGGCCCATTCACTGGGGACGCAGTGGCAGTGCCCACCCCCCTTAGCATGCTCAGGGCAGCATCGCTGCAAAGGAGCCTGGACTGAACACCTTAGACAGAAACCGATGGGCGTGCTTTACAGAGAGGGTGAGAGAACGGCAATGGGCGGCAGGGTCTAGGACAATGTTGCCATCCGGCTATAGTCTTCTTTGGAGCATGTGGGTTTTCTGGAGCTAGAGGGAACACCCTGACGGAGGTCTCATGTCGCAGTGGCATGGATTCCCTCGCTGCTGCTAATTTGTACATTTGACTCTTTCCATTTGAGAGTTTTGGAGAGCTCCACCCTTCGCGAACGCTGCCCAGGGTATTTGGACAAGACACACGCCGGCATTTGCTGTGCATGTAGCCCAGGTGCAGGGTGGACACCTGCGGGGATTTAGTGAAAATTTCTAGCCGGCCTCAGCCCCCCCCTCCCCCTAATTAGAAAGCATAGAGAGCGAATGTGAGGATAGGTTTTGTGCCTTGAAGGCAGATTGGTCTGAAAGTGCCCCTGAAATTCATCTGCAGTGGCTTACCTTGGATAGGCCTGCAAGGGGGACATGACTAAACCTATCTACCCAAGTAACCATTCTGGGACTCTCCGTCCCTCTTTCCTGGCATAAAGTTAGTGGGGTCCCTTTGGGACTGCTGGATATTAAACAGTTGACATGCCAAACTCCAAAAGACCTAGGGCTAAGGTTTTTTCTCGGTCCCCTCTGTTGCCAAAAGATCCAAAACAGAGGAGAATGGAGGGGTATTTAGTTCACAAATCTGCCCAGTCCCCCGGAACAGAGTTGCCCCGAAGCTTGGAACTTCCTTTGAGTAATCGCTTTGCAGTATTAACGGACTCTCAAGTCTCCATTTCTAATAATTCAGGCATAGTATCAACCCATTCTTCCCCTAGGGGTCAGCTTTTCGATCATAGTTCGCTAATTTCTGGGGGAGGGAATATAGGAGGGGAGACTGTTGGAGTAGGTTTAACAAATTTTTTAGCCGATCATGTGGCTCTAACCGCGGAAACAGTGCGGTATATGTTTATTCACATAAACCACCTTTTAGCCAAAGTTGATTTGTTTGTTGGCCCTTCTGTAGACCAACGTAACATTAAGCCCGAACCCATGAAGGGTTCTCTGGCCCCCACAGGTGTTAATCTTTCCATAGGGCCACTCCCTGAGCCTTTGCCTAAGGTAGTGGCAAACTCTCATCAGCTGGGCCCAAGTGAACTGGCTTCCCGTGGTCCCCTAGGGAACTTCAGGGTTGCCCCTTCAAATTTGATTTTTACTGTGTTACCCCTGCCGACAGAGAATCTTTCCTTCTGGAACACCCCTTTGGATGTTGCAGAGCATCTAAGACTATTGTTGCTCAGATTTCCATGAATCATGATATAGACTCAGTGAAGCACCTTATTAGTTCCAGGGACAGATGGGTGATAAATGTCACTTTTAATTTGCCTTCCCTGATCTCACAAATTCTAGCAAAAGGGAAACTATTAAATAGTAGGGCTGTCTTTATATCTAGGGTCTTACTTCCCAATTCTAACCTGGACCATTCTCCTTGCCCGGGGATCACTCGGGTGGGCCCGAACCCTGCCCCTTAGTTATTACTTTTACCTAGTGATCCCTCTGCAGAGGAGGTCCCAAAGGTTGGTTTCGCAAGAAATGGTTTGGCCTGCGAAAAAATCCTCAGAGGTGGGGATAGGACACCGAGTCTCATTGAACTTTCATTTAGTAGGGGTATGGAAATAGAACCCCCCATTCCCGCAAGCGGTTGCTCTGCAGGTTTCCACAATTAGTTTGCCAGCTGGGGCTCAGCTCCCGGAAATGGTGCCTCCTGGAGAACAAGCGATTTTGGACAAATTAGACCATCTTTTAGAGAAATTGGGGGAAGCTGAGGGCTAGGCAAATCGAAGTCCCCTTAAGTTCGCAAAGGCCTGTGGGCCCTCCCTTTTTTCCCTTGCAGTCCAACAGACCCCTCACCCCCCTAGCAACGGTCCCTTCTCCCATAGTGGGGTCTGCAAGATCAGGCACGTTGGGCTGGGGGCAGAGGCCCCCTGTGCTGACCCCCAGGCCAGTGGCGAGGGATGACTTCCTCATGGGCAACTTACTTGCAGGTGATAAACTGGCAGTAGAGGGTTTTACTCCACATATCGGGCATGGGGCAGTGCAACAATTTTTGTCTCCAGGTCATCTGGGAGGGTCCGCGCCTGTATCTCCTGGGGATGTTTTGGAGGTTTTACAGCTTGCCTCGCCTAAAGGCAATATGGTGGCCTCTCGACCGCCTTTGCCAGATGGCCAAGATAGATCTTTTTCTCCACTGCGGGTTCTGTCTCAGGTAGCAGATCTTGGGATCCCCCGGGATATACCACCAGCAACTTGACTGGACCTTAAAAGCTCTTATGATTTAACTTTAGTTAGCTGAAATATTTCCGGCTGGGGGGCACGACAGTTGGAAGTGGGTTTTAGGGAATTTATTTCAAGGTTTGATATAGTGCTCCTCCAAGAGACTTGGGCTGTCAAAGACATTGTGGTCAATGGCTTTTCTGCCCACAGTTTGCAGGCTATTCAATTCAAGACGCGGGGCAGACCAGCGGGGGGTCTAGCCCTCCTGGCTCGGACCACCTTAGAACTCAAAATACAAATGATTGACTCTTACAAAGTCCATTTTTCCATTTTCCATTGTATGTTCCCCCCAGGATTGGAACTGCTAATAGGTAATGTCTATATTCCGCCTAGGTACTCAGTACATTATTCCCACGTTTTGTGAGAGGTGTTAAAGGAAAAGACAGAATTAGCGGCTCAGAGTAGGGAAATGCTATAATACTCATGTGTGGTGATTTTAACACCAGGATAGGCAAGACAGTGGACCCGCAGGGGTTATTCGACTTGGATGATTTCACACCCTCTTTACTGAGGTTCAATCGGGCTTCTAGCGATTCGATCTCCAGCTCAGGTGCGAGCCAGATGTACGAACTTTTGACATATTTAAATTTAACCATTCTGAACAGCTGCACCAAAGGTGACCTGGACGGAAAATTTACCTTTCATGCCCTGCAGGGCTCCAGCACGATTGATTATTTTCTAATCTCGGAAAATCATGCCTCCATTGCAAATTTGCTTAGTATTTTTCCAGAAATTGAGACGAACCACTTCCCCCTGGTTCTCTCAATTTCGGACCCAGTAGCCTCAAGTGCACCTGTGGCTCTTGCTAGTGCACCTTTTGCAGCTCACGAGACTCCTGAGGAGGTTTGTTCCCGTGTTAAATGGGAGGAGGAATTGAAAGTGGTCTGCCTGCACTTTTTGCAAAGTCTTGTAGTACAGTATCTTTTCCTTAAATTTTTGGCTCAGGGTAGAACCCTGCAAAGCGCCTTGTGCGTGGCAAGGGTTATATTGCGCCCACCCCATCAGGGGAATCAGGCACGGGCTTTTTTGTGGAGGCAGAACTTACTGCCCAGGGCGGGAAAATTGGCCGGCTTGCAAGCTGCACCGTCAGGGCGGCGGCAGCTTGCTGGGAGTTCTGGCACGAAAATGCGCCTCTCTGATTGGACTCAAAGGTCCACATGGCTGTCTCTTATACACATCTAGATGTGTATAAGAGACAGGGAATTAAACAGGTATTCGGAATTGGTTGGCATTATGGAAAACATCAGGTAATGGTGGATGCTGAGAGGCATCCAGGAGGTGGGACTTGGGAAGCAGTCAGGGGATGGGCACCCCACTGCTATCCCAGAGAAGAAGGACTGGCGTCAAGGGGCATATGGGAAGGATCTATGCGGTCCCGACATGGTCACTTGATCGTCAGCTCTTCCTGGCCTGGATTAATTTTGGTCCAGTGGAAAACGGGGATTGGACTGGTTACTCCAATCCAAGTGGTCACACCCTGTCTCTTATACACATCTAGATGTGTATAAGAGACAGGGTTTAAGCGGTCCCGACATGGTCACTTGATCGTCAGCTCTTCCTGGCCTGGATTAATTTTGGTCCAGTGGAAAACGGAGATTGGATTGGACTGGTTACTCCAATCCAAGTGGTCACACCTTATGGTACTGAACGTGGGGAGTGAGGGGCATTAAGGACGGAGGTTATAGAAGAAGGTTGGACTTAATGCCCAGTCACTCTCCTTATAGTCTCACCCAGGGTGATCAATTCGGCTGTACTATTCAATTCCAATTTGGCAAACAGATCTTTCCACCGTTCTCACGAATTGGTTTTATTGGTTTTATTAATTGGTTCTCGTTTATCAACAGGTTTTCCGGTTATGCTGGTTGTTTCTAAAATAAACGGTTGTGGCCAGTTTTACCCAAACTTTGTGTCTGTGCCTTATTTCCTGTGCGGGGGCAAATGATTATTTGTCCCATTTCAATAAATTACTGGAGCTCTTGGGCCCTTTGCTGACAGCAAGGAGGGCATCCAAAGCTAGGGGCGATTACGCCGCTAGTTGGTTGAATAGGGAGTGCCATAGCCTCCATTCCGATCTAAGGAGATTAGCCAGGAAACTCAGACAGGACCCTACATCCATCTTGTGAGCCCGAATGAATTCCTTAAGGAAGGCATATCACCAGCTCTTGTGCAGGAAAAAACTTGCCTTCCAAAAGAGACATTGGTCCCAATTGTTAGAAGCAGCTAATGCTCATGACTCCAAAAAGTTTTGGGATCTTGTCCGTTCCTTTAATACAGGGAGGTAGGTGGGAAAAGTCCCTACTTTGCCCCCAGAAACCTGGATAGAATTTTACACAGGCATTTATGCAAAAACCAACAATATTAAAAACCCTATTGACCTTGCCCCAATCGATAGACTTCCAAGATGGTCTCCGGTAACAGAAGTGGAAGTAATGGATCTTATAGCCCAATTAAAACCCTGGAAAGTGCTGGGTCCAGTTTATATTCCTCCAGACCTTCTGAAGAGTGCTCCAGACTGGTGGGAAAAGGTCCTGGCCCCGCTTTTTTCGCAGATAAACTCCTCCGGGCACATCCCTAAGGACTGGATAAATAGTTTTGTGGTACCTATTTTTAAAAAGGGCAACCCGCTGCTACCAGCAAACTATACGCCAATCAGTCTGTTGAGCATTATTGGAAAACTATACGCTCGTTTTCTACTGGGGAAACTGCAAGACAGGCTGGAAGTATATCAAATAGAACCAGAACAAGCGGGCTTCCAAAGGGGTAAATCTACTACCGACCAGATTTTTCTTCTCCACCAGATCATAGATCACTATGTGGAGCATCGGAGGAAGATTTTCCTGTGCTTTATAGATCTACAAATGGTCTTTGATTTGATGGACAGGGAATGTTTCTGGGTAAAGCTTTGTAACTCTTGATGGATCACAGGCTCTTGTTTCTTATAATCAAGCTGCACATAAGTAATACGCTCCAGATAAGATATGCCCCCCCCCCCCCAAGGCCCCTACTAAGGAAGTCCCTGTATTCTGTGGTATGCGCCAGGGCTGTATATTGGCCCCGGCCCTATTTAACATCTTTTTAAATGATGTAATAGTTTACCTGAAAACTATTGACTCTCACGCTCCTAAAATAGGTGAAAGAAGTATCCCTGCACTATTATATACAGATGATACAGTCTTAATCTCCTACTCATCTGTGGGTTTAAGAAGGGCGTTGCAAAAATCCAAAGAATATTGCGACGCCGAGAACCTCGTGATAAACTACACCAAAACAAAGGCCATGGTGGTAGGGGGAGGGGGCAGAGTCATCCTCAGCGCTGGAACATCAGGGCACACCATATCTAGCAGGTTAAAGTTTTCAAATACCTGGGGGGTCTTAATATTGGAGACCGCACGCTGGAGAGCCCATGCGACTGCGGCTCTGACATTGGCTAGGAGGACCTCTGCCTCTATAGTTGGGTACTTTTACAAAAACGGAGGAAGGTTGGTGCCCCCTGCCCTTGAGTCTACTCAAGGCTAAAGTGATCCCCCAGATTTTGTATGCTTTTCCAGCCTGGGGGATGGCTTTTTTGATAAGCTCGAGGTGGTTCAAAATGACTTTTTTCAGGCCATTTTAGGGGTCTCTAGAGGCACTCCCCAGGTTATATTGCAAACTGAATCGGCCTGTGCGTCACTGTACTCATATACGCTGACCACCCTTATTAAATATTGGCTTAGGGTGGTAGTCTTTCCAGACTCCGTGAATTCCCTCCTAGCCTTGGCCTCTGAAAATGCCCTTTTGAGGAATTGGGATGCTGCAGTTGAGTCAAAGGTTTTTAAATTGGGTTTTTCAAAGCTAGTCCAACATTTGGGATTAAAAGGAGCCTTCGCCATCCTTAAAAGGAGAATCTCTGATATGGAGCTCCAATCCGAGAGACAGCTCTTGGCAACCCAGAGGGTGGCCCCTGCTTACCCAGGGATTGTTCCCAATGGTAGGGGAACGAGCTATCTGGTTTGGATTGACGCACCCCGCGGACAAGCATTTACAGCTTTCTATTGTAATGTCTTTGCCTTTGCCCAGTTGGAAGGGCGCTATTTGGGCATCCCCAGGGAAGCGAGGGTTTGTCCCCTGTGTACATCTTAGGCCCAGGAAACAGCTCTGCATGTATTACTCAAGTGTCCTGTTTATTCTTCTCTGAGAGCCAGATACCTGAGAACTCTTACCTCTAATGCCACCCTTTCCCCTGACCAACTTTTGGCCAAAATGCTAAGTGCCACAGATTCAGAGACAACAAGGCTTGTTGCTTCCTTTTGTTTGGCTGCCACGAGACTCAGAAAGGTGTGTCTGAGTATGTACCTTTTGCCTCTGCACTAAAGCTGATGATCTAGTGAATCTTTATTAGTAGGACTTTGTTTTTGCTTCCTGCTCCCTTTATGTATTTGTTAACTTATTTGATTTCAAGTTTCGTTTTTGTCTACCGTTTGTTTTTGTATGTTATAAATTTGTAATACCATATGGTTACACAATAAAGTTGTAATAAAGAGAAAAAATTATATTTGCAGTGTGCTAAGAAAATATATGGTGCTAAAAATTATAATTATAAAGATATCCAAATACATAAAATCTGTTCTTGGTAAGAATTACATTTATCCTGGTTCCTCTGCAACTGCAGAGCAGGTTGACAATCCATTGCGTAACTCCCAGTAATTAACAATTGTTCCTCTACGCTTTGCCAGGAGCGCTTACACTATTTGACTCCTCTGCCAGCTACAATGACAAGAATTCACGAAAGGACTTGTGAGACCATAGATTACACACAGGGCCTGTAGGCAGCTGACAAGCAATTATGTATAATAAGGTGTTATGAAAAACACAGCAGGTGCAGTTGTTGAAGAAGAGACAAAACCCTAGTGGGTTGGCATAGTGATCAGTAGGAAAGCTTTTGGATGTGAACTGCAAGCACATCAAGGCTGGCACCCAAAATGCAAAGTGCCAAGGCAAAATGGAAAAACCTTACTCTAGTAAGCAACTAAAGCTTGGGCAAAAGGCAGATATGAAGAGGAAGGGATGGATGAGGTATGCTACAAAGCATTTTTATCTTAAAATTGTCCTTTGCAACAAACATAATCATTGTCCTTTGCAACAAGCAGGCAAATCACCTTTCCTGACACCACTGTTTCCTTTCCATCATTCACAGGGCTTAAAGGAGAAGATCCCCAGTTTTTTTGTCTGTATGATCAAATTTTGACATTTGAACATAATCCCATGATCCCAGAAAGTGGAGCAGAAATGAATAGCTGATTTTGTAGTCACAGATATTATTTACACTTTTGCATAGCTAATCGAATAAATATTTGCATCCAAACCAATATTTGTTTATCTGCTTATTCAGGTAGCTTGTTTCAGATGCTCCACTTTCCCCCAGTCATTTTAGTTTGGGTATTTGGTTATTTGAATGAATATCTGACTCAAAATGACTAAAAGTAACTGGGGGGGGGGCGGGGAAACTTGAAAAAAATGAATGAATACCCAAACAAAGCAGACATGAATAATTGTTTGTAAGACCTAATTTGAAATGGACAAAATCATTGGATAATGTATTCACCACAGATATTTGTTTCAACTCTACTAGTAAAGACATGCACAGTCACACACAGGGGCTTTTCACACGGGTGTCCTGCCCACCGCGCACGTGTGCAGTGTGTGTTTGTGTGTGTGTGCCCATGCGAATGCTGCCTGCGGTGCAGGGGGGATGGGTGGGCGCCTGTAGGAACGGAGCCCACAGTGGGTGGGGGTACACGCGTACTCCCGTGCTCCATCCACCTCCACCCATCACCCACGTATGGAGCAATGGGCTCCAATGCCGTTGCTCTGTGCGTGGAGATGGGCGGAGGTGGGTGGAGATGCGTACACAGGCACACACGCAACCTTCACCCACTGCAGGCTCACACCCATCTCCCCATCCACCGCGGCCCGTTTGAAAAGGGCCACAGCGTAGCAAATATAAATCAGACCATAACCCCATCCACAGATGGTGTGACCCCACTTGGGACCCTGATCCGTAGTTTGGGAACCTCTGGCCTAATGTGTGAATGTGAAGGTTCTGCGTCTCTGAAAGGAGAGGAAAAGAGCCATCCCTCCATGCATCAAACCATGCACTAAGCTATGCTCCCAATTGGACTGTCCCTTCCTTCTGATACTCTGGGTTACTTCAGAGGTCAGAATCAGCCTTGAGAAAATGGTTCCGGGTTAGTGACCTTGATTGACTCAAATGAGTATTGCCAGCTCTAAAAGTTAAAAATCCTTGAGTCAGGAAATAATAATAATAATAATAATAATAATTAATTAACAAAAAATTAATAATAAATCTGAATTTGACTTACAAATCAGGATAGTTTTAAATGAAAGCTGAGATGCTACCAATGTCAAGAGCTGTGGCTTTAAGGGAAAAAAACATCTATATGGCAAGACTTGAGATAAACATTGTGAGTTAGCCATTCTGCTCTCTTAGCATCATTGCCGCTCCTCTGCCGCCCAAGCAATAGCAGAGCTGGTTTTGAATCAGTGTTTCAGTGATGGGAAAATTAGTGATGTGAAGTGCAGATAAAGGTTTTGCTCAAAATATTGACTTTTTTGTTTGAAAAAGCATTTGGTGGGTGGGGATAGGAGATACGGGTGGTTTTGATGGATGGTTTTGAGGTGGGGTTATGAGGGGGTTTGGGGTAGAATTGTGAGGGGGGGTTGGGTGTGGGAAATTGGGAAGATGGTATTGGGTAGTTTTGGTGGGGGGTTGTGGGAGGGTTGAGGCTTTTTAGGTTATGTTTTTGTACAAGTTTTATATATATTTACTGGTGTGGGCTGCCCTGAGCCTGGGGTGGGTGGGTGGGTGTCATATATATTTAAATAAATAAATAAATAAATAAATAAATGTAATTACGAGTGTAATGCGTGCTCTCTTGCTGCTTTCCTACAAAGAGCTAGCATGAAAAAAACAGGAGCAAACATAAGAGAACACCCCCATGCTCTCAGCAGGGGCGTCGGGGTGTGTGGGTTTGTGCCCACCTTCCCAGAACAGGGGGCAGTGCAGCGGGGCAAGGGCTCCTTTTGCCCCTCCTCCACAGCAGTTATGTTGCATTGTTTGTTTCTGTTTTGTCACAACTCGGGCGGTTAGCGAAGTAGGAACCATGCTGTGGTAAGGCTCCCTAAGAGCTAAGGGGATGCGCTTGCACCCCATCACCACTCGGGGAGCGGGGGGCTCTTAAGGACGGGGGTCCCAGCCCAGGCTTGGGACGGCTGGTAGGGAGCTTCAACCCGCCTTAACCCAAGGAGAGGGTGAATTCACCCGGGTTAGGCAGGTGAGACTTCGTTCAGCCCCCTTGCCTGCTTTGTATTAGCATGGTTCCTCTCTGCTACATACACACAGGTTTCTTTATTTGCTTGTTGTTTAGTGTATATATAATGTAATAAAGTTGTGGCTGATGTATCTTTTATCCCAAAGCATGTTTTGTCTGTTCTTATGGGTAGTGCGGGCACAATTTCTTCCAACACTTGTTCACGCCAGAGAAAAAGAACTTCGGCGACAATATTTAACAGCGCCATCTAGTGACCCCTCTCTGAATAACAACTGTGACTTTCAACCACAAGTACAGTACAGTTTTTCTTTAATACTGAAGTGCAGCTCAGTGCTAAACCTAGGGGTGATTTTTAGGTTTACAGTTGGTTATGCTGCTGTTTGAGGATAATTGAGAAAATAATGGAGCATAACATTTGGATGAACAGGGCCTGCATCCCCCCCACCAGTTTTAATGTTGACATAGCCACCTGTGTGTTGTGGGGAAAGAACTGTTTAGGGGAAGCAAATCACTGCTCTTATGAAACTGATTTAAGGGGAGCTTTAATATCCATGCAGACTTGAAAAAGTCCCTAGTCTTGAGGGTTTCATGCAGGCCCTCACAATAAACTGCCTAGAGATCATTTATAGATGACAGTCCTGACTCCGCTGTGCTGCAATGTAAATTTAATTATGGTTTATCACATTTTAGGTGTTTAAATGAAGACAAAATAGTGCAATTATATTGTCCAAGGTTTTGTTTAAAATATATCCCTAAATCCATATTTAAGAACAAAAGTACATGGTCTGTATTTTGGAATTACTGAGCATGGGGCCCTCATTTTGTTTGCTTTATTTAAACAATGGTTTGGCTGAAGGGAGCTGCATGGTTATTATTGTAATTTTGTATCAGCCCCTTAAATCAATACTAGTTTCCCCCTGTCCTGCCTTCTAGAATTTAGTTTTGGACCTTCAAGTGAGGAAGAAGGGGGGAATCTTAATAACCACTTTACCACACAACCCAAAACTCCAGAATATTTAGAATGACAATCTTCAGAGAAAAACAACAACACCCAGCAGCATAACAGTGGTCATGCCCAACAAAATTAAATTTGCTTAAATTAACCAGTAATTCAAAGCAGTGGGGAAAAACCTAAACCCACCTAAAACCCCATTCTGTTAATATGGTGAATTACTTTATGTTCTCTTTCTTCTAAGATTAAGTTGTCGTATTTCTTTAATACGCCCTTTCATCTTCCCAGCGCTAGTGTCATGCTGGTACCAAAGCAAATTCTGCAGCTTTTCTACATCCGTTATATTGGCATTAGAGAAAACAAATATCTTTACTATGAGACTGAGTGCAAACCACATGCTCACTACGCAGCAAGCTATTGATATACAGTAGAGGCCCAGCAAGTCAAATTTTGGAGGTAACTCTATTAAAATTTGATTTATCATAAATTCCACTTATTCAGAGTTAAATAAATGGGGCGGTGTAAGTTTTACTCAAGCACTACTTTACCCTCCCAGATCAGTACAATTGACCAAATTCATGCTTTCTTGGAGGTGTGTAGTTAAAATACCGTAGTATATACCCTCCAATGTTGCAATGAATGTAGCAATACTCCTGTTCTTGCCATTCTCCTCAACAGCAGGAAACAGAAGTTCTGCGTCTGCCTGTCTGCCCTGTAAGATGCACCGAGCTCCAAGTCTTTGTAGTGCAATGCACAGTGCTCCCATTCCCTGCCACTCATCAAAGAAGGAGAGCTTGCAATTCAGGGAAGGGAAGGGGACACTGCTGCATTGCATCACAAGCTTGGAGTGTATATAGTGTAATGTTTTAACCATATGATGCCAAGCAATCATTAATGCATTCAAAAGTACTCCTATTTTAGCTAGATGGGTACACTCTACACACCGCTAATGGGGTAAAGTATTCATTCACCTTATCCATTTCAAGAAGCAGTATATTTGTTAGACCTGGGGCTGGGGAAAACATTTCTTTTGACATAACTAAAAATTTGAGTTGTGCAAGTTCAGCTTAAGTGGAATTCACTGTATATAATTAAAATGTGGTTACAAAATGTGAGTCCTAAGCAGGATTAAATGCCACTGAGTATTGGTAAAATATACTTCTAGGTCATGGGTTCAAATACAGCCCAATTTGGAATGGCTTAAAAGTTGCTGTTGTCTGGCAGCCATTGTCTAGGGTATCGGGTGTCACAAAAAGCCATCAGCTAAATTAGCGCTGTTCAGTAGTCTCACCAGAAGAGGGCCCAGGACTGAATGTATGGTGCGTGGGTTTTTATCTCCATTTCAAAGATGGCCATTCCAGTTTGTGGCAGAGGAAAATTGGTGAAGTAATCTGAGAAATCTGGCAGTTCAACTACCATTTCTTTACCTGTCTCATGGATAATAAGAGAACATTCATCTCAAACTGTCTATCCTGCACCTTTCACGAGCACCATCGTAACACAATTTTTTTAGAAAAGAGTTTACAAAATATCATTGCCAAGGACAAACTGTAGTATACGTACATGTTGGGGGGCTTGGATTATATTCAGGCCATCAATATGGCCCCAATAGTGCCATTTGGGGGTTCTAGGTTCATCTCCATATAGGTCCAGATAAAGGTGTCCTAATATTGCTTTCTGCCAAGTATACTATACTTATCCTAAGTACCATGTCCTATTTGCAGGGACCCGTGTTCACAGCATTTCCCCCACTGTCACTAATGGGGGTGGGGAATGGAAACAGTGAACAGAGGTCCCTGCCTATTTGGTTTGTCTGATAATACGTAACAAGCAAGGAGGTAGCTATAATAGAGGGTGTTTTCAGACGTGACGGGGCCACTTGACCCCGTCATGAAAGCAATGTATTCATCCCCCACCGGGATGACCCCATCACGCTGTATCAGACGTGCCGGGGGATCCTGGTGAGGAATCTGGGAGGGGCCGGGGCCGCGCGGCGCAACGTGCGGCCGCACGGCCCCGCCCCCTCCCCGCTCCCCGCCCTCTGGGGAGACTTGCGGGCGGCGGGGCCAATGCGGCCGCAGCATCTGGCCGAATTTTCCACGGCCCGGGATCCCACCAGTGATCCCGGGCCGTGGCGCCTGACCAGACATGACGGCGGGGTTCACCCTGGCGTGGAATCACATTCAACACACGACGGCCTCCGGTCCTGCCGCTTCGGCCCCTCGTGTGGTGAATGTGATTCCACACCGTGGTAACATCTGGGGGGGAACATCGTTCCCCCCAACAGACGTGCCGCAATCACAGCCACCACCGGGAATTGACCGTGGTTGACTGTGATCTCGTAACGTCTGAAAATACCCAGTGACAGACAGTGCAGCTGCATTGAGGTCTACGAGCCTGGGCCCCACCAAGCTCCTTGGTACAGCTGTGTCCCTTGCCCTACAGAGAGGTCAGTGGGGAAGAGCATTCTATCCTCTGCACCAGTGCCCATTCCAGCCTAACTACATCCATCCCTGGTAACAGGCTTTGGATGGGGACCTCTT
Source organism: Sphenodon punctatus (assembly GCA_003113815.1). Taxonomy (NCBI): domain Eukaryota; kingdom Metazoa; phylum Chordata; class Lepidosauria; order Sphenodontia; family Sphenodontidae; genus Sphenodon; species Sphenodon punctatus. Next base: position 1,290,296 of record QEPC01013442.1, on the reverse strand, counting down.
CTGTTTGGGGCCCTTGAATAAAGGTGTGCTCTTATTACCACCAGTTTTACAGCCTTGAAATGACAATGATTTTAGAAGCGATGTTTATATTTTCTTTAGAGCTTATTTTGATGTTACTTCATTCTTCCTTGACATTGTTTGCTCAATATGTGGCCTTTGAATTGCTGAAAGGCATGTTAGAATCCTCCTCTATTTGAAGAAGGCAAGGAAGGTCTAAAATATAAATAGTCTCACCAGCAACAGCCATTTCTATTTAGCTTTAGATAGATAATCCTTTATTTAATTTTTTTCAGCCACTCTTTGCACACGCTTCCGATAAGGCATTCATTTCCTTTTTTATTGCCCGTTCCAAGACAGGATTTGCTATTACCTAAAGCTGGGATGTAAAATATGCACCTAATTTTGCATCACAACTTTTTTTGTATTGTAGCTCCTAAAAACAATCATCATTAAGCACTAAACTTGGGGTGGAGGGTGGGGGAAAAGGATGGTGCCAAATTATTCTTAATTTTTAAAATATGCTTTAAAACTGACCTGGAAAATGCAAGAACAGATCAAATTTTGGACCTGCCACTTTTGACAGGATTTTAACTGCCTTCTCTCCTGAGTACTACTGCCCTCAACTGAATAGATATGCCAGACCTGCCCAGTTGTTGAGGATGTTTGATGATGATGATTGATGATTTATATAGTGGCACTGTACAATCATTAATTCTAGACAGTTCTATAATTCCCATGTAGAAATACAGAGGGTGTAAGCAGATGTGACAGTAGCCTCTGTTGACCCACTGTGGCCTGCATTGGTCTGGGACTCACAGTGGCCAATCACGGTGGCTTGGGAGAAGCATCCAACAGGTCACAATGAGGGATCCATTCCCTGTTGTTTTCCCCCAGCTCCCGTCATGTTCCCTGATCCTGTCTGGCTAATAGCTGCTAATGGACTTATCTTCCAGAAACTTCTCCAAACCTCTTTTAAACTCAGCTATAGTACTGGCCCTTACCACAGCCTCTGGCAGTAGATTCCACAACCAATTATACGCTGAATGAAAAAATATTTTCTTTTATTTGTTTTAAACTTGCCACCCATGAGTTTCATGGAGTGTCCCCTAGTTCTAGTACTAACTGAGAGGGTAAATAACTGCTCCTTGTTTATTAGTTCCACACCACTCATGATTTTATAGACCTCTATCATATCTCCTCTCAGTCGTCTCTTCTCCAAGCTGAAGAGCCCCAACCTACCAAGCCTCTCCTCATACAGGAGCCCTTCCATGCCCTGGATCACTTTTGTTGCCCTTCTCTGCACCTTTTCTAGTTCAGCTATGTCTTTTTTGAGATGGGGCGACCAGAACTGCACACAATATTCCAGGTGCGGTCGCACCATTGATTTGTATAGAGGCATTATGACAT
>QEPC01013442.1:1246749-1262467 GCA_003113815.1 Sphenodon punctatus | reverse complement strand
ATGAGATTTAATGTGGACAAGTGCAAAGTGATGCACATAGGAAAAAATAATCCAAACTATGTGTACACAATGCTGGGTACTAAGCTAGGAGTTACCACTCAGGAAAAGGATCTGGGGGTGGTTGTGGACAATACAATGAAATCCACAGCGCAGTGTGCGGCAGCAGTCAATAAAACAAACAGAATGTTAGGAATTATTCAGAAGGGGATAGAGAATAAAACTGAGGATGTCATAATGCCTCTATACAAATTAATGGTGCGACCGCACCTCGAATATTGTGTGCAGTTCTGGTCGCCCCATCTCAAAAAGACGTAAACAGAGAAGGGCAACAAAAATCAAGGGCATGGAAGGGCTCCCGTATGAGGAGATGCTTGGTAGGTTGGGGCTCTTCAGTTTGGAGAAGAGACGACTGAGAGGAGATATGATAGAGGTCTATAAAATCATGAGTGGTGTGGAACTAAGAAGCAAGGAGCAGTTATTTACCCTCTCAGCTAGTACTAGTAGAACTAGGGGACACTCCATGAAATGCATGGGTGGCAAGTTTAAAATAAATAAAAGTAAATATTTTTTTCACTCAGCATATAATTGGGTTGTGGAATCTACTGCCAGAGGCTGTGGTAAGGGCCAGTCCTATAGCTGAGTTTAAAAGAGGTTTGGACAAGTTTCTGGAAGATACTAAAGATAGGTTTATTAGCAGCTATTAGCCAAACAGGATCAGGGAACATGATGGGAGCTAGGGGAAAACAACAGGAAATGGATCCCCCAGTGTGGCCTCTTGGGTGCTTCTCCCAAGCTACCATGATCGGCCACTGTCGGAGACAGGAGGCTGGGCTAGATGGACCATTGGTCTGACCCAATATGGCACTTCTTATGTTCTTATAATTACCTAAATGTGGCACCTGCTAATGCTCCCTGCCCTGGGCCCATATGCCAAGGCCTCTGGTGGCACCTACCTACTGTCTGCCTAGAACCTGGCTCTGACACCTGCTTCCTCACTCGGTTTCTTTCCCATATGCTTCTGGCTGGGTCTTTCTCTCTAGAGATGCACTGGGCTGGGCTGCAGAGGGGGAGGCGCGCTGGGGCGAGGCAGGGGGAGATGTCCGTGTCAGGGGCGAGTGGGAGGGAAGTGGCTGCTCTCGGGAGGAGCCTGTCCAGCGTGAGGCAGCACATTCTCCCACCAGCCGCCGCTGTCATGCTGCAGTAAGAGGCACCACAACAAATCGCAGCAGCAGCCATTTAGGATCCAACCTGCCCAGACTCTTCCCAGTTACCCTGGCAGGATCGGGTGAAGGCTGCTCAGAGCAAGGAGCTGCTTAGGTAGGAGGACAGCCAGGTAACGTGTATGTGTGTGTGTGTGTGTCCCTAGAGATGCCAGTCTCAGCAGCACCAGCACCAGCCTTCTTCCCGGCTCTCTGGTGCAGGCGGGCAGCGGAAGGATGCTGCAGCAGCCGGGATACTCCTTGGGCTCAGCTGCCGGGAAGGGAGCTTTAAAAATCCGCAGCTCCCTCCCTTTGATCAGCCGCCGGGCTCTAGTTGGAAAGCATCTAGCCGGCATGATGTATGGGGGAGGGGGGGAATAGCTTGAGATCCGTGATTGGTTCTTTGGCCCTATTTTTTNGTAGAGGAAGGGCAGAATCATCGAGAGCTTTCTCCCCCCCCCCCAATCTTTCAGGGGCTTTCTCCGGCATCTACTAAGTCAGGGGAGAGCGTTTAGCAGGGGTATTCACTGGAGCATCCCCACGGTCTGGTGCAGGTAAAACTAGCCTAGTCATGTTCTAGTCTCGCACTGGCAGAGGAAGGGACTGAATGACCTCATAAGATTTCCCCAGCTTTGATCTGCCATTCTCTCTCTCTCTCTCTCTCACACACACACACACACATTCTCTCTCTCTCTCTCTCTCTCTCTCTCTCTCTCACACACACACACATACACTCTCTCACACACACATTCTCTCTCTCTCTCACACACACACAGAGTCTGCCCTTAAGGTGCAAGCATGCTGCGTGGACAGACCATTATTGACCCTTAAATTCTTACAAACATGCTGTGTCCCTCTCCTTAGTGCATCACCACCACCAGTACTTGTTGTTATACTGGATCAAGGGAGATAAGGCAATTCTTTAGAATACCGGACTTGGCACTGAAGAGTTTAAACAGGAAATTAAACAAGCAAATTTAAAATAATTACAGGCTGACTTCAATCCAGAAGATCAGCAGAATTAAAATTCAGTCTTTAAAAATAGCTAAGTTATACAGCAGGGGGAGCGTAAGGATGCAGTGAAAGGCTATTTTATTTTGCTGTATTACTGAGCTTAAATTGTACTTGTCAGTGCAGGGATATTACAGTTATGCATTTCTATTACTTAAGTGTCATTTTTGTCATGGAATATATGTAGACCTACAAGCCTAAATCCCCACAAAACATAGGATTTTAAGTGACCTAGGCCAGAGGCTCTTAAACTGGGGTGTGTGCAGTGGTGTAACCAAGGTCTCTCGATTTGGGAGGCACTTTCCTTTGCTGAGGGACATAATAGGAGGAGGGCAGTAGCAGACAGAGGAGATAAATCAATAGCAGGGTCGCATAGGCCTCCTGCCCCACCCCACCGTGGGGGGAGGGAGGGAGTGAGGTAATCTGGGGTGGCACAAGAAGGGACACAGGTGTTAAACCCCAAGTGCCACTCTAATTGAGCTAGGGGAATTGACAAAATAGGGGTGGGGTAGCAAGGGAGAAAGAGAAAATGAGAGTGGGGTCATGATGACAAAGTGGGGGTGGGGTGACAAAGGGGAAAGGTGGAGAGGTAGCAACGTGTGTGGTGTTGTGCAAACAGGACAGTCTAGAGGTGAGGGGGAAAGGCCTAAAAAGTCTGAGAACCATTAACCTAGGTATTTATGAAAAGTTTGTCCATAACATCCCAGTTAATAGCAATTACTTATGTACCTAAGTCTCGTAGACTTTCAGTGGATGGTAGGTACCTAAGTGCCATTTTCACCTTGAAAAATCTTCCTCTTGAGCAATTTTGAAATGTTAATCCTACCTGTGTGTTCATATTAGTACTGTAACGACTCTGCCATAGTACTTAGGATTTTTTTGTGTAGAGGAATTCCAAACACACCGAAGCATTCTAGCCGAATGGTGTTAGTAGAAATGAATGAAAAGAGTCTGACTTTATCTGTCCTTTAATTGTATTGGGAACATTTTCTGGCTATGTAATTTTTCTTAAATTTTCTTTTGTATCTGAGAAAATAAAAAGTTGTACAATTGAACACTGCAATTTTTTTTTATCTTGGGTGAGTAAAATATAGAAAACTTCGTTTTCATGGTTCAAAGTATTAGTAAAATCTCTTACAATTCTATCACTGTAGTTCATGGTTTTTCACTACCGTGCCTCCTTTAAAACACTACCTTTAGAAAAAAATATGTTTTCCTTTAGATGGGAGAAGGTGTTACAATTCTCTTTCTGCCCTCAGAGGTCTTGTGTAACAGCAAGTCCTTCCTCTTGCACCCTTATCTAGATGAGAAGGGCTGAGGTTCCCTCCAAAGCTTATTGGGGTTGCTCACATTGTTATTTATCATTTTTTATATATAACTTTTATAGAGGGATTTTAGTGTTCAAAGTGTGTTACAACTCTTTTCTAGTTCATTCTCCCAACACCCTGTGAGGTAGGCCACTATTCCCATTTTACAGATGAAGTACTGAGACTAAAAGATAGCAACTTGCTCAAAGACACCCAGTGAGGTGGATGATGCGGCCAACAGAGTTTTGAACAGAAGAGAGGTGGGCAAGATGAGAGCGGGCAAGGGCAGTAAAGAGGAGGTTGCAGTAGTCAAGGCAAGAGATGACCAGAGCATGGACTAGAGTCTTGGCAGTGGAGACAGTCAGAAGGGTTGGATATTATCGATGTTGTGCAGGGCGAGGCGACCGGATTTAGCACCAGATTGGATTTGGGGTTTAAAGGAGAGAGAGAGGAGTTGAAGATGAACCCCATCAATGGAAATGTAGATACTCTTATTCCACTTTAGAAGTGACTTAATTCAGTTTAACTTCATCTTGTTCCCAGTTAAACTGTAATAAGCCACACAGGCTGAAATAAGACCAAATTTACATCTTCAGCTCTGGGCCGGTCCATGCATATTTTGACTCTGGGAGAGAATTCGGAAGCCAAAATGTGTGGGGGTTTGGCCAGTGTGAAACCGGCTTTGTCAGCAATTTGCCAGCAATTACCCAGAAAAGTACCGAGCTGGATTTCCCTGCTCTGCACTCTTCTGGGTAATTGCTGGTAAAGCTGCATAGGGGGGCTTTCACACCGTACAAACCCCATGCATGTTTTGGCTTCTGAATTCTCTCCCGGAGCCAAAATATGCATGGACTGGCCTGGAACTGAAGGTGTGAATGTGGTCTTAGACTGTCTAAAAACTGGGGGGTTGCCCTGGTTTTAACTAAATTGCATGATTTTTTAGCTAAACCAGTGCAACATCATGTAGACAAGGTCTCAGTCTCAATTGGAAAGTGTTTCTAACAGCACTTAAAAAAACCCCTTTCTATGTATAACTGTGAAACACATAACAATGCAAAATAGATAAATCCATAGGATATAAACAAGAATCATACATAGCAAAATTCAATTTTCATTATGTACAAAACTTAAGGAATCCTGCCATTCCACCCCACCAAAAAACAAAAACAAACAACGACGACAAAGAAACTGATCCCATAAGGCGACAATTGGTAAAATGACCAACTACATATGTACGTATGTGAGACCACAGTGGATGAATACAGTCAGCAGAGTTACATAATTTAATTATTATTAAATTAGTTAACTGAAATGATGTGCAATGCTTGCATTTGTGACTAGACATCCTCATATTTCAGGCCTTTCTATGAGACAGTGTCATCCCCCCCTCCCCCACATTAATTCAGTGGTAGAAAACTTGCCCAGCCAATCAGAGTATGCTGGAGAAAATTCAGACTTCCACTTTCTTAGGATAACTCTTGTAGCCACCAGAATAGTCACTGCAATCCATTTCCTGTTACTAATTGGTAAAATTAGCTCTTCAAGTACACCAAGAACACATTGTCATGGAAGGAAAAATAGTAACTAGGGTTGCCACCTAGGCAATTTTTTAAGGAACACTTATGAAAAATACATGTTGCAGGGCCCTGCATTGGCACCTTAGGTGCTGTAGGGCCCTGCAACATGTATCTTTCATAAGCGTTCCTTAAACATGTGCCTAGGTGATAACCCTAATAGTGACCCAAAGCTTTTGAAAGGGCACTGAATATAGTGTTCCAGAACATTTGCACTTTTTGATAAGTGTAAAGAATATGTGAAAGATTGACATGTGGCTGCCTACATCTCTAACACTCGCTTTGTGTTGCCAATCCAGCCTTAAACAAGCGTTCCCGTGTCCAGTAATATCTGTTTAATATTTTGTTCTGTTAACGGCACTTTTCAATGTTAATTGCCCCATGGGTGGAATGACAGCAGTGCTCCTATTCCAAGCTTTTGTGGGAAGCAAGGGAATAAGGTAAGAGCCAAATTAAGTTTCTGATATGCCATTGGAGCACTGGAATGTGCCAAGAAAATGTATTTATCTATGAAAACAGAAAGCTGTTGCTGCTTCCCTCTTTCTTGCTCTCCACCTGAACTCCTCAGGGGAGTTCCACCAATGCCATGCTTGCTCCATTTCCCTCAATCTATGGATTTCATTATCTCCCCTTGTCACAGCATTGCACCGCATTACATTGCGTAATCTATTTATTATCCACCATGACCCCCAGGTACTTTATATAGTCACTGCTTTCCAGCCTACAATGAGTATTTTTAAATGAGATGCTTCCCCATATGGCCACCCAGGAACCACAAAGTCTGTCTGGAGGTGGAGCAGCTGCACGTGCTCATGAGCCACGCACCACCCACTCATGGCCACGCACGGAGCACTACTGGGAAATGCAGAGTGCTCTGTGCAGAGCAAGCCAAAATAGATCTGTGGCAATGGGCAGCCACAGAGCTCCTGCCCATATGAACAGCATCAGCCAGCCATGCCAGCACACAAGTCCACTGCTCACAGGCACTGTGGGTGGTAAGAGTGGCCTTGGCAAGTCACAAGAACTGGCCAGGAGCACTGGGAAGTCCAGGTTCCCCAGCGTGTCTACCTGGGACATGTCACTTGCAAAGGCCAGTCCGGGACGCTTCTCCCTTTCCGTGTTCTGTGGCTGTGGTAGCCACACCCATTTTGATTGTTCCCCACCTGCTTCAGCTGCATAGGTGCTTTATGGCAGTGCCACCTGGTGGCCAAAGAACCCCCCATTTGAAAACACCCAATCGCTCATCCTGTGAGTGGGTGATTTCAGACATTACGAGATCACGCTCAACCACAGTGAATCACGGTCAATTCCACGGCGGGGCCAAAGCGCCCTGCATGTCTGTTCGGCAGCCGCCAGATGTTCACCACAGTCAATACCCACATGGGGTCAAAATCAACCACGCTTCCAGAGCTCCCAGCGGGACTGGGTATTTTCAGACGATACGGGGCCCTTTGGCCCCGTACCGGCACCACCGGCTTCGTTCCCCGCCGGGGTCACCCCGTAACGGCACAACAGACGTGCCGGGGGGATCCCAGCGGGGAAAGTGTGAGGGGCCGGGGCCACGTGGCGCAACGTGCGGCCGTGCGGCCCCGCCCCCTCCACGCACCCCGCCGCCCGCCCTCCGAGGAGACGGGCGGGCGGCGGGGCCAATGCGGCCGCCGTGTCCGGCCGGCCGTGGCACGCGGCCAGATGTTATTTTTCCTTGGCCATGGCCCGGGGTCCGTTTGACCACGCTTCCCGGGACCTTCCCCCGGCTAGCCCGGGAAGCGTGGTTCAAACGAACCCCATGTGCCGATTGACTGTGGCCAACATCTGGCGCGCTGCAAACAGACGTACGGTACACGGTGACCACAGGTGGGTATTCACCGTGGTTCACCGTGGTACCGTAACGTCTGAAATCACCCACAATCTCCAAAAACGTGGTCAAAGAGATTCCCAACGGGAAACAACAAAAAGTAATGTCTGAATGGCAACCACCGGCCGGAACCAAAGAAAATGATTTCCAGCTGGGGACAAAGCACGCAGCGTCGCTGCCAGGCAACCAGCAACAACACAGACCAGGGAGGGAGATTTAAAGGGCACACGACAGCAGCCGGGACGCGCCACCCCGGCGTCTTCCGGGTGCTTTGACCACGGTCCGGCCCGGGATCGGCGTAATGTCTGTTGTGCTGCCTCGGGCTGTGGTCTGGCAGCCCGATTCCCTGCCGTGGTTCAGCTCGCGTCATGTCTGTTCAGGACTTTTTTTGACCATGGGGGGTGGTTGATCTGTTCACCCTCGCTGGGATTCCACTGTGGTGAATCGGGACAGCGTAATGTCTGAAATCACCCAAGTGTGTTTTCAAACAAGCAAGGTGATGGGGGGGAGGGGAGAAGGGGGGGAGGAGGAGTCCTTGGCCACTGGGTGGCACTGCCTCAAAGCACCCACGCAGGTGAAGCATGTGGGGAATGATTCAAATGGATGTGGCTACCACGGCCACAGAGGCAAACACCACTCACTCCCCCCTGCCATGGACTACAGGGGAGGGGGAAGTGAGCACGACTGACCTTTGCAAGTGACATGTCTGGAACACAAACGCTGGGGAACCCAGGCTCCACAGCCCTCCCAGCCAGTTCTTGTGACTTGCAAAGGTCAGTCCTGCACCCCCCTCACAGTGCTTAATAGCTTATGATCGGTGGACTTGTATGCTAGCGTGGCTGGCTGCCACCATTCATATGGGCTGGGGCTCCTTGTCCACCCTTTGCCATGGATCTATTTGGCTGGCCCTGCACGGAGCACTCTGGATTTCCTGGCAGTGTTCCACGTGTGGCTATGAGTGGGTGCTCTGAGACTCATGGGAGTGCACATCCAGCCACTCCACCTTCAAATGGGTGGTTGGCTCCATGACTCCTGGATGGCCATGTGGGGTACCATCTTGTCTGAAAACACCCATTCTTTGTTTGTAGATTTATGACTATGTATTTAGCTGTATTAAAACATGTTTGTTTGAGTCCAGTTTACCAAGTTATCCATCTCTCTCTAAGTGACCTGCAGTGCTATCATTATATAGTTTTCCATAGGACTTTGGGGCAATTGCATGTTTTATCAGCAAAGATTTTATATATATTTTTACAGATCACTGAATAGAAGTTGCAAGTGCACCTGTTTAGTTTACTTACAGGGAAGAAGGAGACCCTGAATGATCGGACAATATCAGTGAGCAATAGGGTGGTTGTAGTGGGAGTGAGGAACTAGGGAAAGTTTGATGGAAGCAGTTTTTTAAAAAGGAATCTGAAGCTTGGGAGGGAGGGAGCACAGCGAGGGAGTTCTAAGCATGGTACTTTTTCACAAGAGGTGAAGACATTTCTGGGACTGGGAAGCTCTGGGGCATCTGAGGGTGGGGGCAGAGGAGGAGTGGAAGTTCTTGGGTAGGAATGTAGCAGGAAACAAGTGCAGAAAGGGACAAGCAAGGCCATGAAGAGCCTTGGAAAAACAAAGAGCTTGTGCTGAATTTGTTTGGGTAGAGGAAACCAGAGGGAGGAGGGGCTGAACATGATCAAAACAATGGGCTAGGTGGGTGACTTTGACATTACACTGAGAACCAGTCTTTTGGGGACCCCATTAGAAAAAATGCCCACAATGATGATTCTCCATTAACAAGAGAATCATCAATTCACTAGAGAGCTATCATTTCACCAGTTTTCACATCATCGGGTTTATAAGAAGATGCTGTGTTTCATTAACAAACACGAATCATACTACCAAATTCTACAGCCCTTTCTTTCTCCCTTTGGAAAAGATTCTTTCAGTGGCAATAATTTTTACAATTAAGAGAGGACGCAGCATTGGAGTGACGGATATTTTGTCAGTTGTGTGATGTGTGACTTATTTGGAAACACGTTATTTCAGACAATGATGTTGGACTAATACTAAAGTTTCTGGAATGATGATGGGCTTAGCACCCTATTCTGCTTCCATTGAAGAGAAAGAGAATTACCCACGGCCATTTTTAGACAAGTCACACCTACTCATGGCCACCCATCCCCCATGCATCCAGACGCCCGTCTGAAGGCAGCATGGGTGGGGGGGCGCTCCCATGACCTACGTACTACCCACTCACTCATGCCCATGCATGGAGCATCATCAGGGAAAAATCCAGGATGGTCTGCGCAGGCCAAACTGTGCCCACCCATCGCAAACCCATCACTGGCCTGTTTCTCCCAACTCACCGGACGTGCATGGTTGCTTCGCCCAGTGCACAGACCCACCCCCCAGCCGTGCCCATTTAAAAACAGCCTATGACTTTAATGAGAGCATGAATAAGTCCCATGTGTGGTGTCAATATAGCCAACCATACATGCTACTTGAAGCTAAATTACTCCTGTGTTTTGCATAAATCTAAGTGCATTGCTGGATGAATAATCAATGTTCAGATGAGTCTTGAGAGTTCCAGCATTTAATCCTCAAGTAGTTTGCCCTATTTTCATATTTTTGTGGTGTCCCAGAGTCTGTTGGTTTCATTGGTCAGAAGAGAATAAACGGCACCGTCCTGAGACATAGTCCATTTCTTAGGTTTTCCTGAGATAGTGCAGCTTCATATCACTCCTTCCACTGACTGTAGCTAAATGCCCCAATTTGTCCATACAACAGTTAATATTTAAGGGTGCAGTTCAATCTCATTGAAGTCAGTGAGAATTTAGCCATTAACTTCAGTGGGGTAAGGATTTCACTGTAAGTCAGTAAAATGACTCTAAAATTTTTCTACAGAATGTTTTTAAAAGGACTAGTTAATCACTTTTCAGAGAAGGGGCAGAATCCCATGCTTTATGTTATCTCAAAATTGATGGGTTTCTAAAGCATATGCCCTTACTCAGCCAGAATGTATGGACTTGAGGCAGGAGTTACTGGATGAAATTTTGTGTAATGCAGGCGGCCCAATGTGATGATTGGAATGGTTATTTCTAGTTTTTAAAATGTATAAATATAAGAAAAGGCTCAGGGCATTTTTAGTACACTTACTTTGGATTCCAATATTTCTTTCTGTCCTCAACTTTTTTTAAAATCTTGATTTCGTGTATTCTCTCTCTTTCTTTCCTTTTTAAAAACAAAACAAACCAACCGTGCGTTCCCAGGGGTGCATCTGACTGCAAATTTTGGGTTCCTAGTTCCCTCCAACAGACACAGGGTAATTTCAGACATGATGGGCCTCCCGGCCCGCCACACTGAACCCTGGATCCCGGTTCATGATCAGGCCAGCCATCCTTTAGACGTGCCGGCCTGATCTCTGAGGGGGATTGGGGAGGGGGTGGGGCTGCGCAGCGCAACATGTGGCTGCTCAGCCCCGCCCCTCTGCGTTCCCTCGGTCGCCTGCCCACGGGGAGACAGGCAGGCGTAGCAGCCAATGAGGCCACCGTGCCCGATCCCATCCCATGGTTGGGACCCGATTCCGTGACAGGGCTGGCGAGCAGACGTTCACCATGGCCATTGCCAGCCCCATCCCGGATCGTGGCCAGCCTCACCTCCAGAACCGTGGTCAATTTGATCTGGGCCGGGTGTTCACTGTGGTGAACATCTGGCGGGGAGCAAATAGACATTCATGAGATTGCTGCCACCACACGGGATCCATTGTGATTCTGTGTGGTGAACAGCGATCTTGTAACGTCTGAAATTACCCACAATCAGTTCTGATCCACCTCTCCTTCCCCTGCTTCATTTATTTTCTCCTCTGATGTTTTGCTCCAAAGTGGTTTATGGCTGCCAGTAATTCAGGTGTAGAAGTAGAAAGCTTAATTCATACTTGTCAAACATACACATTTTAAAATACAATATATAATGTGAGTTTCTGCTAACATTAACTTAATTTGTTTCTTAAATCTGATTTGGTAAAAAACAAAACAAAACCTCCTAATATAAATTGTACTTTAAAAAGGGTTTACAATCATCCCTAAAGGCTATTCATTGCTAGCTCACAGATCACATGCAGGGTGAGTATAGATCTTCCAAGCCTTAGGCTCCTTGCTATATCCATTAACAAGACACAGTTATTAAATGGAGAGATAGTATGTTCAGTCTGCAGTGTTCAAGAGACTTCTGTTTGTACTTGAGGTTAAGATCACAGAGGTTACTAGGTCAGTTGTTAGTTGGGGCAAGGAAATATGAAACTATTCCTGTTGATAAATTTCAAGGAATGAAAGATCTAATTTTTTTTAATCAGGTTTATATTGTTGAAAAATAAAGACTGGCATTCTAAAATGAGTTGTCATGGTGTGTCTTAATTAATAATAATGTGCTAGAAATTTCACCTTGTCAACCAGAGCTAGTGATTTATTTAAGCCTTTTTGACCTATTTAGCAGTACATCTTCTCTTGTCCAGAAGGAATATAAAAGAACCATCATTTTCATTAGCTGTGGCTTTCAAAGTTGCCTTGTTTGGCGTGTTGATTTTTTTGGCCAATTTGTTTTCTGTTGCAGATTTCCAGGTGTTATTGTGGAACCTTGAACTCATTCATAATGTAACCCTTAAATATGAAAATGAAAGTTCCTTTTCTTCTGCTAAAAATCTACTTTATAGATGAACAGATTAATCATTTCAAACTTTGGAAGAGGAGAGTTTGCAATTTTATAAATGTGTAAATCTACGAAGCTGACTAATTTAAAGCAAATGGTATGGAAAGGGGTATAAAATATATCCTGCTTTTTAATATTTGAATTGCTCATTAGGTACAAGTAGATTAGTATGAACAACATAAGAGTTCAGGCTAAAATTGGTTCAAAATAGGGAGCACTTATCAACAACTCTTTCCAAAGCTTTGTTTGAAGTCTGATTACGATGGTGCTTTTTTTGCCTTCATTAGTTCCATGACTTTTTTTATGTACTGTCTTCCCAGACTTTCAAAATCGCTTTCCATTCTAATGCAAACAAGTAGACGATTGCACTTCTATTGCAAGAGTAACTGCTTTTAAAAATATTCTGTAAAGTTAATCTGAAATAGTGTGACAAATTATAACTAGTACATGTTCAATATGGTTAACAATTCTTGTGAACAACTAGTTTTTTAATGAGTTTGTGTTTTTGATTTTCCTGTTTCATTGGTGTAGATTAGATGCGACTCCACTGAAATAAATCATTGCTGTAAAATGTTGAAGGGAAATGGGTACTGTGTTTATCTCATTTAAAAAAAAAATCCCTCTAACAAAATTAGCCACTTTAATTCATATGGTTTTTTTGTTCAGCTGTTAGATGTAAAATGAATAGATTTCTATTTTCCTTCAGGTAGCAAAACCATTTTAAAGATAATTGAAACACACATATATTAGTTCATGAGCTTTTAGGTGCTTTTAATCAGTTGCATATCTTGGTCCTTTATTGGAACCTATAAGGAACATGTTGTTTAAAGATTTAAATAACATGTTCTTATGTTCCAATAAGAACATGTTATTTAAAGATTTAAAAACAATGTTTTAATAAAATCTTTAAATACTGCTACCTACTTGAAGCAAACCCGGGGATATGGGGAATTACTTTAGATTGTAAGCCCTTGGTCAGGAACCGTGTCTATCTTCTTTGTAAAGCGCCTGGTACATTGCTGGCGCTATATAATGCTTACTATAATAATAATAATAATAATTAATAATTAATAACATTTGCATACAGAAAATTTTCTCATTAGACTTCCCAGGGCCAAATTCTGGTTAACACAGTTTTGCTTAGACAAGGATTAAATCTCGCCAAATCTTTATCTTTAAGCAAATTTTACATATTATAAGAACCTGCATACTTATACATATAAAGTGCTGCATACACCTAGTAGCACTGAAGAAATGATTAGTAGTAGTAACCTCCCATATATTTTTTGTCTCTCTATGATCCTGGTACCTACAAGCAATTATGCATCCTGATACCTTTAAGCACCTGAGTATAATTATTTGTGTGCTTACATGCTTATAGGACTGGCTCCTAAATGTGTGGTTTTACACTTTGCACGGTGTGTTTTATTCTTAATGTCATTACCACAATATAAAAATGATTATGGCTGAGTAATGGAAAAAATAGTCATTAAGGTCAAGATTATAATGCCCATATTTTATATGGATTAATAATCAGTTATTAGTTCCATTTAGGTTAACTGGGCTACTTGTAGTGTTAGGTATACTTAGCATAAGGATATCAAATCTGATCATAAATATAAAAATATTATATTAATATTTTGCTTGAAAAGTCTTTTAAAAAATCTCCCACTAAACATGAACAAAAGCAACCTCATCATCAACCAGCCAGGGCAGCAAGCAAGCTAGATGCAGTGTTTCAAGTATTAAACAAAGAGTGGCTTAAAATCATTAACCTTTTGGAATTGAATGAGAAATTTGACCTAAATCATACCCCCTAGTGTGCAGTTATCTATTCATGTACATAATCTGTTGTACTTGGCAAAGCATGTGAACGTTGTATCCCCGCCTTTCACTGTTTCCAGAATAACAATAGCAAAACTGTGCTGATGGGATAGAGAGGCATTGTGAAATAGACAAAAAGATCAGTGATGCCATTCCGCATTTGTGCTGAGAAGGCCCGTGGGAAAACTCTCCCATTATTTCCCACACTCTTCCTTTCTTTGAAAAAGAGATGATCACTTTAATAGTATGAAAACAGAACAGAATAGGCCTGGTCAGTATGCTGAAACAATTTATCTAATAAACTCTACCCCATTTTGTATTTATTGAATTGCCCAATAATCCTTATTTTATAGTCTAATTCGTATGGTGTCATCAGTCCAAGCACCAAGTACCTGAAATGTTTAATTTAGCACACCAGACAGCGCATAACAGTTTTTTTCACCATTCATTTTTGCCTGTAATATACTTTCATATACATAAATCATGCTCAGCCAATCTGGGCCTTTACAGGACTACTATTAACAGAGTTATGGACAAGATCCCTTCACTGACATGGTGTCAAAGTTGAATGACAACCAGAAAAATGTTGGCTGCGCCATGTCAGAGAAGTGTAGGTGTTCTATGTAACTTTTAGCACAAGGTTTCTGCAGTTATTGGCTAAATCAAGGATCACCAGACTTATGGTTAGGGTTGCCACTATGCAAATTTTTAAACACTTATGAAAAATACATATTGCAGGGCCTGCATTGGTGCCTAAGACATCCATACAAGTCCTGCAACATGTATTTTTCATAAGTGTTCCTTAAAAATGTGCATAGGTGGCAACCCTACATATGGTGTACATGATCTACTTGATCAAGTGCCAACCTCAAGTGATCTACCAGGACCCCTCCTACTGATGTTAACCAGGTCCTCTCCCACTAGCTCCCAGCTCTACGGCACTTAGCAACTGGTCTCAGGAGAGGAATGGAGCACGCCTCTTAAGAGAGAAAGCCTTCCCTGCCACCCTGGAGGAGTACTCCTAGCTTGTCTCCTCCCTGGCAACACACTCGGAGATACTGATCCTGCTCTCCTCCCCAAAGGCAATCTCTGCGAGTCTGGTCCTCCTCCCCACACCATGATCTACTAGGGACTAGTCTGTAATCTACCAGTGGATCATGATCTACCTTGGCCACCCCCAGACTAAATACATCTGCACTGCAGAGAGTAAGCAGTTCACTGAAACTCAATTTCTAAGCAGATATTTAAGTTCATGTGGCCTATAACTCATGGACTGTAAATAGGAAATGTTGGATTGTTTGTTATTGTTACTGTGGTTGCTCTTTCATACCATAGAGAGTCAGATGTCTTCCGAAAAAAATGTTTAGTAGTACTATAGCTGAAGCATCAAGTACCCTTTCTCCTTATTGTAACACAAGCAGAAATCTGTGAGGATCAATAGGCTTGTGGCTATTAAGGCACTGAGCTGGGACTTGAACAATGAGGGGTTTGATTCTTGACCGTCTCTCTAGCATGGGGCAAGTAATTTTTCCTCAGTCTTCTAGAAGTAAAGTGGGTGTAATACTGCTTCCTTTCCCTCACCCTTTTGCTGTTATTTGTGGTGTGTAGATTCCTGAAGGAGCAGTTCTCTACACAATAACTAGCATTATCGGCCACAATCTGGGCTGGGGCCTTTAGGTGCTACTATAATGTGAATATACTATGAGTATCATTCTGTTCTGTTACAACTTCATAGGTTTTTGTTTGGGTGCGCAGCATTTCATAAAAGGGCATTTTCCTGGATTGACTGTAGTAGACCTAAATCTTCAATAGGTTTTTGCAGAGACTAGTTCAAATTGCAAAGCCAGGATCTAGGGATGGGCGAATGCGGTTCGGCAGTTCGGAGTTCGGCTCGAACTCGGCCTGTTCGGACGACCGAACTCGAACTCGAACCCGAACCCGAACATACCGAACAAACCGAACACCGAACGGCAAAATGGCCGAACAGTTCGGTTCGTGTTCGGATGAGTTCGGGTGGCAAAAAAAGGTTCACTGGAAGGTCAAACGTTACAGGGAGGTGTCAGTCACTGAGGAGCAGACTTCCAGGCACCAGGGGTGGAGAGGTTTGCAAGAAACGAAACTAATTATCTGCCTCTCCCCTTCCCAACACCTTCTGAGCTAGTCACTGTTCCTGAACAGCAGGCGTTGAGTAGGATTTTTAGATTGCTTTAAGTTTCATTTCAGTTTTGTAATGAAATGAAACTTAAACCATAAACTGAA
>QEPC01013442.1:1210588-1234989 GCA_003113815.1 Sphenodon punctatus | reverse complement strand
AGCGAGAGTCAGTCATTGTCACACAGGCGGGCCGAGTTCGTGTAGCTAGTCATAGGCCGGCTGGCAGGCTTACAGTTTGTTTCCCAATGCCACCCTGCATCATGAGGTCAGTCAGGTAAGGTGGCCGAGGCTGTCTGAGAGAGAGAGAGAGAGAGAGAGAGAGGCAGGGTGGGTGCCAGGCATTGGGAGGGAGGAACAGCACCTCAGCAGCACAGGAGCAGTAGTCCTAGTCCAGACTGAGGAGGAGGAGCCCCGTC
This sequence comes from Sphenodon punctatus, assembly GCA_003113815.1. Classification (NCBI taxonomy): domain Eukaryota; kingdom Metazoa; phylum Chordata; class Lepidosauria; order Sphenodontia; family Sphenodontidae; genus Sphenodon; species Sphenodon punctatus. The sequence continues at coordinate 1,234,732 of QEPC01013442.1, read as the reverse complement.
CCAAGACTGCCCCTGGCATGGGATGGCGTGTGCCACTGCACCATCACTCCTTGTCTAGGGGCAGCTCGGGGAATCCCAGCGGCAGAAGGTTCACCTTCAGGAACAGCAACTGCTCCACCAACTTGGCCCTCAGTCTCAGGCGGTGCGGTGCGCGAATGTCCCCACAATGGAGAACACCCTCTCCTGGGGACACTGGTTGGTGAGCAGGACAGGATACCTTTGGCCACTTTGGCCAGGGCCAGCCACATGTTGACCTTACCGGCCCAACAGGCCAAGGGATTGCTACTGGGATCAATGCATGGCTCATCCTTCAGGTAGGTCTCCACTGCTGCGGAGGTGCCATCATACTCCCTCTGGTAGCTCTGGGTGGGCACCACCTGCCCCACTGCCCTCAGCCACGCTGCTTGCCCTTTTGTGCTGGGCCCCATGCTCCCCATAGTGGACTGCACAGAGGAGGAGCTGCTGGCAGTAGGGATCCTGCTGCTAGTGCTGCTGCTACCACTAGACCTGGGGGCAGGGATAGACCGAGATGGCTGGAAGGGGTCGCTACTCCCACAATCCCCAGGGGCATTCTGCTACATGGCCCGCTCTGCCTGCCAGACCTTCTGCACCAGCGCAACCTTCTGGAGGCCATAGACCACTGTCTCACGTGCCATGCTGCCCTTGATCCTGGGGTCCAGCATGGTTGCCAGGACATATTCATCCTGGCACAGGAGCTCGTCAAAGGGCGCACTCAGACCCGCCTTCAGCTTCCGTGCCAGGTCAAGCATCTTTTCTGATATCTTCCTGCCCGGAGGGCCACAATCTCGCCCCCCGAGAATCTTGTCCAGGCTCCGGTGGAGATTATGGACCAGCGGGGTCACCTGGCTGAGGGTGGCGGTGGAGCTGCTCACAGTCTCCGTCACGGCCAGGAACGGTCTCAGGACAAAGACCGTGTGAGCTAGAATCTCCCATTCCTCCCTGTTGTACCCTGGAGGTGCCTCAATGTCTGTCTCCAGTTCCACCTGATGCTGGGTGGCTTTCTGTTCAAGAAGCCGCTCGAGCATCAGGAAGGTGGAATTCCACCTGGTGGAGACATCCTGGGCCAGCGTGTGCACCGGGGACCCTTGCTCGGCCTGCTTCTCCCAGAGGAGCTCGCTGCCCTTCACGCTGCGGTTGAAGAAGCCCGCCAGCTTCCTCCCCCGCTCGACCAGGGAGCTAAGGGTGCCTGGCCCAATCCCCTTCTCCCCCAAGCCCAGAGCACCCTTCACCATGAGATGGAGGGTATGTGCAGCGCAAGGGATGCTTGTGAAGCCCCCGTCGTGGACTGCCTTTAGTATATTGGCTGCGTTGTCCATGATCACACACCCCTTGGTGAAGGCCGCGCCTGGCGTGACCCACTCCCTCACCATGGTGGCCAGGCCTGCCTCGAGGTTCCTCGAGGTATGGGAGCTGTCCATGACTTGTGCCTGAAGTAGGGCCCACCTATATTCTGCTTCAGGTCCCCTCCTGCCACTGCCAAACGCTGCCTCTGGGCCCTGCCACCAGTCACTGCCAGGTAGGCATGCTGGGTGTTTCTGGCAGACCATAGGTCGGTGGTGAAGTAGACAGTGTCATCCCCCCCACCCCCAGTCCCTGCCAGCAGCTCCTTCAAAGCCCTGTAGAGCTGTGGCACCACGGTCCAACTCAGGGTGGAGCGGGAAGGCATCTTAAAGTTGGGGACAAGGAACCCAATCAGCCGCTGGAAGCCCTTGTCCTCCACAATTGACAAGGGCTGGCCATCCAGGGCTATCGTTTCTGCCAACAGGCACCTGACTTTCCCTTGGAAGCCAGTGCCACTGTGCCCTGACAATGGCCTTGACAGTCCTTCCACCCCATCTCCTCCATGGTGGACTGACGGCGCTGCTGGGGAGGCTCCTGCTGCTGTTCTGCCCCCATACTGTTCCTGCTGCTAGAGGCAGCAGCAGTTGGTGCAGGATGCTGGCCCGCTGAAGGAGCCAGGCAACTGGCCACTGCAGTTGGGAACCTGCTGGCATCCACTTCCCCTGCCTTCCCGCTGAGCAACAGAGCACTGGGCATTCCTTGAGGTGCCTCGCCATTGCAGTTGTGCCAAGGTTGGCGAGAACCTGCCCACGCTTCACCAGCTTATTGCACAGTGTGCACTGCACCTCTTTGGGATAATCTGCCCACACCTGCTTAAATGATCCCAGACTGAGGATTTCCCCCCCACTCCTGCCTTCTTGCCCGCCCCAGCAGACGCACTGCTGCCAGCGCTGCTGGGAGGGGGAGAACTTGGTGACACTGGCGACACAGCACTGGGAGGAGGCTCAGCCATTGCCTCAGCTACAGGCATCTCCTCTGCGGCACTAGTGTCTGCCTCTTCCTCACTGTCCACAATCACGGTGATGTCCCGTGAAGGGGAGTACTGGGACCCTGAGCCTAGACTGCCCGTGCCTCCATGCTGCTGGCACTCTCCCTGTGCCCCCCTCTGTACCTGCTAGTGCTGCTGCTGCTGCTGCTACTCCTCTCCCTACTGACATTGCCCGGGGATCGGGCCCTGCCTCTAGCAGCCGGGGTGGGATCCACCAGCTCTGGACTGCTGGGGATCGCCTCGACAGTGGGGGACATTGATGGCCCTGGAGGAACATTGGAAGCAGCACCAGCACCTGCTCCAGCACCACCACCAGCAGAGACAGATGCAGCCTCATGTACTGCAGGCCTTCCAGTGCCAGGAGGTGATGCTGAGCCGCTGAAGCCTGTTGCCCTAAAGCAGGCCTGCTGAGTTTGGGGGGGGAGTGATGTGTGCTGCCTCTGGCTACTGCTGCTGCCTGCTGCCACTCCCCTGGCATGGCCTCTCCCACCTCTGGCACGTGCCCCATTACCTCCCCTACAGGCAGCAGACCGACCTCTCCTTCCCTTCTCCATTTCTCTCTCCAAAATGATGTTTTTATATGGTGTGTTGTTTTTTTAATTAATTTTTTTTATCTAATATTATATCTATCTATCTACACTAAATCTAACTGCTATTAACTATTCTAAATGCTATGAACTAAATGGATTATCTAATAAGTACACAGACCTACTCCTACAAACACTAAAACTGAATCACTAAATGCTATCTCTATCAATAAGCTAACTCCTACAACTGTCTACTATCTCTAATCTAATCTATCTATCTAGAATGGGGGGAAATAAAAAAATAACACAAGGAGGGGTAGAAAACTGAAATGAAATCTAAATCAATCTAATCATTCTACTCTAAATGAAAAAAACAGCGGACGGGAATCAGGGATGGAATATATGGGAGAGGGAAAGGATTCAATGGAGGGGGGAGGGAGGAAGGAGGATTGAACATAGGGAACACAGGGAGGGGTAAAAACAAAAAATAACCACTAAATCTATCTAAGCTAAGCTAAATAAATGAGAATATGGGGGTAGATGGGTTGGATGGGTGAAATGGGGGGAGGATGGCAATGGATTGGGGAGCTGGGAACTGCTGGGACAGGGAGCCTTCTGAAACGCCTGCTGTTAAGGAACAGTGACTAGCTCAGAAGGTGTTGGGAAGGGGCGAGACAGTTTGGTTTCTTGCTGCGCCCACCTCACCGCAAGCCCCATTGGCTCCATGCAGCCTAGCCCGTGGCCAATTGCAGACTGCAAAGCCAGAGGTCTGAGGCGAAAAGGGATGATGATTGGGCAGGCTGGCTGCTACTCCAAGCCAGTCTCCACCCTCCACCCCTGGTGCCTGGAAGTCTGCTCCTCAGCTGACTCCCCCTCCCTGCCACGTTTGGCCTTCCCGTGACACCATGTTTTAGCCACTCGAAGTCACCCGAACACGATCCGAACAGACTGAACTGTTCAGTCATTTCGACGTTCGGAATTGAGTTCGGTTCAGTAAATTCGTGTTCGTGTTCGGTCGTCTGAACAGGCCAAGTTCGGGCCGAACTCCAAACTTCCGAACCACGTTTGCCCATTCCTGCTAATGTGGGGTAAGGAGGCCCAATGTGGGATAATGTCTCATGTGGCCTTACGCTATAGCAGCTATTGTGTCTGTTATGAGTTCAGTTGCCAGCAGACGGCCCCTGCAGTCTGATGGTGAGGCAAACTCACTCCCCGACATTGTCTGTTCTTGACTCAGAATTTGGCCCAGCACTAGGGATGTGTGAATGCCGTTCAGGGTTTGGCCCAAACTCAGCCAGTTCAGACGGCCGAACTGAACACGGGAACCCCCGAACAGTTTGGCCGCATTTGGATGTGTTCGGGCAGGAAAAACGTGGCTGGCAGGCCTGGGGTGTGTGTGTCAGCTGAGGAGGCGTGGAGAGGCTTGGCCTAGTAGCCAGCCTGCCCAATCACCATCCCTCTTTTCCTCAGACCACTGGCTTGGCAGTCTGCGATTGACCACAGACTAGGCTGCACAGAACCAATGGGACTTGTGGTAAGGTGGGTGCTGCAAGTAACAAAAGTAATTGCCCTCCCCCCTTCCAACTCCTTCTGAGCTAGCCACTGATCCTGTCAGCAGGCGTTTTCAGAACTTTCCCTCTCCCAGCAGTTTGTGTTCCTCCCAATCCATTGGCATCCTCCTCCTATTTCACCCATTTCCACACATTTACCTCCATAGTTTCATTTATTTAGATTAGATTAGATAGATTTAGGTGGTGGTTTTATTTTTAACCCCTCCTTGTGTTGTTTCTCCCTCCCCTCCATTGAATTCTTCCCTCCTCCCTGTATATATTCCATCCCTGATTCCCTTCCCCTGTTTTTGGATTTATTTAGAGTAGGTTTAGATTGAGTTATGTTTCATTTGAGTTTTGTACCCCTCCCTGTGTTCTTTGTTGTTAGCTGTCTGTGTTCCCCACCCCAATCCCTGTGTGTGTAGATAGATAGATAGATAGATAATGTAGGAGTTAGCTTAGTTATAGAGATAGATAGAAATAGCGTATAGTGAATAAGTTTTAATATTTTATAGTGTGTTTGTAGGACTAGGCCTTTGTATATTTTTCATTTTCATTTCATTTACTGAGGCGTGACCCTCAAGTCATAGCCAACACTATAAAATACTTAAAACAAAACAAAATAAAAACAAAAATTCCATTACAAATGATATCGAAGCACTACATCAACATCTACCAGTTACAAATCTTAATATCCATAACCATTACCAAAATTAATGGCAACTTAATTCAGCTAGGTACCATACAGAACTATTTATAATTGAAATTAAGAAAATTGGTCCTTTTAACAAAGAGCTGAACCAGAAATTTAGCAACAGCAGTAGTACACCCAGGATCTTGGTCTGCCAAAAAAATGAGAAGGAGCTCTGAGTTAGTTCTTCCCTCATATCTAGCCAGACTATCAGATAAATACAAAGCCCTTGTAGTCTGGTAAAGTTGGCAATCAAACAAGACATGGCCCACTGTTTCCACATCAGTTTGATCAAATGGACACAGCCATTGATCAAACGGTAGTGCCCTTTTGCGCCCTTCCAATATCATAGTGGGTAGTGCATTAAATCGTACAAGCAGAAATAACTTGGACTGTAAAGGGGTCAGTTGGTAATTCCAATAGTCCGCCATTTTCCCTTGAGCTGGAATCAAGGTCCAATAGGGACCCAATGATGGGGTTTCCCTAATAGTAGCTAATTCCTTTTGTTGCAAAATATCATTAAGTCTTGAAAACACTTCAGTCTTAATGGCCACATACCCTCTAGAGAGGCAATACAATGGAGAGAAGCCCATTATCTGCATTTGAGAGATCACTGCCCCAAACCAAGAGGGATATATCCTTAGTAGGGATATATAAGGATCTTGTTTCAATTCTCGAAGCAATCCTGGCTGGTCAAAATTTATCCTTAGCCAGAGTTGCAATGCATATCTAGGTACAAGAGTATTCCAATTCGTTTGGGCCAGTTCCAGCCGCAGAGCCGCAGAAGGAATTCCTATAGGTGTTCCAAGAATAGTTCTCAGGAACACCGATTGGATGGGGTCCAAATTAAACGGGCGAGCAACTGCCCAGATAGCTGCCCCATACAGGATTTGTGCCCTAACCTTAGCATTGAAAACTGTTAGGGCCATAGGAACTTTACCATTCCCCTTTTGGCAGAAATACCGTAAAATAGCTCCTCTTGTGCTTATGGATTGTTTAGTTGCCATTTTAAATTGACTAGACTAATCACCATTACTTTGGAGAATAACTCCCAGGTACCTGTATTGGATGACCTGTTGGATAGAATGAGACCCCAAACGCCATCTATAGATTTTCTTCTCCTCACCGAAAACTAACACCTTTGTTTTGGTATAATTAATTTGGAGTTTTTTGTATAGACAATACTCTTCCAGAGCAAGCAGTTGTCTTCTCAACCCTTGCTGCGTCTGTGCCAAAAGAAGCGCGTCATCCACATAAAGCAGTATCCCAACTGGATGGTTCGCTAATTTAGGAGGGTAAAAATTGGGATCTGTCACAACAGGAGCTAGATCATTGATAAAGAAATTAAAGTAAAAGGTGCTAATATACACCCTTGGCCAACCCTAGTAGGGATACGTTCAGTATGAGACCCTCTGTAGTTATATTTAACCTCAAGCGAGGTATCGGTATGAATAGTATAGATCAAAAAGTACAGTCTCCTATCAATCGTTGTCTTAGATAATTTACCCCACAATAATACTCTATTAACAATGTTGAAAGCCGCTCTTAAATCTATAAAAGCGGCAAACGGCCTTTTGTTTTTACAGATGTATTTCTCTACTAAATGTGACAAAATTAACACATGATCTGTAGTAGAGCGATTCTGTTGGAAGCCTGCCTGCTCTGGGTGAATGATATTAGCTTTCCTCATCCAGACCATAGCCCGTCTTAGAAGAAATTTGGAATAGAGTTTACCTATCATGCTTAATAAGCTGATTGGGCGATAGTTGGCAGGTTCCTCTTTTGGACCCTTTATAAATTGGGACAACTATTGCCTCCTTCCAATCCTTCGGGATTTGACCTGTCTCATTCACCCATGAAAATAGGGCTGCCAGAAAAGGAACCCACCAATCACAATTTACTTTCAAAAATTCCGTGGGGACAAGATCCTTGCCTGGGGCCCTTCCACTTTTGAGCTGATTAATAAGTTCTGCAACTTCTGATAGCTCAACTGGGGGCCAGCTCACTGTCTCGGAAACAGAGAAACAGAGAAGGAACACTCCACTGATTGCGGACCAGAGAAAATACCTTTAAAGTACGATTCCCAATCAGCCTTTGGTATGTTAGTAGACCATCCAGATCTTGATCTTGGGATGGCTCCATTAAGAATACGCCAAAAGGCAGCCATATCATCTGAGTGGGCAAATTGGGCCAATTTATTCCATTGAATAACTAAATATTCAGCCTTCTTTGTTTTAATCAAATTTTGATAATGTATTTTTTGAGTAAAGAATTCTAATGGGAGCTTTTGGGCCCCTCCTTTCCTATAAGTTTTATACATTATCTAACAGGATTTCTTAGCAACTCTACATTCATGATCAAACCACGGTTGAATTAGCCTCTGGGAAGGCTTTTCTTGCCTATTGGTCTGTGATCCTAGCTGTAACCCAAACACCTCCAAAATCTTAGCATAAGTTGCCAATACAGTATCGCTTGGGGCCCCTGCCTTAATAATTTCCCATGGCTTGTCACATTCTGGGGACTTCAATGCATTATCCATTTCCATGGCCAAACCTTCATTCCAGCGGCGCCTCAAATAACTAACTCCTCCTGGGCCCAGCATCTCCAAAGTGTCCTTATCCGCACCATTCTCTTGGTCCAAGTTGTCAATTAATAGCGGTAAATGATCGCCAAACATAAGATGTCCTACCTGAAAGTGTTCAGCTAAATAAACCAATTCTGGGGAAACCACAATATAATCCACGGTGCTTGAACCCTGATAAGACACAAAAGTATATTCACCCTTTGTGTCTTTAGGAGAGGATCCATTCAAGATATAAAGATTAAATCTAGACAATAGATCTGCAAGCTGGATACCTGACTTGTTCAGCACCTCATCCTTAGCTATCCATTTACCAAGGGGATGTATCTGTTCTCTATCCACCATAGGTGAATGGCAGACAAGGACCTCATCATTAGGGCCTAAGCGAGCATTGAAGTCTCCTGTGAATATTTTTCGTGGCAGGGAAGCCCCTAGCAAGTGTTCCTCCAAGAATAGCTCTAATTGTTGCCAAAACCTACTACTGTAGGTTTTAGCGTTACTACAAGGAATATATACTGTAAATATTATATATTCCAAAGAACCTAATTTTATCAGAAGGGCCACTGCAATAGACGGCAGCAAAAAAACATGAATAATCTTAATCATTGATTTAATGGAAATTAAACAAACCACTCCACCAGATGGGTGACCTTTAAGGGATGGCTTGGCAGGGATTGAATAAGACTGATAACCTGACAACTCAATTGGATTGACTGACCAGGCTTCCTGGAGTAATAATATATCATACTTTCTATAAAACCAGGATCCAGAGCATGAGACTGCCAGCCCGCTCTTTTCCATGAGCAAGTTTTCATATGCACGGGTTGTGGTCTCATACTCCATCAAGTACCCAAAGGTTGATCAGAGCCTTTAGATAAAGACGCCAAGTTAGTAACCAGAGATTGACAAGGAAAAGAACAACCTGGCTTGTCCAGCTGTTGGTCTGCAACTGGGCACCCAGAACCAAGCTCTGCCCTTTGACTGTCTAAATTACACCCAGTAACAAATGAAGAAAGCTTCTTTGAAATAATTGGCCCAGATGGAGACCTCTGATTACAATTTTCTGGGCCCACTCTCTCTTTGTAAATATTAGATAATATTCCATTTAGTTCCATAGGTTTTAGAATAGTTAATAGCAGTTAGAGTTAGTGTAGTAGATATATATTATATTCCAAATTTGAATAAATAAATAAATAAAATATAAAATCTTCCTCTGCATTATTTGGGTGGGAGAAATGGAGAAGGGAAGCAGGAGAGGCCTGTCTGCTGCCTGTAAGGCGGGCAATGGAGCACGTGGCAGAGATGGCAGGGGCCGTGCCAGCGGAGGGGCAGCAGGCATCAGCAGCAGCCTGAGCCCATCACTACGCCCCAAACTGCACAGGCCTCATTTTTGGAGACAGGCTTCAGAGGCTCCCAGCAGTGGGCCAAGGGATCGCTGCTGGGATTGATGCATGACTCCTCCTCCAGGTAGCTCTCCACAGCTGCTGAGGTGCTGTCGTACTCCCTCGCGTAACTCTGCTGGGGCACCACCTCCACCACTGCCCTCAGTCATGTTGTCTGCCCTGCTGTGCACGGGCCCATGCTCGCCAGAGTGGCCTACACATATGAGCTGCTGCTGCTGGCAATAGGGGTGCTGCTGGTGCTGCTACTGCTAGGGCTGGGGGCACGGATAGACCCCGCCAGCTGAAAGGTGTGGCTGCTCCCACCATCCCCAGGGGCATCCTGCTGCTGCTACCGTGCACTCTCCAGAGCTCTCTCTGCCTGCCGGACCCTCTCCACCAGCTCACCCTTCCAGTGGCCATAGAGCGCTGTCTGGCATGCCACACTGCCCTTGACCCTGGGGTCCAGCATGGTTGCCAAGACATATTCCTCCTGCTGCAGGAGTTCATCAAACCATGCCTTCAGCCCTGCCTTCAGCAGCTGCACCAGGGTAACCAAGCCCCAAGTCTTCTTGGCCTCTACTGCTCCCCCTGGGTCTCAAACGGCCAGCCATGCCCCCACAGGCACCCCCAGGGGCCAAGCGCTGAGTCTGCCTGCCCAGGCAACTCGGGGTGCCAAACCCCAAGCCTTCCTGGACTCTGCTGCTGCTGCTGTTGCTGTATCTCTGACGGCCTGCCATGCCCCCACGGGCACCCCTGGAGCACCCCAAATCTCCAGGTGGCCGAACTTTCCAAACGTTCGGGTGGGGGGGGGTCCGAACTCCACAGGACTGAACGTATGAACCCGAACTAAGTTTTTGGGCCAAATGGTCAAATATCCGAACTCTGTTCTGTTCGCACATCCCTACCCAGCGCTTTGTTTTTGGCTCTGTGTTTGGGCCGCACTCCACTTTATGGGTGTCTCAGACATAATGTCAATGGGTTTCTGAATGTGTGTTTTGACCTTGACATGAACACCGGTTTGGCCCTGTGTTCACCATGTGGCGCTGCTTAGACACACAGCCCATCGTGGGGTAAATCAGTGTTTTGCTCGCCACCCAGTCTCAGCACGCAAGCGTTGCTGCCTCGTTCCCTGTGTTGTACCTGCTAACACGCCATGCGATATCGTTAGACACAACGTTGGTCACGTGTTCAGCCGGAACACGCAAAGTGTCCTTGTGATGCAATGGTGTTCACATCCTGTATTCAATGGGTGGTCAAATTGGTGTTGGGATTGTTATTATGCTGCTTACACATAACAGCCAAACACATGCTTAGGGGATTTGACCCCTGATCTTTGTTATGTCTAAAGATGCCCTATGTCTGCATGCAGGTAGTGATGAGGCATTGGTGGTGGACTGTGGCTCAGGGCTCTATAGGGCTCTGTTTAGGGGCTCTGGGAGAGGGGTTAACCAGACCTGGAGAAGCTGTAAGTGCCAATGAGAAAGCGGCTGCTTTGGGTCTGCAAAAGTGTGGTCCATCATTGCCAGAATATCTAATTCTGTTAAAAGGTTAAGTTATTCATGCTATATCTTCTCTTTACTAGAGCCCTGCATACCAAACCCAATTGGACACAAGGGCTATGGCCAGATGTGATTTGGTTTGGTGAGTCTGGCCAGTACAAGCCCCTCAGACCATTCTTAATGCTGTGATATCACAGTGTTCCATGGGGGCAGGGAGCACTCCAGGAAAAGGCTGGGGAAAAGACTTAACTCTGCCCCCTTTCTTAATGTATCCCCCAGCCTTTCCCCACAGAATGCCATGACATCCTGGGGTTCTATGATCCCATCCCCTGTCCAGATCAGGCCCAGGCAGGAAAGAGTCCAGCTGTATCAGACTGGTCTTGGGACAGTCCTAGCAGTCAGATTCGAACTGGATCAGGGCTGGTTTTTGAGCCCATACAAGACTCTACTCTGAACCTTCTTCTGTTTGATATCAGCTGTAATATAGCCCTTCAGAGTTTGACAAAGCTTTCATAAAACAAGGGAAAGGACCGTAGGTGACAGGTAACTGTCGATAGTGAGGGGGGCACAGAAGTGAGGGTTGGCCAGGGATTCTATAGGGTTTCCAAAAATGGGGGGCATATACCCACATGTCTCCCCTATGAGTCACCTATGGAAAAGATTGTGATAGGTTTAAAAGGAAGGGAACATGGAAGGATAGAACAAAAAGAAGCTTATGTCCATTTTCATTATTTGGGGAAATAGATTTTAATGTTACAGCGTTTCTGTTTTCTGAGGTAGTAGTGGGTAATCTGAATGTAATTGTAGATGAAGAACAGGCATAAAAGGATTAAGTGGGGAAAGATAATGAAAGAGCTCTTTAACAGAGAATCTGTGTACATATCTGCCTGACACAAAACAGAGTTTAGAGATGGAGAGATTTGTTGCATAGCAACCATAGGAAGTATGGTCTCAAAGCTCTGATTGTTGTAATTTTGCACACCTTTCTAGAACAAAGTAGAATACACTGGTCCATACATTCTCAAAAATTGAGAAGAAAGTGGAGTGTTCTTTAAATCTAATAATTCATAATTACCTTACTTGTCATCTGGCTCTGCTGCTCGGCTCGGGGGGGGGGGGAGGTCCTGCCCCTTGGACGGCAGCAGCAGGCCCTGACATCGGGACATACATGGGGGTGCCTTCCCTGACCCTGGGTGCCCTGTGGCTCCAGCAGATCGACGGGACCTGGGCGGGGCGGACCCTGATGTTGTGGGGGCAGCGCCGCGCTCCCTGCGGCGCTCCGCAAGGCTTGCGGCGCGACGGGGGGGTGAGGCCTTCACCTTAAGATGCCGGTGCGGGGACTTTCCCAGCACTGGTGAACAGATTGAGACCGGCTGCCTGAGAGCTAAGTTGCTGTGTTTTGTATACCTTGTTATAGTAGTGTGTGTAGTGCTTGGTGTGACACCCCTTCCCCGGCTTCCCTGAAATTAGGATAGAGTGAGTGCGTGTCTGAGTGAGTGTGTGTGTGGGCGTGGTGACAGTGAGAGTGTGGACCCTTTCTTTCCCTTCCCTGCCTAGGTATCCCTTCCCCCTCCTCCGTGAGCAGTTCCCCCTTGTACCTGGGACCCTGAGACCCTCTCCCCGGTTGCCCCCCCACTTCTCGAACTCAACTTCCTGCCAGTTACCCCTTCCCAGTGCAGGAGTGCGAGAGACGAGCGAGCGGTGTGGGCCTTGTCCTCCCTCAGTTCGCTGCGCCCTATGATGATAGGGGCCTGGTCTCTGTGAGACCCTGTGGCCCACATACTATCCTGATGGGCATTATTCCCACAGTGAGACGCACCCCAAAGGGACCAAGAAATCAAGGCGTGCGAGTGGTGTGTGGAGTATGTGCCCCCCCCCCAGCTGACAGTACTTTAGTATTTTTGTACATCAGTCCTTTTAAGACCTGCTAGTTTTTCTCAATGGAACTTAACACCCAGAAATCTGGGTGCTGCCCATATAAATCCCGTGACAGGTGTGTGTGTGTGTGTTTGTGTGTGTGTGCACACACGTGTGCACATCCACCTCCTCCCATGCACGGAGCAATGGCAGTTGCTCTGTGCGTGTCGATGGGTGGAGGTGGGTGTAGATAGTGTGCACCCCTCACCACGGCCCATGTAAAAAGGGCCACAGACTAGTGTAATGATCGCTTATCTCCTAGTTTGGGAGGAAAGAGTGTAATAGTTTGTACCAAGTAACACAAAATATGGACATTAGCATAAATGAGTCATTTCTCAAAAAAAGAACATACTTTACCTACCTTCTAAAAATTCTGGAATCATCTAGTCTAGTAGTTGCTTCAACTAATAATTTGCAAGATTATCCTTGGTGCTGCATGGTGACTTGTAATGTTTTCTCCCATGAGGCATTAGGTGAGGTTTGTACCTAGCGGGGAAAGTTTGGAAAATTCAACTCTCTTACTATCTCATGGCCATTCATTACCCTTGAGGACTCTTCCATCCCTATGACTCTGACAACATACATAAAAGCCCTTTTTACACGGGCGTCACCCATGCGTGAACACCCAGAAATCTGGGTGTACATGTGTGTGTGCCGCTTGTGTAAACACTGTAGCGGAGGGGATGTGTGTGTGTGTTAATGCGCGCTCCTGTGCACACGCATGCACACCCACCTCCACCCATCCCCCATGCATGGAGCAACCAGCAAAAATGGCGGTTGCTCTGTGCGTGTAGATGGGTGGAGGTGGGTGTAGATGGGCATGCGTCTGTCTACACCCTCCCCCTACCCACTACACATGGACTGCAGTGCACACCAACCACCCTGTGCCTCGGCCCATGTAAAAAGGGCCTTGGTGTATGTCAACAGCATATTCCTGCATGACCACAGACATCAGTGAGGTTATTTACATGTGTACGGGGCAGGACATTTAAAGAGACTACAATGGATGTACAAATTAGTTGTGTAAAACAGATAAACTATAAAAAGGAGCCAGCGTTATAATATGAAACACCTATAGCACTTCTAACAGTTTGTTACATCCATAGTACTATCCTGTAGAATGGGTATCTAATGCCATTGTTTTTATTTATATAGCACTAGCAATGTGCCTGGTGTTGAACAGTTGTGATTAGAGACACGCCCCTGCCCTAATGGGTTTATAATCTAGAATGGACAAGGGAGGGGCACTTAAGGAGAGACAGTGGGTGATTTCAGATGTTATGGGCGCCCGATTCACCACAGTGGATTTCCAGCGGTGGCGAACCAGCTAACCACCCCCTGTGGGCAAGAGAGGCCCCAAACAGACATGACGGGAGTGGGACCACGGCAGGGAATCAGACCGGCAGACCACGGCCTGGGGCAGCGCAACAGACGTTACGCCGATCCTGGGCCGGGCCGTGGTCAAAGCACCCGGAAGGCACTGGGACGGCTCGTCTCGGCTGCTGCCATGTGCCCTTTAAATCTCCCTCCCCAGCCTGTGTTGTTGCTGGTTTCCTGGCAGCAACGTTGCATGCTTTGTCCCCGGCTGAGAATCATTTTGTTTGATTCCAGCCGGTGGTTGCCGTCCAGACGTTACTTTTTTTTGTTTCCCGCTGGGAATCTCTTTGACCATGCTTTCGGAGATGGTCCAGGTCGGAGGTCTGGAAGCGTGGTTGATTTTGACCCCATGTGAGTATTGACTGTGGTGAACATCTGGCGGCCGCCAAACAGACATTCAGGGCTCTTTGGCCTTGCTGCGGGATTGACTGTGGTCTCGTAACGTCTGAAAATACCCAGGGATACATTCATGAACCTGAGAAGTTTTGGGTGCATGTGCTTAGTTTAGTTACCAGGGAGGAGGAAAAACCTGAAGGATGAAACTGTATAAGGAGAAGCAGAAAGGCACACTCTATCATGGGGATGAGCAGCTAGGGAAAGCCTGAAGAAAGAGCTAGGTCTTTAGGAGGGATTTGAAGGTTGGGAGGGAGAGAACAGAGGGTATGTGTTTATTTATTTATTATTTATTTATTTAACAAATTTTTACCCCGTCCCCTCCTGCCAAAGCAGCTCATGGCGGCTAACAAACACAAAAGATACCAAGGGGGATGTTAAAGAATAAACAAAAGAATCCGCCCCCCCAACCCTCAAACACCTCTCCCCCCGTCTTCCTCACCAAAAACCTGGCAGAACAGCTAGGTTTTACATTGTCGGCGGAAGTTGGGGAGATCTGGGGCCACCTAGGCCTTTACTGAAAGGGAGTTCCACAGCCTAGATGTGGCCACTGAGAATGCCCTCTCCATAGTCGCCCCCTCCCCAATTCAATTCAATTTGTTTATTAAGACATGGCCGTAGGCCATAGCCATGAAAATTACATAATAATACAAAAATGAGATAATAGTATTAAAGAAAGTACTGCACAAAATATATACTTTAAAACAAAAAAAGTAATTCAATCGCGTTACTAATAAAAATCTTAATAAAAAATTAATGCTTATCAAACAGACGAATGGTTACAAACCAACACAGAATTATAAACTAAAAAAAAATACCCTCTACACCAATTAGAATTAATCTTCCAATTATAATTATCCAGTAGTCTAATTAGTGCACGGTATCATGACTCAAGAGATTACAGTCTTCATCGGGATCAAAAGGAGATTTGAATTCCAAGAATCTCTGCCTGTAATCAAATGCCCTCGTAACAAATTTAGTTACTTCAGATGTGACCTCTTGTCATAGTCTCTTAACGCCATTTCCAACAAAAAAGAATCCGTTCTCCCAGGAAGCCCAATTATTAATGTCCCCAAATAACATACCCTCAATTCATCATATAATTTACATCAGAACAAAATATGATCCATAGTCTCTACTTCCTGCATATCCAATGGACACAGCCTGCGATCAAAAGATGTTCCCGCAAATCTACCTTCCAACACTTTAGTAGGAAGGGAATTCATTCTAGCTGCCAAAAAAAAGCCCTTTCCCTTTAATAGGGAAATCTTCTGACAGATAGCCTGACAAAGACCTTTTATCTGAAATCAAAGAGAGGTAAACCTTCATGTGTGGAGAGTTCCTGATAGACGCCAGTTCAGCCTGATTATTTATATCTGACCATCTAGTCAGGATCTCCGCTCTCACCACCAAAGGTTCCCTTGCTGTACGATAAGCCAAAGAGAGCCCCATTCTAGCCAGATGAGCCTCCATAGTACTTGTCCATTTATCTTTGAATGGGTCTAAAGTCATCCATTTTGCAAGACCTGTTGGGGTTCAGTGAATTTTATACCAAAGCTTCAGTGACTGTAGCCAGGCAAAAAATGACCATGAACGTTGCCCAGTCTCTAGTCTAATAGCAGCAGCCGGAATACCATGTGATGCCCCAGTAAGGTCTCGCAAACATTTTGTTTGGATAGGGTTTAAATTTAGGGATGAATTAGGGGCCCAAAATTCAGCCCCCAAAAGAAACTGGGCTCTTACTTTAGAATTTAATACTTCTGTAGCTGCTTTGAATGCCGATTTCCCAGTGTTATAGAATAGTCTTCTAACTGCAAAGGTAGTACTTTTAGCCCTGATAACTGCACTATTATAATGCTCTTTCCAACCCCTACAATAAGGGAAGGTACCACCCAGATACTTAAAGACTTTAACCTGTTGATGTTGAATCAAATTTCCACAAATTATCCAGTTGTATTTACGTCTAGACCTAGAAAAGACCATGATCTTTGACTTCATAATTCAGGGTCAGTTTGTTCTGGCCACAATATTCCGCAAACTTTTGAAGCTGTCTACATAGGCCAACCCGGGTTTGCAATAGCACCGCCAAGTCATCTGCATGAAGCAGCACCCCAATAGGCCTAGTTGCCATTTTAGGTGGAAAGAACCTTAGATTGGCCATCATCGGCACAACGTCCTTGACAAACAAGTTGAAAAGAGAGGGGGCTAAAACGCACCCCTGCCTGACACCCCCGGGAGAGTCAATAAAAATAGTGAGCTGACCCTCTGGATTTAATCTAATTGCAAAAAATAAATGTTCGTGCAATCTTTTTAGTAGGAATAATAATCTTTTATCAACTGAAGTCCTGTTTAGTTTACTATAACCATCTGTCTACAGAATCGAATGCAGCTTTCAAGTCCAGAAATGCCACGAAAAGTTTGCAGTTTGATTTCATTAATTAAATAATTGAGAAAGACACATTGCTCCACAGTCGAATGATTTCTTTGGAACCCCCCCTCCCCCAAGCCACTCAGGGGACTTCGAGAAAGGTGCTCCGGCAGACTGCAGGGGTCGATCCAGAAGCCGGGTGGGGTGGGGGGTGAGGAGGTCCCGCAGATAGGTGGGGCCCAGGCCATATAGGGCTTTATAGGTAAGCACCAACACCGTGAATTGGACCCAGAAGGCTATTGGCAGCCAGTGCAGAGCTCAGAGCACTGGTTTAATGTGGTCACAGTGACCTGTCTCTGTTCGGAGGCGGGCTGCCACATTCTGCACCAGGTGCAGTCGCCAAACTGTCACCATAGATAGCTCCATGTAGAGCACGTTACAATAGTCTAGTCTTGAGGTGATAAAAGCATGGGTGATAGTGGCCAGGTCAGAGTCCGAGACAAACAGCTGAAGCTGCTGCACCAGATGTAATTGGTGAAATGTGCTCCTTGCCACAGCCCCCACCTGGAGATCCAGGCAGAGCTGGGAATCGAGGAGCACTCCCAGACCATGAACCTGGGGTACCATTGCGGGGCAAACCCCATCAATGACAGAGGATGCCACACCCATTGCCTTACCCACTAACATCACCGTCTTGTTCCAAGTATAGGGGGCAGCATGCGAGAAGGGTCATAGAAGGTTTGGGGACCAGGAGACTGGGATGCGTGGTGGCAGAGAAGAAGTGAAGTTCCTGGGAGGGAATATAGTAGGAAATGCGGTCAGAAAGACAGGGGAAGGCCACGAAGAACACGGAAGGTGAAGACAAGGAGTTTAGAGTTTGTGCTGGATCCAAATGGGGAGAGGGAGCCAATGGAGAGGAGAGGAGAAGTTGAACATGACCAAAGTGATGGGCGAGATGGATGATGTTGGCATTGGGGTGTTGAACAGAAGTGAGAGGTGTGATTGGGGAAGGCCAGTAAGAAGAAGGTTGCAGTTGTCAAGGTCTGAGATGACTAGAGCATGGACTAGAGTCTTGGTAGAGGAAAAAGTAAGGAAGGGTCAGATTTTAGTGATATGTAGGGAGAACTGACAGGCCTTAGAAAGAGAGAGATTATGAGGTATAAAGGAGAGGAGTCAAAAGCCAGTTATTTAACCATATGCACTCTTGAAGAAGTAGCAGCATATAAGCCTTCTGCCTGGGGATTTTCACATTGCTGGGAAATATATTGTTTAAACAACACAGAAACTAGTATTGTGACAGTCGTGCTAAGGCTGCTTTCCCATGAGGCTGCTTACGCAGCCTTTGATGCTGCGGGAGCACACGCTATTCAAATGTAGCGCAACTCCTGTCTCGTGGGAAAGGAGGAAGTGCAGCTCTCCCACCGGCAAGCCGCACTTCCTCCTTTCCCACGAGATAGGAGCTGTGCTACATTTGAATAGCGCATGCTCCCGTGGCGGCAAAGGCTGCTTGTGGGAAGGGAGCTTGCGTGAAAAGGCTGCTCATGGGAAAGCAGTTCAACCCCATGAATTCTATGTTTGAAAAGGGAATTAGTCAATAGTGCAGAGGTTCCCAAGCGATAGGTTGGGACCCCAAATGATCCTGGTTGATATTTGCTATGTTTTGCATGTTCTTTTTGCTGTCTGGGATCACAGAATTATATTTAACTCTCAAAACTGGGTCAGATAGGCAAAATGTTTGGGAGTCAATGCCATAGGGTGTATGTTCCTATTGTATTACACTTATTACATGTTAGCCTGTGTCAGAAGACATGGGAGACTCATAGGGGATGAAAGTACTATTTGGGGAGATAGTTGGTATTACAGAGACACAGTGATTAAAGCATAACAAAATATGCAAAAACCAGTGTATTATCTGATCTAATTCTGATGCCTGCTAATGTGTCTTTCATGGTGCTGTCTAGTAAAAGCCCCTGTTTGGATGCAGGATGACTACAGGTACAACATCTTTGACAGACAGGGCTGTTCAGCCTCTTTTTGAAATCCTCCAGTGATGGAGAGCCTACAACCTCCCGAGGAAACTTTTTCCATAGCCAGTTAGCTCTTAGTGGTAGTGAGTGTTTCCTGATATTTAACTGAAATCTGCGTTCCTGTAATTTGAACCATTGTATCTGCCCTCTGTAGCAATGCAGAACAGTTCCTTGCCATTTCTTGACCCTCCCTCCGTTTAGACATCTGAAGACAGACTATCATGTCTCTCCTTAATCTCCTATTTGCTAGGCTAACCATACACAGTTCCTTCTTTAAAAGCAGGCAATGCAACCTAACTTCGATTTGTTCTAAAATCATAACAGGAGATTTCATAGCTATTTCCAGCTTCTTAAGCTATTTGAAGACCAAAAGAATTTCAGCAATATGCAATGAAGACAGTAGGTGGAGATGATAAATATTGCAAAGGCCTTTGTATCTTTCAAAGAAAGAAATACTTGGCATCTGGCAACATTCCTTAGATGAAAGTTAATACCCCATTTTGGTCTAGTAGGAGAGACAGATATCGTATGGTTAAAGCTCTTACTGGGGTGGGGTGGGGTGTCAGTCATATTGTAAAGAACAGGTGAAAGATTAAATAATGGACACTTGGATCATGGGAAAAGCAATTTTGCTTCCCTGCCATTAAGCAAGAACCATTTTTGGAAATGCATTCATTGATATCTGACAAACAGCTTGAAAGGGAAGCTAAGCCCTCAGGGTTTCTGTCATCAGTCTTAAAATAAATTTGCATATTTTATGCATAGAAGATAGGATTCCACTCTGGTTGCCAAACTGCAGAACTAAAAGGATGCAAAAAGTGCTATCTAGTCCAAAGGGGTGCCTAGGGGGAACTCTATAATCAGAACTGAAACGTGTGCAATAGATGAGGAAAAGCATTTCAAACTGGATATTAACCATGTCATTTCAAGACCCACTTAGTATGGAATTTGAGATGGAGAACACACCAAAGCATTAAAAAAAACACCATAGTATTTTCCAGCCACTTGCTTGTGAAAAATGTGTATGTGCACGTTGGTGTGCAAGGGGGATAAGGTCTCATTCTAACGTTCGCTTAATTTGCACAGCCGCGGTGGCGGCAACGTTCGATTTAAAGCAACGCGCGCTTCCGGGTTGGTGTGAATGCACCTAGTGCGCACAATTCAGCGTTATACCTAATTTTTTAAACGTTGGTTTGAGCAGCTTTTCAAACCGCACTCCACCAGTTCGCATAACGCTGGATTGTGCTCACTAGGTGCATTCACACCAACCCAAAAGTGTGTATTGCTTTAAATCGAACGTTGCCGCCACCGCCGCTATGCGAATTAAGCGAACGTCAGAATGAGGTCTTATTCACAGAGGGGTGGAATTTGTTGACTGAGGGGACAGGGCTTGTCCCTCTTCGGTAATATGCAATTGCCTGAGCATCATGTTCATCATTATCCAAGTGAACTTCGATGTGATTGCCCTTGGTACTGGGAAAATTGCCTTGCGAGGACAAAACCCTAGTGCATCTTGATACATACTAGAAACTCCAGCCTTGCATTCTGAGTAGAGATAAAGCATGGTTTTGAGGAGAGCCAAAGAGGGTACACAGCTGATACATATTTAAATTCTGACTTCAGCCTGAGGAACATTAACTTCCATAGCTTACTGTCTAAGTGTCTAGAGAACAGTTCAGTCCTGAAGTTGCTGGTTTGGATGGTACAACAACCTTAGAATGCAGACGCTACCAATGTCGGATTTGTCCCATTGCATGTTTTTTCTTCCACTCCTAAGAATCTTTCCCTCCATACACAAAAATGTCTTCAATAATAACATGCATTTTAATCAATGTTGTACTTAGTGTGCAGATGACCTTTTAATAGCAGTACCCCAATTCATGGATTATGTAATTTATTTATTTTTTTGAGAAATAGTATCTTGAAAATCAGAAAATTTGGATAGTTGAAAAATTTCTTAGCATGCATATTTACATGTTACATCCCCTGGCAATGCAGACACTGATTTGTATTTAACGTTAATGGGCAGTCGCCTCTTTAAATGTCCCTTGTGCTGATCAGACCATAGAACTCTGTTGCATGTGTATGGAATTTACACTGATGTGTCAATTCTGAACTGTAACAGTATACATAGGCAATCATGAACAGATTAAGAATATGTGTAATTAACTCATTGCTAGAGTCTGCACTAGTTTCTGAAGAAATCTTTATTTGCTCACTAGCATTTCCCTTAAATCCATAATGATGCTGCTACTTGATAGTCCATTATAGTCCTGAGGTTGATACGATTGGTTTTTTTTAGTAAATACCTTGTAATTTAAGACAATGATTTGTGAATTAACAGTGTTATTTATGGGTGTTTAGGGATGCATGCCTGCTTCATTATGTTTTTGGTGAGGACACCTCACCTGTCTGTAAAAACAAAACGAAAAAGACTACTTCTGAGGGCAAGTTCAAATGAATAATTGGAGAGCGTTCAACATATTGGGAGTTTAAATGCAGAGGTCACAAAATCCTTTTTTGGATGTACTTTTAGGTTTGTAATGTTTTCTCCCAGGAGGGAGTAGGGGAGGCTAGCGCTTATTGGAGAAACACTGAGACAAAGGGTGATTTCAGACGTTATGGCCGCCGGAATTGACCGCGGGCCGTGGTGTGGTTCGGACCACGGGCGGGGGTCAAGGGGTGGGCGAACAGACGTTCCCCCCTTCACCCCCACTCGTGGAGAATGAGACACCACGGCCCGCGGTCAATTCCAGCGGCCGTAACGTCTGTTGTTTCACCCCACCGCAGAGGGGGCGGGGCCGGGGCCGGTGGCACTGCACGCGGCCACATGGCCCCGCCCCCTGCGCACCAACGTCGGCCCACCCCCCAGTGCAACGGGCAGGAAGTGCAGCCTATCCGGCCGCCCCGCCCGCCCGGGACAGGGACGGCAAACCCCGACCGTGGTGAAGGGTGAGTCAACAGACATGACGAACCCTTCACCACGGCCGTGGTGGCCTTTGATCATGCTTCATTACCTCTGGGTGGTGAGAGGTAATGAAGCGTGGTCAAAGCAAATGCGGGCCGCGTTTGACTGTGGTGAACATCTGGCAGGTAGCGAACAGACGTTCACCGCAGTTCACTGCGGCCCGTGTTTGACTGTGGTCGTGGCGGGGTGAATATTCACCCCGTCACGTCTGATCTCACCCAAAGTATGAGAGTCTGATAAATTCAGGTCTCCCACTTCCTCATGACCAGGGCTGACTGTAGAATTTGCAGGACCCACAGTGAAAATAAAATGTGGGGCTCCCAGGGTCCTGCCCTCCATAGCTCCACTTCTTCTAACCCTTTCCTGAAGGGCCCTCCTCCCCTATCCTAGTGAAGTGAGGAGAGGAAGGGGCAAGGGGCTGCAGGAAGCAGGCGTCCCAGGGGCTGAGAATCACAGGCAGGAGCAGGGTCCCAGAGAAATAGTCTGTCCTGGGGCCTCAGGAGCACTGGTCCTGAGACTACTAGGACTGGCGTCCTTGCAGGGCCAGGCCATGGCCCCGCTTAAGGCTGGCCCTTCTCATGACCATTCAGTGTCCCACATTCAAAACAAGACATTATGTAGCTCTCTAGTGCAGGAGGAAAAGGAGTGGGAAAGGGATGGGATGGGCAACAGAATTTTCATATAAACATTGCAACTCCTTTAAGTTGTGACCCAAAAGGATTCTGCTGCTTCACAGTCATTCATTCTCTATTCCAGCTCCCAAAGGTCCTTTTGTGCCAAACATGGTGACTATATTGATTAAAATGTATACCCCGCTCTTTCCTGAAGGCTCAGGGCAACTTCACACACAAAATGAATGGTAAGAATCCAATCAAATCCCCTAAAATTCCCTACTTTTACCCCTGTCTTTGGGGGGCCGTGGCACACACACACCCCCATATTTTCCCTCACCCATCAAACCTCCCAACCAATATCCCTCGCAGCTCTAAACACTAAGGCGTGTGGGAGGGGGTGGGGGTTAGTACTCATGGTCAGAATAGAACTCAGGTGTCACTTTAACAGTCTGATCTTACACTTTTTAAGCCAAAGGTGTGATTTATTTATTTATTTATTTATTTCATGGATTTATACCCCGCCCCTCCTGCAAGGGCAATGGTATTGGACAACTCTTTTTGTTGTTAAATGAGTTTTAGAGCAGACCTTTGGAGAATGAAAGTACTTTTCTTTTTTTAAAAAAAAGGGGGGGGAGGGGGGACCATACAGTTAACAAGTATGTCAGATTGGGGCGGGGGGTGTCCCAGTTTTTATGCCCGTGTGACCTTATTTTGATACTTAAATATAATTCTGTGACTCCAGACAGTAATAAAGACATGCAAAGTACAGAAAATATCATTGTGATCCATTCTTGATGCCATGCATAAATGGTGTAAACCCTGCTGTACTGTATTTATGCTCAGGCAAATAGCTAGTATGTGGCCCTTTAAGACCAACTGAGAGCTGACCTCAAGGACTGTTTCCAGGTCAGCCAGCCAAGCAGTAAGGGGCCTGGAAGCTGGGCACAGAAGCTGTACAGGACATTCTGCCCAAGGCATGCTCTCAATGAAATAATCCTGTTAAAGTTCAGTCCTTTGTGTCGATCACCATTCTTAGAAGCAAGGTGCTAGAACAATGCACCTACTTGTGATCCTGAGCCCCAGTTTGAGAACCTCTGATCTTGTAATAGCTTGATAGGACTTGTATGCTTCCACTGCAATTCCAATGGCCATGGACATATGACTACTTGAACTATTGACTATATGGGCTATATGACTATTGAACTATTCATCACCTGGAGTATTGTGTTCAGTTTGGGGTGCCTCATTTTAAGAAGGACATTAACAAATGAGTGTGCTCATAGGAGGGCAACAAAGAAATTATCTGGAAATCAAATCTTAAGAGGAAAGGTTAAAGGTTTGTTTATGTTCGTTTATTTTTTTACAGCAATAAGCCAAAAAACAATCGAAGACATATATATAAATCAATTGCAAGTCCACATAACAATACCACAATATAGGATAATCCAAACTTCATTATTACAGTACATATCCAAGACAAATGTTTGCCAATTAGACCAAAATAATAAGACTTCTAATCATGAATATTCAAGAACCATTTGATCACTGATAACCATCTTGCTAATATCAATTCAAACTCTTTCGTATGTTTTTGTACCTTACAAATGTAGGAGTCTAAAGCACTCAGAACCTCAAGGAATGTATTTTGCAGTGCCCAAATGGTCCTTTGAAGCTTGTCCATGTGCTCAACATATTCTTTTAATGGGTATTTTCAGACGTTACGTGGTCAATGTCAACCACAGTCAATTCCCTGTGGTGGCTTGGACTACGTAACGTCTGTTGGGGGGAACGGATGTTCCCCCCCAGATGTTACCACAGCGGGGAATCACATTCACCATGTGAGAGGCCGAAGTGGCGGGGCCGGAGGCCGTCACATGGTGAAGGCGATTCCCCGCCATGG
>QEPC01013442.1:1199022-1210056 GCA_003113815.1 Sphenodon punctatus | reverse complement strand
GGGGGGGGGGGGGGGGGGGGGGGGGGAGAGCGCCTGTGTGAAAAAAACTTCTGTCTCAATTCATTATAAAAAGGACAGCTCCAAAGTACATGGGGGATACCTTCTATCTCCTTGAGGGAGTATGGACATAGCCTCTGGGCATATGGAATACATACTCATTGCCCCTCCTGGACTGCAGTTCTTATTTTCTCAAAATGGAGCCTAGTAAGTGATTCTCTATGCCTAGGGTAACTAATTAGGCCCACATATGGAGCCTGTTCCCAATCCGTCTTAATATATCTATAGAGCATCGTGCACTTCAGGGATCCTACTTCTATCATGTCTTGCTGCCTCGAGATATCCGTCAGTCTTTGTGTTATAGTCAATTTATCATTTGGAAGGGGTAACAAATCTTCATAATTCTATTTATCCCCTAATCCCACATGTAGAAATTCTTCTCTTTAGTAACCAAGAAAAAGAAGGCCCTTCTTCTCCCCTTGCATCCAATAAAACCTGCTTAGGGAGTCTCTTTGGTAGATATCCCCTGACCTTTATCCAATAATGGATCGCATGTACCTTGACAGTAGTTAGAATATTATTAGAACCTGTTTCCAGCCTCAGCATTGAAGCTGGAGCTCCCCTCTGAACCGATAGTAATTTTTAAAGAAAGGAGTTTTGTGCTTTTCCAACTATATCCATGGCTTTATCATCCAATCCCCAAATGTCTGTGCTATAAAGTAAAATCGCCTCAATCTTCAACTTCCCTGCCACTAGAGCTTCCACCCACGGTTTCCTTTTGAATTTTTTGTAGAAGGACAATATTCCTCCCGCTGCCTGGGCCACCTTGTTGACCATTTTCTGGGCATGGTTCACCCAACTAAGTGTGCTATTAAATGTAAGGCCTAAATAACAAAAACTGTTCACTGTCTCCAATGGGTGGCTGTCAATAAGCCACCTATTCCTCTTCTGGGTACCATAATCTTAGTTTTATTCACATATTTTATTATTACCATGACAGTAAGAATAAAAACTATCTAGTAATCATTGTAAACCTATTCTAGAAAAGACAAAAGTATTGCATCCTCTGCATAGAGTAGACATGGTGTCTCGCTGCCCAACAGTTTTGGGCAATGGCAATCTCTTCTTATCAGGTGAGGTCATAGATCGTTTAAAAACAAATTGAACAGCACTGGAGCCAAGTCACAGCCTTGCCTTACTCCTTTTAATGTAGAAATTTGGGGGGGAAGCTCCCCCCAGGCCCCATATTTTACACAGGCCGCAGTATCTTTGTAATATTCCGCAATTAGTTTGATCAAGTTTGGGTCCATAACCATGGCTCCCAATTTCCCCCACAATTTATCTAAAGGGCTATTACCAAAAAGATGACAAAGAACAGTTCTGCATTGCTACAGAAGACAGGATTAGAAATAATGGGCTCAATTTACAGGAAGGTAGATTTTGGTAAAATATCAGAAAAAAGTTCCTAATGGTAAGAGATGTCCAGCAATGGAATAAGTTGCCTAGGAAGGCTGTAGGCTCTTAATTACTGGAGGTTTTCAGAATGGGTCTGGATAGCCATCTATCAGGAATGTTGTAGCTGTAGCCATCCTGTATCTAAGCAGGGGATTGGATGATTGCTTTGCACTTACTGTTTTAATCTGTTTTCATAATTTCAGTTTGTTTTTGTTCTTAGGAGAACCATAATGTCAGACAAGAGTGATTTGAAAGCTGAGCTTGAGCGCAAAAAGCAGCGCTTAGCACAAATAAGAGAGGAGAAGAAACGGAAGGAAGAAGAAAGGAAAAAGAAGGAGGTGAGTATGCATAAAACGTGTCAAAAGCTGGCAGGAAAAGTCTGCCTGAAGCTTAAGGTTGATTGAGAAATGTGATTCCATCCTTCATGCATGTTAAACTTTCTCCATCCTTATTCTGGATGAAATGTCAAAGCATTAAAGGTTTGATAAAAACAAAGCTCAGATCTTAAAAAAAGAAAAAAGAAAAGAAAAAGAAAAGCCTTTTTTTGTTTTGTTTGTTTGTATTCACTGTGCATACATGGTCAGAAATGTAATTCATCAAGGAGTACTATGTATCCCATGGTGCATTGCACAAATGTCTTATTTTCTGACAGTGCAGCAAAAGCATTTTTCATTCGAAAATAGTTCTGCCAACAATTTTCTGACTAGTTTTAATCCTTATATTGTCTAAATTGAGATCACTGTCATGTAGCAAGTGATCCTAATAACCATGTCTGTATGAAACAGAAATGCTTATATTCTGTTGAGAAAGTCTGAAATAAAAATAGCCCTTTCAAAACAGACATGCTGTCAGCTGAAAACAGTTTGGCCAACACGGTATTCATGTGTACATAGAAAGAAAATAAGATTTACCAAAGTGATTTGTGCTGGGTTTTCCTTTAGGGATGAGAAAGAACTTATTTATTTATTTATTTAAAACCCATTACAAACTAAGTAAGTGCTTTCTTACTCTTAAGGTTGGCTTGATTGGTGGCTAAGGGAGCAGATTTACAGTGATTATTCTCCACTAAAGTAAACCATAATTGCAATTGCATTTTAGCCTCCTGGCATTGGTGCATTTTCTAGCCTGATTGACACATTAGTTTATTTGTCCTTGACAATATGCATTAGGTTTTTCATTATGGGATTTGTACTTCTTTTTTTTATTCAGTCACTTAGTGATATAGAGGTGAGAAGAACTGACAGTGAATGGATATTCATTTTCATGCAAAGTCAAAGAAGCATTAAGTGATTATGTTTCTTTTCCTTCAAATGTCAACACTTCCTGCCGCTGAAAGCACCTGTTATCCTTTACTAATAATTGGTTTCCTTTTAAAATGACACTTTAATATTGTACATGCATTTCAAAGAATTTCTGTGGAACATGGTGTGATAAAAGAAATCCAAGTTCCAAATTATGTTGTCTTTTTAAACACCCCCCTACCCCATTTTACGTGTTTTTGTACAATTACTGAAGCAAAGTCATCAGGGCTGAGAAGACCACTTGTACCACTTTATAGGAGGTGCTAATAACTTATTCCATGGTCATAACAGCAAGGGAAGAGATAATGGGTTTTTTCAGACGGACGTGGGACTGCCCATCCCTGGAGCTGCTCCGGGGTGCACCCCTGCATCTACCTGTGCCCAGTCACACCTGGGTCAGGTATAAATGGACCCAGCAGCTGCCACGGGTCATCCACACAGCACTCCCTTGGTGGTCAAATGTGATGGGGGCGAGTCAGGCATCATATGGTTTCTTGGCACCATAGGGTTGCCTGATGCACTAGGCTGCCACCCACAACTCTGCGGTGTTGCTCAGGGCAACTGTTGGCCAAGAGCAGAGCTGCAGTGTCTGTCCGCTGAGCAGATGGTGCCCCGGGGTTGGCTGGCCCGCTCTGCTGGCTGTGTTCCAGGATGTTCCGGAGCACTGCAAGTGGGGCTGGAGCAGAGCAGGGATAGCCTGCTCCACCTCTGCTCTGCCTGAACATCTGGTGGCCCACACCCACCTTTAGATGGACAGGCCCCCCGGGGGTGAGGCGGGGTAAAGCTGGTGGTGCAGTTAATCTGAGAACACCCAAAGATGGGTAATTTCAGACGTTACGATACCATGGTCAACCATGGAGGACGGGCAGCCGGGGCAGCGCGCGGGTGGGTGTGGGTGGGTGAGGCTGCGCGGCTGCATGTCACGCTGTGCAGCTCCTCCCCATCACCGACCCTCATAGGGAATCAGGCCGGCGCGTCTAAAGGATAGTCGGACTGATTCCTCACAGGGATCCAAAACAGATCCCGTTGTGTGGCTGGACGTGGCGAATGCACGTCTGAAATTACCCGATGTCTCACACCAAAGGGCTATTTGCCTTCTCACAGATCTATGGATGCCATAAACTTCATAGACATGTTGGGGGTGGGGGACAAGCTCTCCTTCTCTTTTCAGTGAGCCCCCTCTGGTTACTAAATGATATGAGTCTGCAGCTTTGTTTTGTTCTTGGTTTTTTTTAAAAAAATCATTAAATCCTCCCCCCCCCCCCCAATTTTTTTTTCTTAATTGCAAAACCGTACACCTCTGGTGGATTCAGGAGATTTCAAGACTATATACCTTTCCTCTTGTTAGGCCATTCTGATTTCTAAATGTTTTTCCTTTTCTGTGGAAGATTTGTCTTCCCATACATTTATTATTTTCAAGCAGAGTCAATATCCTGCCCTATCTTATCTGAATAAGTTTCTTTATGCTTATCTATAATATACCTGCTTGCCATCGTCGGCTAAATCAGATCACCAAAGTTGTGCATTTGGTCATTCCTCTGTCTGCTGTAAAATACAACCAGAACACCATGATGAATAGCAGGCAAATCATGTACTAGGCAGATGGTTTAGAATACAGCATGAATATGTGTTGCACAAATCTGCAAATATCCCTTTGAGTTGAGCAGGTCTCAGAAATCAAAGTCTTTTTGAATATTTGGGATGAAATCCATTAAAATGAGCTATCCTAGTCTATTGGTGTAGCTCGGGAACCATGATGTATGAATGTTTGCCTAACATTTCAGTCAAGAAACCACAGTTTATATACTTCACTGTAACTGTACCTTGTTCTTTCCTCAGGCTGATCTCCAGCAAAAGAAGGAGCCAATTCAAGAAGATTCTGATCTAGACCGCAAGAGAAGGGAGACAGAAGCTTTATTACAGAGCATTGGAATATCCCCAGAACCACCTCTAGGTACCTAGATTGACACATTATAAACATCTTGGCTGTCACATAAATGACTCACTATTTTTATTGAAGCACGTCTTGCTTTTTAGTTTTGGCTGCGCCAATCAACTATTTGGAAACCATTCATATCACTTGTCTGACACCATTTCATGACATTTTCAGAAGTACCATGGTCAAACAGCTTTATTTCTTAGAGTAACTATCATTCATGCAGCTTGAAAACATGTTTCATGTGCACATTAGCAGTCTCTTTGGTTGCTGCTCTATTTACATTCTCTCCCATCTATCTGAAAATAAGTCCAAAGATGTTAATATTTAATTAATCCCAATTATTTTCAGAATTATGGTTATTTCCTCTTGAAAATAGGCTTCCTTATTATTTGACATAATTTAAAAACAACAGGACAGCAAAAGATATTAGAAAAGAAAAATAGAATTTTAATCAGCTATTAGTGAGATTCATGTTGCTTTTTTGGTTTTGTCCATGTTTTTGGCTATTACCTCTTAATTTGGGACCCCACCCAGAACCCTTATGACTTGGATTTATAATATGGGTTTTGGTATTTGTTTTATTTGCTTGACCAGGTCTTGGTTCGACGTTTTATGTTGTGTGGTGCTCAATGTATTGTCCCTAATTGTGTGAAATTATTTTGCTTATTTTTCATTTATTTCTGTATGCCTTTTGTTCAAATGTTTTTTAAATATCCAGTATATAGCTGTTGTAATGATTAGGGAGATCCCAAAATTTCAGCAATGCATTCAGAAGAATGCTTAAGCCAATGCTTAATTTTAAGTGCTTGAGTACTTCCTTTCTTAAATCTGGGCTTCTGTTGCTAAGTTCAAGTAGGCAAAAGTTTATTAACATGCAAACATGTCCCCCATTAGATAGCCTGCTGCAAGGTATCATGCCTCTTGAATGTCTTGCTTGACAATTGGAAAGTCTCTTTAAAATTTAAACATCCATATATGTACTTTTGCACACATCGGATAAATCATTATAAAAGCTGACTAATACAAAGTAATTTTAGCTGATAAAACATTCCGGAATCATCAGCTGTATCAACTGATTATCCCACAAATGATTGGGCATTGTCTATCTTGTGGTAAACTGTGAAATCTAAAAATGAACACAAAAATATTTACTACCAGCTTCTTATTGTAAGTGCTTATTTTCTCTTTAACACAAACAAAAGAACTACAAATAAGCATGTACAATAATTTTGTTTAAACAGTTATTCTGTGTAGTTACTCCTTTGAACTGTCAATTAAAACATCCTAAGGGCAAGAACTCCGCTTATAGATATGCATAGCATACCTAATGCTGGGCCTAAAAGATGCAGAACACGGAACATATAACCCACCACTTCCCACCTATATCTGCCAAGAGGCTGACATGAAAATGAAGTAATTTTTCACACTCTCTTCATTTTAATGACATTCCCCCATGAGAATGTATGAAACGTCTGACCACATTCAAAATCCAAGTCTCTCTCAACGTGCTGGTGAAACCAAACCATTTAAAGCAGGGGTAGGGAACGTTTCTCCTACTATGGCCATGTTGAAAACTAGTACAGGCTAGAGCTGCAGTGAGTAGCATATTTGCTGCCCATGGGTTATACCTGCATTTTTGGGCACCCCCAGCAGGCACCCAACGGGTTGACATGGCCCCCCATCGGGTTCAATGTTGCCCCAAAATGTGGGTATTACTGGACTTTCTTGTGCACCAAAAGAGCCCTCCCTGATCCTCCCCTCTGCTCAGAAAAAGTTGACTGGGAAGACCCTGGCTTGGCTGAGCAGTGACCGGGGAGGAGCAGCAGCCGGGACTTGGAGGAGCAGCTGGGAGGTGAGTCAGCCCAGGGAGCATGTGGGTAGCCCATTGGGACATGTTTGGGCACTGCTTGGTGCTCAAATGTGATGGGGGCGAGTCGGGCACCCCAGACTCTCTGGGTTACCTGTTTTTGTGGGTGCCTGATTGCAGCTTTAGTACAGGCTCCAAGGACCACATCATAGTTTGGGGTGCAGGTGTGCTCAGGAAGAGGGGCCCAGATCATGGATCTGTGCCATGGATCTGTTCCCTAGCCTTGTGTGCATGCCTTGCCCTCACCTCTGCTCCCTTACCCCAAGCTCTGGCTTTCAGTGCTTGGGGGTAGGACTTGATCTAGGGGCCAGATCCAAGGGCTGGAACAGGGTCAAATAAAAACTAGCCATGGGCCACGTATGGCTGCCAGACCTGAGGTTCCTCACCCCTGGTTTAAAGTTTTACGGGGATTAAAAAGCAAACAGGAAATTGGCAATGAGTTAAAGCAATAGAGTGTTTCAAGTTTCTCTTTGATGTACTCTCTCTTTTTTTCTATATGTGGCTGCCTTGGAGAATAGTTAGTTACAATAATGTAGCCTGGAGTCATCTTGATATTTGTCATTGCTTTTGTGTCTCTGAGGGTCAGGTAGGGAAGAAAGACAACAAGTGTTGCTTTGTTGTAATTGTTATGCCTGTCATTTTACTTAGTGATTCCCAAACTTTTTACCCGCATGACTTCATTTTGAAACTTAAGTACAATTCCATGACCCCCAACAGCAACAAAGACATATGAAGTACAGCAAATATCAGTCAAGTCTGTGAACCCATTTCCAGATCTGCAATTGGCACTTAGAGTAACAAGTTGTAGTTGGGACTGGAAACCTCTGCTTTAAAGCTTTCAACTTAAGCTGATCTTATCATAGAATTGTGGAGCTGGAAGGGACCTCAAGGGTTCTCTAGTCCGGCCTCATCTTGAACTATAAATGTGTTTGTTTCTGCAGAGAAAGATTAAGCTGCCTTCTGGCTACACAGATCTGACATTTTCTTGCTGGGGCAAATGTCTGACAACTGAAGTCCCGTATGCTTTGGATCAGCCCCCAAATAAATGAAACGGTGGATTTAAACTACCTAAATAAAACCTAACAACTACAACAAAACTTTCCCATTTACTCCTTGTGAACAAAGCTTTAACTAGGTAGAGTGTTCTCATACTGGTTATATATTTTGACTCTAATCCTAAACGCATTGAAGTCAATGGAAATTGAGTCATTGACTTTGGTGGGGCCAATCCAAAGCCCTGCGGATTCCCCATGTGCTCAATTTCTGTGCGGCACAATTGCAGTGGGGGTGTGCACGGTTTGTGCGTGGCTGCACACGTGCCTGGCAGCATGTGGGATCCGTGGGGCTTTGAATTGGTCCCAATGAGGACAGGATACTCTTTGGGTTTAATTTGCAGAGAGCTATTGCAGCTCACAATAAAGAATCAATGTGAATCCCAGACCTAGAAATACGTTTTATTGCCAAATGCCATTTAAGTTTTTGCAAAAGATTAGTCCACTCAGAGGTCTAAAAGGTAAAACAAACACCTCCCCCCCCCCCACTTTTGATGATATTTAAAATGCATTCAATTGAAAATTTCAGACTAGCAAAACAAATCAGTGCTTCTTTCTTCTCAGATACCACTACATTTAGTATTGCTAGAATCTCAATTAACACGCAGCCCTGTCTAAATTCACTTCGACCTTAATTTCCAAAAATATTTAAAATTCACTTGCCTCTCTCCCTTTTCTTTTCTTTTCCTTTCCTTCTTTGCTTTCACCATTTCAAACTCTCCTAATCATTCAACCATCTTATCATTTGGCTCATTGTTTTTGATTTGTCTGACACTGCTCTTCATCAGTGCAGCCGCTGCATGTTTTAACATGGGATACCTGTTATTTTCATTATTTAGTCCCAACCCCTATGTCTCCCTCTCCGAAATCAGTGAGCACTCCCAGTGAAGCCGGCAGCCAGGACTCGGGAGATCTGGGACCAGTAGGAAGGTAAGACATGTTTCCCACACTATCTACTTTTATGTTTACTTAGTTAATCAACATTATATATGCATATACCTAATTTATATCTGCATCCTTCACCATGTGTGCAATTGTGGTATCCATTGGACTGTGTAAAAGCCATATTTCAGAGTGGCCATCAGAAGACATGAGGCAAGGAAGTTAGTGACTGCACCGGAACAGGAACTAATACAAGCATTTATTATTTACCCCCACACCACAGTTTGGACTCCCTCGGTAATTACTACGTGTGGTCAGAAGTGATTGAATCCACCTCCTGATAGAGGAAAGAGGAATACAATAAAGTTCAACTCAGAGAGAATACCAGAAAGCTCCCAGAGAAAGGGAGACAAAGTATGGGAGGACCCAGAAAAACAAACTGCAGCAATGGGTGCAATCCCAAACGTCTGCGTACGTGGCTTCCACGTGCGCACGGCAGTGCAAATGCACGTGCGTGAGGTCCATGTGGCTTCTGTGCGGTTTGCGCATGCACCTCAGTACCCATCATGAGGTTGTGCGCGGGTTGTGTCCTCATGTACGCACGTGTTGTGTGTGCCCCACCTGCAAGTCTGCAGGGCTTTGCATCAGCCCCATAGTCTAGAAACAGAAAAGGGAGACTCCGCTCCAAAAGAGCTAAGGAAAAGACAGCATGAGACAAAGAAAGTGGATTGTGTAGGACTACTAATCAGTGAGGCCACTAGAGGGCATATTATTATTTATCATTTATATAGCACAGTCTGTGCTCAGTGTGCTGTACATTTCTTATTTAGTCCACCCTTACAATAACTGCATAAGATAACACAAGAACTGCATCATTTTACAGGTGGGCAACTGAAGCAGGGAGACAGTAACTTGCCCAAGACCACCCAGTGCATTCATGGCTAAAATGGGATTTGAATCCTAGGGCGTTTTTAGACGTGCACTGGGATCAGGCGCGGGAGCAGCGAAACAGCTGCGGCGCTGTTTTAGACGAACCGAAAGCGGAAGTTGTGCGCGTGATTGGCATCCGCGCATTCTTTTCTGGCCACGTATGTCCCCCCAGAGAAATCAGGCCGGTTCGATCGTGGTCGGCAAAGAATGCACGGCCACCGATCACGCGCACAACTTCCGCTTCCAGTTCGTCTAAAACAGCGCCATGGCTGTTTCGCCGCTCCCGCGCCTGATCCCCGCTGCATGTCTAAAAACGGCCTTAGTCTCCCAGATCCAAGACCAACACTTTGGGTGTTTGCACACGGACACAGGGGTGCTCAGCCCTGGAGCAAATCTGGGGGGGCACCCCTGCATCTGCCCGCGTGCAGCCCTACCTGGGTCCGTTTTAAGCGGACCTGGTGGTTGTCACGGCCTGCTCGCATGGCACTCCCTCCCCCATACCATAGAGTTGCAGTTGCAGGCAGATTGTCCGATGTATTGGGCTGCTTCCACAACTCCATGGTGTTGCCTGGGGCAACCCCTGGCTAAGAACAGAGCTGCAGCAGCCATCCACTAAGCAGACTACAGCCCCGCCTCTGTCCGGTGCCCCAGGGTTGGTACTGGGAGATTGTACATTACCCCCCTGGGACCTCATGTGTGGAGTCCTGCAGAAATCTATTATGTCCCCTTTCCTCTTCAACGTGTACATAAAGCCTTTAGGCAAGATCGTGAGAGGGTTTGAAGTTTGCTGTCATCAGTATACCAATGAATGATGACACCCAGCTGTACCTCTCATTTTCATCTGACCCAGGCCCAGCAGCCTTGGTGTTTGCCAGGTGTCTGGCTGAGGTGGGGGATTGGATGAGGACGAGCCATCTGAAGCTGAATCCATCCAGAGGCGATGATGGTGGCGAGGGAGCGGAGGCCCTCATCATTGATGGTGTACGTCCTTCCTTGGACTCTCAAGTTCGGAGTCTGGGAGTTCTCCTTGATTCACAGCTCCACCTGGATGCCCAGGTAGCAGCTGTGGCAAGGAGCACATTTTGTAAATTACATCTGGTCCATCATCTTCAGCCGTATATCTCAGGCTCCGATCTTGCCACCGTCATCCATTTATCACTTCGAGATTGGACTACTGTAACGCACTCTACGTGGGCTACCCTTGGTGATGATCTGGAGGCTGCAGCTGGTGCAGAATGTGGCAACTCATCTCCTCGTGAGGGCGGACCGCCGGGAGCACACAACACCGGTGCTCCGTTCTCTGCACCTATAGTCTTCTGGGCCCAATTTAAGGTGTTGTTTATTACCTTTTAAAGCCGTATATGGTTTGGACCCCACATACCTGCGATAACGCCTCATCCCTCTGGCGCAAATCCCGCTCCCTCCCTGACTTCCTCCACTACAAATTCTCCCTCTCCTCCCTCTTCTCAGCTATCTCCCTAGCTAGACAATGCTATTATGCCTCCCAGGATCGAATCTTTCTCCCGCGACTCTCGCCGCCTCTTCTCTACTTTCGACTCCCTTCTTAAACCCCCCTGCCCTCCTCCGCCCTCTTCCCTTGCTGCTCAGGAT
>QEPC01013442.1:1169823-1193561 GCA_003113815.1 Sphenodon punctatus | reverse complement strand
GAGGAGAGGCTTGGTAGGTTGGGGCTCTTCAGTTTGGAGAAGAGACGACTGAGAAGGAGATATGATAGAGGTCTATAAAATCATGAGTGGGGTGGAACTAATAAACAAGGAGCAGTTATTTACCCTCTCAGCTAGTACTGAAACTAGGGGACACTCCATGAAACTCATGGGTGGCAAGTTTAAAACAAATACAAGAAAATATTTTTTCACTCAGTATATAATTGGGTTGTGGAATCTACTGCCAGAGGCTGTGGTAAGGGCCAGTACTATAGCTGAGTTTAAAAGAGGTTTGAACAAGTTTCTGGAAGATAGGTCCATTAGCAGCTATTGGCCAGATAGGATCAGGGAACATGACGGGAGCTGAGGGAAAACAACAGGGAATGGATCCCCCACTGTGACCTGTTGGGTGCTTTTCCCAAGCCACCGTGATTGGCCACTGTTGGAGACAGGATGCTGGGCTAGATGGACCATTGGTCTGACCCAGTATGGCACTTCTTTTGTTCTTATTATTACCCCAAAGTGCCTCTGCATCAGTGCTAATTTGGGATTTGGTATCTGCACAACTTTCTCTGGATCATTTAAGCATACCTAGCACAGGCATTACTGTCTTTCAATCATCCACACCAAGCACTTCATACAGAGGAAACCAGATATGAGATGTTGAGGCATATCAGAATTCGGTACAAATTCCATTAAACAGAAAATCACAGTCCTGATTATGGTCTGAGCCAGAATTCTGTCTCACTTGGCCACTGCGATAGTTAGGCAGTCTTAATGCTACTTTTAATGGGGTTTAGGAGTTGGGTTGATTCCAGCATGAGCTTCTGCACGCCAAAGCATGGGAACGTTCAGGGGAAAGAAAAGAAAGCAGAAGAAAGGTGTGAAGCTGTCTCCACCAATGTTTTGAGAAGCGTTTTCTGGCTGAAGTCCTAAGCATTTCTTGTTCATTCTAGAAACTGGAATTCACTTCATGGATATACCCAGTACATGTTAGACAGTTAAGGCCTTTGCACATGCAAAGGTTTACGCATGTGTAAAGCACACTTTGCAATGTTAGTTCAAATAGGATTACTTATAGTACATCGTGTTCTGCACAAGTGTGTTGCAGTGAGACTTCAGTGGGTGACTTAAGACACAATGGCATTCACCCTGTGACTGTGTGTTGGTTCTAAGCACTTTCACTCTTTCTGGCCACTCGTCTGCCCCCGGTTAGCCTCCCATTAACTCCTTCTTGGCTGCACTGATGTCTCGGGTGCAGCAGTTGAATATTTTCCCTCTCATCGTGGCTAAAGTGTCTGAAAACATTGGGTGGTGTGTTCACAGCCATTTCTGGTCTGTCTGCTCCAATTACTCCTTGCCCTGACTCCTCCACTCAGCACAATGACAGCTGGTTCCTTGCAGCACACTGTCTTTGTGCTCTCCTGAGGGGTGAACAGTGAAGACTGAGCTGTTTAGCTGCAGCACAGAGCAGAGTATTTCAGACATTCCCGACCACATCGCCTCCAACTCCCATAATTCCATGGGAGTGCTTCTGCAAGGAGAGCTTCCGGCACAAGTGGCAGGCAGGACCCTGATTAGCCTGGATGTGGAAAAGCAGCTGTTGTGTTTAAGTACTGCAAGCGCAAGGTATTAGCCACAGGGAAACATGCTGGTTGGTGTCAACAACACATTCAACCATCCCTTGCCATTGTGTCAAAAGGTGCCCAGTAACCTGCCTCTGTTGGCTGGTATATGTTGCTAAGTAGCTAGCATTCTAGGAAATGCTGCTTTCCAGGTACAGATGAATGGGCTTCTTACTGCCTTTTACCACTGTGCGCATTTACCCTGTGCTTTTACTCATTACCCTTATTCAATTCTCCACTACAGTTCTGCGGTGACTAATAGCACAGTAGGTTGGATTGGTACTAGTTCACAGTTGGTGAACTAGGATAGTGAATACATTGATCAGATTTAAAAACAGTTGACTGGGAGACTCACTATGTTTAGTGCTGTTGGGTAAAAATCGTAAGAAGAGCTTTTATGTCTGCTGTGGTGTCATTAGCTTTACTAGGTACCGTTGGGTGGACTCATAATAGCACTGAGCCATAGGGGTGTGCACCAGGCCCTCATGTCATTTTCGTTTTTCGTTTTCGTTATTCAAAAATGTCTTTCGCTATCGTTATTAACGACTGTCATTTTTTCATTGTCGTTATCATTTTTATCATCATTTTTGGTATTATTTTCATTATCGGTATCAGTGTCATGATTGTTTTTTGGTATCGATATTCGTTATCATTATTGATATTGATATTGGTACCATTTCAAACAAAGATTTTATTTTTGGTATCAGTATCATTATTAATTCCTGTGTGTAACTAATATTTATCTAAATCTAAGGGAGACAGGGGAAGGTGAAAGGAAAACTATCTATTATCTAATCAGAAGTGCCCCGTTCATCTATATAACTATTCTAATCTATATGTCTAGAATATATATCTATATCTAATCTATACTACCTATATATAATGTACAGGGGGGAGAAGGGCAGGGAAGGGGAGAAGGTTAAAATGTAGGATATGAGGAAAGAAAGGTATTGGTGGGAATACCTAATAAATAAATAAATAATAATGCAATGAGGGCTAGGGAGGATTTTTTATTTTTTTAATTTATTTTATTTATTTAAAACTTGTATCCCACCCCTCCTGCCCAAAGGCAGCTCGGGGCGGCAAACAACACAAAAGATTTTTATGTGCAAGCACCACAGTTCTGTAAACGCAACCTGACAAGCAGAGCTCTCACACAACCGAGAGAAAAAACCTGACCCTCCCTTTATAAAGAGTTGCAGTGCCCTCCCCCAGAGCCCCTCTGATTGGTTGTGGGAGGCAGCAGGCATTGAGCAATCACAGAGTCCCATGAGACTGCTGGGGCCTGCTTGTGCTGCTCATTGGCCAGGGATACATCCATCAGATACTGCTGAGCTGCTCGCCCCTCCCAACACAGGCACAGTTCAAACCTGTTAAGACTCCACAATGTCTGCTCCCTCCTCTCCTCTCTACAGTTTCCCTCCAAAACCCAACTGCCACAGCATTAATAATAATGACAATGATAACGACATTGTTGTTTTTGTTTCTTGTTATAGTTTTTGTTATTGTTTTTGGTATCCGTATCATTACCATTATCGGTATTCTCAGTTGTCGATTTTGGTATTCTCGACTGTTGTTTTCGTTATCGTTGTCATTATTCTCGGTTGACATTTTTGTTATTGCAATCATTATTGTAATAACAAAAATGACATGCACACTCCTACTGAGCTGTGGAGCCAAGTCTTCCTATTTTGGACATTGATGTATTCTATGGGTATTAGCTGCATGATCTATAGAGTCTAATTGATCTGCAAAGACATTCTCAGTGGTAATGACTGTTTTGACTAGTCTTGTAGCATCAGAAAGGAGATCATAATGGCAGTAGTGAAACTGAATTTAGGGCAGCTGTATACTATAAATGATGACTAACACTATGCTGATGATGATTTTGACTGCACTGAAGATCCAGATTTTCTCTCTCTCTCTCTTTCTTTTGGGATCCAAGAGTACTGGCATCCATCTTGAAGAATAAATCTAAAGGGAGAAAGGATAAAGGAACTAGGGATATTTAGCCTAGAGAAAAGATGATTTAAGGGAGGGGCATGCTGACAGTGGGTGTTTTTAAATGAACACTGCATGCGTGTGGAGGACTTCAAATGAGCAGCTCCCAGCATGGCTGCCTTGTCCATGGGGGAGGCCACCCTGGCCCAAACGGCTGTTGGGAATATGGGATAGCAAGGGGAAACAGGAAAGAAGAATGGGTGCACAAGACACAAGTACACAAACCCCACTCACAGACCCAAACTATTAGTGTTAAAGGAGCCCTTAGTATGGTGTATTGCTGTGTGGTCAATTGTATGTGAAAAGGCACCTGACCCAGCCACCATTCATCAGCAGGCCTACCCTGGATTATAGTGATCCTCCACACACACAGGACCCAGGAGGGGAAACAAGTGAGGAGGGGGTAGGGACCCCAGGCCTTGGGAACCCTAGATGGGAGCGGGGAGGGATTAGGGCAACCACACACAGGAAGACAAGGATGGTAAACAGTAAGGAAGACAGAAGCACACACCACTCGAACACAATCACTCATCGCACGCAGCACTCTTCACACAGGAACAGGGAAAGGATTCTAACAAACCAGTTTCTCCAAATACCAATGCACGGGCCAGATCACAGGAACCAAGAAGCTCTGATCGCTAGCAAAAGAGAGAGCCTAATGGCCCTCCTTTTATGTGCCTTGCTCCAGACTCAGCCCTTGCTTCAGCTGCAGGTGCTCAGAGCACTGCAGCTGCCTTTCATCAGGTAATCACTGACCCAGCAGACCACAAGCCAGGGAAGGCAGCTGTCTCTCATCCTGCAGTTGCTGGCCCAGCAGACTGCAAGCAGGGGAAGCCTCTACAGCCACAGGTACTAGGGGTGTGGGGAGCGCGACCTCCTGGGCACCCTGAGCCGCCCCCTGCTCCCTCCTCTGCGGTCCCTGTGGGCCCCGCCCCCTCCATACCCTGACAACAGGGCACTCTGGATTTTTCAGGAGTGCCCCGTTCATGACCCTAAATGGCTGCTGCGTGGGCCACAGGAGCGCACCTCCCCCCACACAAACTGTCACATGAGCAGTTGGACACGTGGACAGTGGGGGCCCATGTCTCATTTAAAAACACCCAGTGTAGCAGGGTGCAGCCTAACTGAGATGCTGGCCTTTAAAGGAGTTAGCACCAGCAGGGCTGTAGGTGCTAGCAGAGACTCTGGTGCTACACGAGTTGAAGGACAGCGCCTGAAGTGTTCCACCTGGGCTTGGGCGTGGCTGAGCTGGCCCATAGCCCAAAAGGCAGAGTTGAGAGCTCAGCAGGGAGAGAGTGACGCTTACAAGTGGGATCGCCAAACGCCGGCTTTCCCCCCCGCGCAGTCTCTGCGAGCCGTGTCTGCAGTTCAGACACGGCGCAGAGTACGAGTGTGCATGCGCACCCTTCTGCGCATGCGCACTCGCCCGGGGAACCAGGAAGTGCGGCGTAAAGCCGGCACTTCGGGAATCCGCGTCGGAGGGGGCAGGCAAGCCTGCCCCCTCCGACGCGGATTAACAAGCGGCCCCAGAAATTAGACGAGCGCCAAGAAAGGCGGCTGATCAAAGGATCAGCCACCTTTTTGGTCTCGTTTAAAAGCGCCCTGAGAGGAGACAGCAGCTAGGAGAGAGCTCTGCCTCAGACAAGTGCAGGAAAAGCTGCTTAAGAAAATCCAGCAAGAGGGAGACAGGCGGTGGGTGAGAGCTCTGCCTCCAGAGGGAGCTGGAGGGTTTAGCAAGCTTCAGGAGGGATTTGTGCCTGGCCTGCAGAGCCTAGGGGAAAGGCTCTCCTCTGGGAAGGTGTGAACTATGTGACTATATATAGAACTGTGTAAGAGAGAGCCACATATGGTGGAGGACTGTATGGTGTATATACTTGAACTAAAATTCCCCAAAGCGCGTGACTTTGCAGACAGTATCTGGACAAGACTCACCCCAGGTACCCTGACCCTTGTTACAGATGGTTTTCAAATATTTAATGCGATGCCATAAAAAGAATGGAGCTGGAGAACATTTGTTCTCCATTAACACCAAGGACAGTCTAAGAAGCAATGAGTTTAAATTTCAGGAAGACAGTGTAGAGAAGTTATTTAGAGAAGCTCTCATGGGACATAGTTAGGAAGATGGGGATTGGGCAATAGTCCCTGTTCAGAGGGAAGTGAGCTGTACTGTGATGATGGAACACTGGCTTAATGTCTTTCGATTAAAGGTGTTGCCTTTCTCATTCTTGAGCATCTGTACTTAATGAACCCAATGACCATTACAGGTTGGTTCAGGTTAAACGTTAGAAAAAAGTCCTACCTGGCTAAACAGTTTGGCAGTGGATCAAACTGCTTAAGAAGATTGCAGAATTTGCTTTCCTGGAGGTTTTTAAGGAGAGACTGGACAGGGATGTGTTGGGGCTGCTTTACATGTAGGGTATCCTGCCTCATGTCAGGGGGTTGGACTAGATGACCTGAGAAGTCTCTTCCAGCACTCAAGCTTTATGATCGTATACCTTGTTTTCACATGGAATTAGCAGTACACCTTTTGCTGAATAAGAGCTGGCCTGGTCATGTGTCATTCCCAAGCATCAAAGCTGTTGGAATAACTCACTAGAACTCTGCTAATGCCTGCAGAGGATTTAATTTATTTCCATATCACCAGTGGGGAGTGTGTTGCTGTAAAAGCAGGTTTCAGTAAAACAAACCTAGTTTCCAAATTAATTTAGAGCAGACAAATGTAGTCCAGTTCCTGGTCAGCTACCTGGACTCTTGGAGCAGCATATAGGAACAGAAAATAGCATGAGTACAAACATTGTGGTGCTATGAAGAGTTTATAATAGTCCTTGATTATTTTTTTTGCTCATGATGGATCCAGCTTCGACATTCATTTTGCACGTCACAGTTGAATGATCTCTAAGTAACCTTCCTAATAATAGCGGATGGATGGATCCTGATTCCTAACTAAGTTTGTTTATATCATCCGCATAAAGGTGTGTCAATGTGGCTTGGCGACTGGTTGTGTGTCTGGTGTTTGCATTTAAAAGAAAGAGGCATGTGGCAGCACAGCTGTGGTGATGTGTCACCAAGCATCATTGTTAGTGTACAGACTAAATCATTCATTTGCACTGGGATAAAATGTTGGCTGGCAAACCACTGCAGCCAACCCTCCAATCCCAGCCCCCGAAAACGTAACCAACTATGGCTTCCTCTCCATCCCATGATGCATGTTGTGCGTGAGGGAGGATAAACATGACCCCTTGGAACCAGAGCAAGAAGAAGGTCCAAGGTCACATATGCCCCATGGGTGCCCTCAATTTGGCCCTCGCGGGATGTGACTCCAGTGCTCGCTGCACCCTGTGTATGCCCCAAGGTCGCAATTCCAGATCTCATAAATTGTCTCCCTCCTACATGTAACTCACTATAGGCAAGGCAACAAAGGCCCTTTTCAAATGAGATAACACCCATGCATGCCCACACAATGGTTATGCATAGGTGTATCTCATTTGAAAGTGGTGGCAGGTGGGCGTGCGTGCATGTTCCCGCATAAAACACATCCCCACCCATCACCCCTGCATGGAGCAACTGGTGGAAATGCAGGAGCAGTGTGCGCCCATGTGAACCTGCTCCCCTGCACCGCCCGCGCAGCGGCGTGCCACCACCTAATTTGAAAAGGGCCAAATTTACTAGACCCCCCACAGAATGTGGCAAAATCCTCAGCTCAATGCACATCTTTTCTCTAGTTGCCTAGGTAACCCTGCCGGGCAAGCCAGGCTTTTTGCGCCCCTCCGGGTGTTACTATGACAACCAGCTGGTCACATGAATTGCAGCTACAAGCTGCTCTGTGCAGCCTCCCCTCTCCTTGCTCATCCTGCAAAGTGGGGAGCACAACGAAAAGCTCCTTGCTGTCATCCACTGGCTGTGGTGGGGCTAGCAATGGGGGTAATTTGTGAACACAACTTGAGAGCCAGTGTGGTGTAGTGGCTAAGTGAGCAATACCTGGACTGGGCGGTAGTGGGAGGCCCTGGTTCACATCTCGCCTTAGCCAGAAACTCATTGGGTGACCTTTGGCCAGTCAGAATACTCTCTCAGCCTAACCTGCCTCACAGAGTTGTTGTGAGGATTAAAAATTGTGTTAAATTGTTCTATGTAAAGTGCTCCAAGTGATATGGCAGGGGGTGCTATATTTAAAAACAAAAAACGTGGTTGTGGCTTTTGAGACACCTGAATTTGGTTCATAAGCTGCGGGTGATGTGCCTACTACCAACCCTGCTATAAGGGCCTCACCCTGAAGGGAGTTAGGACAGCCTGTTCCACTTTGGCACTCCTAAATTACACCTTCCTAGCACACATGATAAATGATATCATTCCTGTGTCACTCAGGAAGCTCTGCAGGATGTTGACATATTCATGCATGCTACATATCATGGCACATGATGGCACAAGATCATATGCGTTCCATAAGAATGCTGACCACCTTGAAGAAAAGCAAAGACTTGTCATAGATAGGAAAAGAGTGCCATACTGCTTGCACAATCCATATCTGCTTATGTGTAACAAACATGGAACTGCATTGAATGGACAGGCTAATTTTCTGCCTGACACTGTGGCATTATGTAGTTACTTGAGCTCACTGCGTTTTCCCCATTGGCAGCAGTGGGGAAAATGCAGTGAACACGGGACTCTGACCATATGACAGTCCTCTTCGATTCATAACAACTGTCAGGAAAAGAACATGATCCCATTGGTTAATGCATGCCTGGGAGGCTCCTTGGGCAGTGAATGATTTGTCTGGCCACCGCATGAGTTACCCACATTTTCCAACAACCTACAGCTCCTGCATGCTGTCACCTAGCATCACACGCATGTTGACCTGTCTAGGGGTTCCTTTGTGTTTATGTTGCTTGTGTGCGGATCTTGCCTGCATGTGGAATGTGTTCAAACACTGAAATTCTTTGGACGATGTTTGGCATTCAAAATCTCATACTCAGTACCTGCAAGGTGTTACCACGGTACTGACATGAGGTTCATGCACCTTAGATGCATGAAGGTAAACTGCTCTCTTCCTTCTTTCTACAGATTCATCTACATGCCGATCTGACGCCATACAACTGACATATTCTGATGCTCATTCTGCTTGTATTCAGTG
This sequence comes from Sphenodon punctatus, assembly GCA_003113815.1. Classification (NCBI taxonomy): domain Eukaryota; kingdom Metazoa; phylum Chordata; class Lepidosauria; order Sphenodontia; family Sphenodontidae; genus Sphenodon; species Sphenodon punctatus. Next base: position 1,184,810 of record QEPC01013442.1, on the reverse strand, counting down.
GGCTTATCCCTTTGAGCACAGTGATGGCAAAAGTTACTGGAAATATTTTTGAGAGTCTTGCCATCACAGCAGTGCTGCACCTATCTCAGAAGCCATTTATGGATAGCTACTTCAATATGGCAGTTTGATCTGGTGTCCTCTAATAACAATGAAATTGGATTCATGGATTCTTCTGGGCATGTTACCTGGGCATGTAGGATATCTCCCCAAAGTCCCTCTTTAGGAGAGGCAGTCCCTCTTTAAGTGCTGAATCCTGCTACAGTCCGTCTTTCAGGAGAGAAAGAACAGTGTTCCAACTTCAGGCACCTCTTTCCTGGTTGGGTCCCAGGAAAAACACTTGAGAGGGTAGTAGGGAGATTAGGGAATGGCAAGAAATTAAGTAGCATGATAAGCTGGAGAGCTTCTGTCCTTCTTCACACACTCGGAGGTGTCTTGTACACCTATTTAAGTGTGTGAGGCAGTAGAGCTTATTCACTGAGAGGCGGAGCTTATTGCCCAAGGCCCACTGAAGTATAAGGAAATGTGAACCCCCAGTGTTAAAGATCTTTTAACCTCTACAGAGTTAAATTCAATTTATCCTACATCCTTGTGTTTACTGATTTTTCTGCTAATCAGAGTGTTGCAATGGGAAGTTTAGACCTGTTCATACTGTTATGTCCATGTGGGAGATCAGACATTTCCTGTTTGATTCCTATTCCAGTATTTTGCAAGAGCAGCATTTTTTAGTCTACTCTTGAAAAGGGTTTCCCTGGCAGTTGGTCCAAGACTGCTTGACCAAATTGTGCCAGGGAAAGCTGGCTTTATTTTATTTATTTATTTATTTATTTGAATTTTATCTCACCCTATCCCAAAGGCTTTTAACGTGGAGTGCCCCAGGCATCTGTAGTGTTGTTTAATATATTTATTATTGATCTGGAAAAGGGAGTCAAAAGTGAGGTGATCAGATTTGCAGTTGACAAAAAGTTATTCAAGCCAGTTAAAACCCAAGCAGACTGTGGGGAACTGCAGAAAGATCTTGTGAGACTGGGCATCTAAATGGCAGATGAAATTTAATGTTGACAAGTACAAAGGGATGCACATAGGGAAAAATAATCACAACTATATGTACATAACGCTGGGTTCTAAATTAGGGTAACCACTCAGGAAAAGGAACTTGGAGTCACTGACTGTGATCCCAAGCGGAGGCGCATGCAATGCGCACAGATTCTGTGTGGGGATCTGCATGGCTTACGTGCGCCATATTGTCCCCATAACCGGGGCGGGGGGCAGTTTGTGCACACGTAGTGCACGTGTAGTGCACGCCACGCACAGGGCATGGGATTGGCCCTATTGTGGACAATACATTGGGTATTTTCAGACGTGACGTTGACACGGTGAACCACGGTGAATACCCACCTGTGGTCACCATGTCCCGTACGTCTGTTTGCGGCGCACCAGATGTTGGCCACGGTCAATCGGCACATGGGGTTCGTTTGAACCACGCTTCCCGGGCTAGCCGGGGGAAGGTCCCGGGAAGCGTGGTCAAACGGACCCCGGGCCGTGGCCAAGGAAAAGTAACGTCTGGCCGCGTGCCACGGCCCGGGATCCCCGGCGGGATCCCGGGCCGTGGCACGATCGGCCGGACGCGGCGGCCGCATTGGCCCCGCCGCCCGCCCGTCTCCTCGGAGGGCGGGCGGCGGGGTGCGTGGAGGGGGCGGGGCCGTGCGGCCGCACGTTGCGCCGCGCGGCCCCGGCCCCTCCCACTTTCCCCACCGGGATCACCCCGGCACGTCTGTTGTGCCGTTACGGGGTGACCCCGGCGGGGAACGAAGCCGGTGGTGCCGGTACGGGGCCAAAGGGCCCCATATCGTCTGAAAGTACCCATTGAAATCCTCAGGTCAAAGTGCAGCAGCAGCCAAAAGAGCAAACAGGATGTTAGGAATTATTCAGAGAGGGATAGATAATAAAACTGAAAATATCATAATGCCTGTATATAAATTTATTGTGCTACCACACCTTGAATTTTGGTCACTCCATCTCAAAAAAGATCTAGTAGAACTAGAAAAGGTACAGAGAACAAAAGAAATGCCATACTGGATCAGACCCATGGTCCATTGAACCCAGCGTCCTGTCTCTGATAGTGGCCAGCTACAGTAGCTCCAGAGAAGTACAAGTACAGGTCATTGAGGTGTGACCCATCTCCTGCTACCCACTACCAGTAGCTGGGGGTTTAACCTCCAACTAGTAAGCATTTATGGTTCTATTCTCTAAGAATTTATTTAATTTCCATTTGAAGCTGGTTATGGTGCTGGCTTTCACAGCCTCCTCTGGCAATAGTCCACAACTGAGTGACAAAATACTTCCTTTTGTTTGTTTTAAAACTGCTTTCATTTAACTTCAGAGAGTGTCCTTTTGTTCTCTTATTGTGAGAAAGGGCAAACGACAGTTCCCTATTTACTTTTTCCACACCACTCATGGTTTTATAAATTTCTATCATATCTCCCTTAATTGCCTCTTCTCCAAGCTAAACAGCCCCAAGCTGTTGAGCCTTTCATATGGAAGTCGATCTATCCCTTCTATCATCCTTGTTGCCCTTCTCTGAACTTTTTCCAATTCTCTTATATCTTTTCTGAGATGGGGAGACCAGAACTGCACACAGTATTCAGGGTGGGGTTGTACCAAAGATTTATACAGTGGCATTATGATTTATTCTCTATTTCTTTTACGATAATGCCTAGCATTCAGTTTGCCTTTTTGACTTCTGCTGCACACCGAGCCGATGTCTTCAAGGACCTATCCACGATGATTCCAAGATCCTTCTAATGGTTACACACAGATCAGAGCCTAGCATTGGGTATTTTCAGACGTTACGTGGTCAATGTCCACCACAGTCAATTCCCTGTGGTGGCTTGGACCACGTAACGTCTGTTGGGGGGAACGGATGTTCCCCCCCAGATGTTACCATGGCGTGGGATCACATTCACCACACGAGCGGCTGAAGTGGCGGGGCCGGAGGCTGTTGCGTGTTGAAGGCGATTCCGCGCCGTGGTGACCCCCGCCGTCAAGTCTGGACGGCGACCACGGCCTGGAATCCTCATAGGGAGTCCAGCCTGTGGCCATAGCGGGCGAGCGCTGCGGCGGCATTGGCCGCGGTGGCCGCCCGTCTCCCCAGAGGGCAGGCAGCGGGGACCGTGGAGGGGGCGGGGCCGTGCGGCTGCACGTTGCGCCGCGAGGCCCTGCCCCCTCCCCGATTCCCCGCTGGGATCCCCCGGCATGTCTATTAGGGCGTGAAGGGTCATCCCGGTGGGGAATCATTTCATTGATTTCGTGACGGGGCCAATTGGCCCTGTCACGTCTGAAAATACCCAATGTGTATGTAAAGTGAGGACTATTTTTCCCTATGTGAGCCACCTTGCACTTATCAACATTGAATTTCATTTGCCATTTTATTGCCATTTTATTGTCCATTCATGCAGGATTCTTCTGTAGTTCCTCAGAGTCTGCCTGGGTCTTAACTATCTTGAATAATTTCGTGTCATCTTCAAATTTAGCCACCTCACTGGCCCTTTTTACATGGATGGAAGTGGGTAGGGGGGAGGGGTGTTTTGGCATGGTGGATGGAGGTGTGTGTGTGTCCCTTTACACGGAAAAACTCTCATCTCCACCCACCTCCACCCATGGAGCCTCCTCCGGTTTTCCAGAGGGCTCCGTGGGTGGAGGTGGGTGGGTGATGGGTGGAGGTGGGTGTTGTGTGGGAGCGCGCACCCGCCCATCCTGCTCAGTGTTCCCACGGACAAACACCGAGCGGACGCCCATCCCTCATCCACCGCTGGCCATTTACATGGATGCCCCCCCCCTGCACACCCACCCGAACACAGAGTGTGTGTGTGGGGGTGTCTGTGTAAAAACGGCCACTCTTTCCCCCCTTTTCAAGATCATTAATGAATATGTTAAACAGTACTGGTCCCAATACTGATCCCTGAGGTATGCCACTGTAGTGTTTACCTCTTTCCAACTTGAAAAATGTCCATTTATTCCTACCCTTTGTTTCCTATCTTTTAACCAGAAGGGCAACAAGAATGATAAAGCGTATGGAATGACTCCCATCCGAAGAGAGGCTGGATAGTTTGGGGCTCTTCAGCTTGGAGAAGAGATGACTGAGAGGGGATGTGACAGAAGTTTATAAAATCATGGTTTGGAACCAAGATTGGCCACTGATGCTGGGCTTGATGGACCATTGGTCTGATCCAGTATGGCACTTCTTATGTTCTTTGCTGACAAAGCTGTTGCTTCCCATACTAGAAAGTGCTATGCTGGAAACTTAACTGGTCTAGAAATGACTTCGTCAAATTCCATTGGGTGGTGCCAGTGACCACAGAGCAGAGGAGCAAGAGTGGGGGAATGGGAGATGAGAGAGATCCAGATTATTCAACTGTCTGATCATTTAAAGCATGATCAGCTTAAGAGCTGTCTTTCACACATTTTTCCCTGTTCACCAATCATCAGAGAAAAGGCTTATCAAATGGAAAGATGTTTCTAGCAATTGTAATTATTAACCTTTTCTCTGTTGACCTTTCTCCTTTATGCCTGGTATTCCCAGCTATTAAGCTCCTGCTGTGTACTTTTCATTTGCTTTGCAGTGAAGCACTGCGTCTGTAGGGCCACTTTTAGATGAGCAGGTCGCCATTGCGCGACCCGCTTGCGCAGTATTTCAAAATCCTGCAAGACGGGATTAGACAAGACGGAAGTTCGGGATCACGCACGTAGAAGTCGGTCGCGCAGTTTGCAGACCACAAATTAAATTGAATTGTGAGGTATTCAATTAGCAGTCTGCAAACTATGCGCAACTGCCTTCAATGCTCATGAACCTGGACTTCCATCTCGTCTAATCCCACCTTGCAGGGTTTTGAAATATTGCGCAAGCGGGTCACATGATGATGACCTGCTCATCTAAAAGTGCCCGCAGTCCTAGTGACTCTGCTTTTCCTTGCAATGTTTTATTTTTAAAACAACCCTTTATCTCATGGAGTGACCCTGGGAAGTTCCCCTGGACCTGGAGAGCCTGGCAAAGCCTGGCAAGGGAGTATAGGATGCCACAGACTGCCATGCTCTCCTATATGAAAGTCTGTCTTGCCATGGGAAGATGACAGTCAAGAACTAGAGGAAAAAGGTGGCTTACAATCTCAATTTTAGTCATTTAAATGGGTTAGGCAAAATCCTTTCTTCATGGTTCAGAAGATGGTTTATTTTAATAAGCAGCCTTTGTCCTCAGGGACAATATATATTCTCTTTCATCTCTCCTCAGACTGCACCAGAGGCCTTGCTAAAGAAACCTACTTACGCCACTTTCCTGTCAAGTATGCTAAAGCTACTACAATTCAATCACATCTCTTATGGGTTCAGTTAACCTATCATTAACTTAATATATTTGACAGGCTCTACATAGCGATGTTGTGTCATTGCTAATAAGGTTTCAGTTGCCAGCATTTAATTGTATTAGTGGTTTCGCAAGGGATAAGGCCTTTCTAAAGTGCTGGTCTGGAAAGATGACCTGGGTTATTTCTGCCCTGGGAGCAGCAGTAATTGTTCTTGCTGACAGCATTATTTTTCATGTGCTATTTTAGCACCGTAAGTCACGTTTAAACCGCTGCTGCACTTATCAAGTTGTACCCAGGAAGGAGTAAAGAAATAAATGATATCTAGGCCAGAGTGAAAATGTAACATTCATAGAAAAATAATAGAAACTTTGGAAAGAGCTCTAGGAAACTGACTACATCCAAGTTATGTAGACTAGCTGTGGAAATGTCATTAAAAGACCCTTCCATTTATCTATGTCACTCTGAAATTTGAATGGTAGAAATCAGGCACAGAGGATAAGGCACAATCTTCTATTGAATCTATGCTCTAAATGACAGGATACAATACGTAGGCTTTATTCTACATAACAGGGAAAGGTTTCATCCCAGAGACAAGGATTTTATAAAGAAGTGTTAATAGCTACTTTTGCTAACCAGAATACAAGATGGGGGCTGGCAAACCGAGTAGCTAGCAAGGCTGCAATTGTTACCCGAGTACATGGGAGAAGCAGCCCATGGATCAGACTCATTATATAAGATGGATGTCCTATGAACAGAAAAGCACTGTCTCCCAATAAAATATCAGTGAGGCCGATCCCACTCCCCACGTACGCCACGGTAATAACGTGCAAGTACATTGTGCCGTGTGGAGGGGGTTTGGGATTGCAGCCAAGGAGAGAGTAAATTTAATCCATACAAACCCCTGTGATTTAAGGCCATATTTTTGAGGACTCAGCTCCCATTTTGGCACCAAACCAAGGATCAGATTTTAAAATGCACTGTGTCCTAGGGCCTAGGAATCCACATTGTTGCCTGTTGGCAGGTTTTTTTTTAAAGTGGTCAACATGCAGGGTAATGGAAGTTGAGCTTTCTGAAAATCCAGCACCAATGGTGAATGCTGAGAGCTGTTTGAGAAATCTGGCTCTTAATGCAGTGCTAAAAGCAGCAGGGAAGAATTCCAGCTGTGAATTGCAGTTCAGGCGGCTTAGAGTAGATGGCACAGCTTTCCAATATAGCAGAGGGATATTTATAAAGGTAGGGATTAGAGTCAGCTGTGTTGTGTAGAAATTAGAGGAAAATGAGGAGAATTTATAATGACATGGATGTTGGAATAGACTAGCATGCTTCATCATCTATTTAGTTTCCACTCATATTTTCCAATGCATTTGCATCAGAACCTCTGCTAAATCTATAATCTTGGAGCTCAATGACTTGTAATTAGAGCTGAAATGAATACTTGCTGCAAATACTGAATTTGGTGTGTTTATATGTTGTTTCAACAAAGCGGATATGAAGTGCTATTTGTTTTCTGCTTCATTTGCACATGCAAATGATCATTTTGGTTATTTCGTTTCAGTTACCTCAGTTGTCTATTTTGTTTCGGTATTTTAGTTACTTCAGCAGTACTTTAGGCTCTGCTCCCTCCTGACCTTCAATCTCTCCTAAAAACCTATCCCTTCCACCAAGCTTTCCCTAGTGCAGACTGCTTACTGGTGCTACTCCTTCTACTGCTGCATCATTTGGGAATTGGGATCCCCATTTTCCTCTTGTAACTCAGCTAAGCACGGGCCCATGTAACTTCAACGCATCATGAACATTTTCAGTTCGATTCTGATGCTCCCCTCTCCTTTGTCCGTCCTAGATTGCAAGTCCCTCAGGGCCAGGATAGTTGATTTTTAGACAACGTGGGGAAAAGAATTCTCTGTATCTTTTCAGAGACAGAGAACTGCATTTTATTCTTTAGGAGGAGCTTGAATTTTCTATGCAGATTGTGCTTGCGCATCTCACTGTTAATTTTTAAATTCATGTTAGTGCCACAGACTTTCAAACCTGGCTAATAGCTATTAATAGGGTTTGACCCAAAATTTGGTAAAATGGACCTGATCATGACATTTGAACTTCAGGGGGTGTTTTTAAATGAGATGAGGCCACACAAGCTCCCACTCTGCCCATGCGTCCAACCCCTCATTTGAATTGGTGCGTGGAGAGGCATGCTTCCGTGATCCACGCACTGGTCACCCATGGCCATGCATGGAACGCTCCTGAAAAATCCAGAGTGCCCCATGCGGGCCAGGGTGGTCACCTCCGTGGATGGGGCAGCCATGCCAAGAGCCACCCATGTGAAGCTCTCCCCATGCGTGGATGCCCCTCTGCTACCCCACACACCCATCACAGACCCCCTACTCCTGCGACACTAATTTAAAAACACCCAGGGACACAAAATTGCCTGCTTAAAATAGGAGTCATGCAGTTGAACTTTAGAATGCAGATCCTTGTGAGGTAAAGAACACTACAGAACAGTGGTTTTATTTGGCACAATAACAATTTATTATGTGAGTACAAGATAACTCCCTTGGTGTAACCCTTGATAGTCCATCCAACCCATGTTCTCTATCTGCTCCAACTCACAGGCAGCCCAGACAATAACAGCAGATCCAGAGTCTGCTCCCTCCCACCCAAAAGAGTTGGCTCCTTCCCCCACCCCCTCCTGTGTGTTTTACCAGGCAGGGGCAGAACAAATAGCTGGATCCTTGGTTTTCCTGCCACCACTCAGCAGAGGTCATTTTTAGATGTGATGCTACCACACAGGTCCACCCATCCCCCACCCACCCAAGTGCCTGTCTGAAGGTGATGTGTGTGGTGGGGGGTGAGTACTCCCATGACCAATACAGCACAGCACCCACCCATGCCCACTCATGGAGCACTGATGAAAAAGCCGGAGAGCTCTGTGCAGGGGCAGGCAGAATGGTGCGTGTGGACAGGTTCCCACACATGCCCAGCCCGTATGAATGGAGGCAGCCAGCCATGTCATCTAGTCTGAGCAGTCTGCCATTCTGAGGCACTGTGGGTGGGGAAACAGCCTTTGCAAGGCACAGGAACTGGCCGGGGGTGCTGGGGAGCCTGAAATCCCCAGCTCTTGGCTAGGACATGTCGATATCTGAGGCCAGCTCGACATGTTCCCCCCTCCCCCATGGTCCATGGAACACGTGGAGGCTGCTGAGCCAGGGTGCCACCATTTGAACCCCTACCCACCCACTCCATGTGTATGGGTGCTCTGCAGCCATCCCACTCAGCAGATGCAAACCCGCTCCCCCTGCTCCCCCGCTGCAGCCATGCTCATTTAAAAACAACCAGAGACTCATGGGTCGGTGAAAGGGGCAAAGGAAGAGAATTCCGTTTTGGTTACAGCTGCTGCTGTTCTCAACCTCATCCTTGTCACAACAGCAGCAGGGAGGGAACAATGTAACCAGTTCCTGGCTGTGGCTTGGATCCTATTCCTTGTGAGGGTTGAGAATGGGATCTGGCTACTGGGAATTTCTTCTCACCCTTTACAGCCAACCCCCAGATGTGCCCCGCAGGTGATCTTGAGGGCGGAACCGGATATGAAATCTATAAGGGTGCAGGCCACGTTTGCCTTATTCAAATTTTGGTTTAAAGTGGTTGCGTTCTCTCCAGCACCTGGATCCCTATTATCGCTTATTGACAGCGAAAAGAGCAGTGGTCCCGGCCTATTGAAAAGGCCTTTTGTAGTTTGGGCCTGGCAAAAGATCACCTGAGGTCTTTGGGGCGTAAGCGGACTTTTCTAGTAATTTAGCAGACTGTTGGACCAGGAGATCCAACTGGAAGCGGTGGCATTATCCTCCCAAGGGATAGCCCCGGATTATTATCTGCCCCGTTTGAACGGGGCCCCTCTTGAGTATCTTAATTGGTTTAATGACCAGCAGAGGAGGGTGCTGACGCTGCTGTGGTGTAACCTTTTCCCCTCCGCGATGACGGAAGGGTGATATATGAGAATCCCAATAGACCTTAGGGTGTGCCGGAGCTGCAAGGGGGTTGTGCCTGAAACAATTGCGCACCTATTATTACACTGTCCTAGCCATAACGGGCTGAGGGAGAAATATCTGAGGGTTTTTATTGCCACAATATCATGTTTTTTGTTGGACGGCTCGAGGGTCCAATTACTGCTGAAAGGGGATGATTCTAGTCGCTTTAGAGCAGTGGCGGCCTTTGAGGTTTGTGTGGCTGCAAAAAAAAGGGAAGGTTGTGGTAGTGGTATTGCCCCCTTATCCCCTTGGTAAGGGGGGCCTTTCAGGGGCGAAGCTCTGCCGCGGAAAGCCCTGTAAAAGAGCAAGGCAACTTGCTATAGTAAATGGACACTGCCTGGTATCATTATGTTTCATGGCAGACTAAGAGCCTGCTGGTGAGTTTATTTTTGACTTGACGTCTTGTATTGAACGTTTGTATTTTGTGCTTTGTATTTTGTGCTTTTTTTACATTGAGACGCGGCTATGGCGAGAGCCGACCGCAAATAGACAAATTATTATTATTACAGCCAACCTTGGCGTAACCAAGCCAAGTACGTGCACTTGAGACCTCGCATCTTCATGAATGTTAGACCCCTTGTCTCTCCCTCTGTTCCCCTTCCTATGTCTCTCCCCCAGCTCCTGTCTCTCAGATTGTAAGCCCTAGGGGCAGGGACCGTGTCTATTTTATTACTTTGTAAAGTGCCAGGTACACGGCTGGCGCTATATAAATGTTTGTTAATAATAATAATAATTAATAATAACCTTTGAGCCTAGGCAAGCAAAAGCTGACTGCATGTTCCTCAGCAGTCGCTCCAGAAGGCTTGTCTAATAACTGCTCAGCAGGTAGGAAAATTAATATAGAAAAATACATTTCAAATGAGTAAAGGCTGAAAAATATTCATACATCCAGCAAATGCCAACACGACAAGGAATGAAAGGAAGTGACCATTTCACTTGCTATGCAAGAAGATGTGTGCAACACTCTCTGACTTTTCCCTGTGTTTCCTTGCACTGCACACTTTATTCTGTACAGAAGTACCACTTTGCAGCAGCAGCAGCAGCAGTATTCTAGCAATACAAACATAAAGGCTGCCCAAAGTCTGGCTAGTAAAAAAATATTGTAAGAATAGCAAGGAGAGTGCATTCAGTTAGTTCCTGGTGCAAAGCACATGTGACAAGTCAGGCAAGGCTGCACAGCTAGTCCAGGGCTCGTTCCCTTTTTGTAGAATCATAGAACTGTAGAGTTGAAAGGGACCTCCAGGGTCATCAGGTCCAACCCCTTGCTCCAGGGCGGGATACTGTATTCCTACAGCATCACAGGCAGATGCTTGTCCAGACAGTTTTTGAAAACATCCAATGAAGGAGATTCCACAACTTCAGTTCTACAACCTTTTATTTGCTCCCCTGTTGCCACTTGATTTAAAAGGATCTCTAACTATTTTTCAGAACTAACTTGCGTTAAACAGAATTTTTCCTCCTTTAATACATCATATGCAACATGCACCATGCTTCCAAAAATTCTCCACACTGACATTTTTGTACATTCTGTATATAAGCAGATGCCCTCAGGGCATAGTTGTTTTCTGTATATCTGACCTAGAAAGAGATGAATATTTTGAATGCCTGCCAGTTATAAAGTCAGAGCAGTCTGCATTAATTAGAAATAGAATTCTTTCCAAGTCTTTTAGTGGCTGAGCCTGTGGCATCATTAAGGCCTTTCATATTCTCATTTCTCCAGGAGCAATGGAGTTTGGTCCTCCAGATCTTTGATTATTTTTCTCATTAGCAAGTTTCTCTGTGTTGTAATTTGGAGGAGGATGGGAGGCTGCCATTCCCAGTGGGGGCTTTATAAAAGTGCCTTAGCATCCTCAGTTCCTGCTGCATCTCCGATTATGAAGCAGCTTGGTTAGCCCTGCTATACTCATTAACCTGCTTACAGGAAAAAACGAGACAATTTCTCATTAATGGCTGGTTTGGTTAAATTTCTGGTCATCTCCAGTTCTATTCAAATTTGTTTGGAAAGGTTTTTGTTGACAGTCCTTCTCTGATTGTGAGCCTTTCTCTGGTTTTCATACAGGGGGAAACAGCTCTTTGTTTCCTTCTGACAGAAAGCTAGCTCCTCAGTTAATGGTTTTGTTAAATGTGTAAGTGGTTACCGTGACATCTATATACAGCCCTGAAATGGCAGATGAGTAATGGCAAAGTGACCATTCTCTCCCCGCCACCCCACCCCCCCCAGAACCACTGGGCCCATCTTGTGGGTAAGGGGGGGTTACACATCAGTGCTGTGAGGCAAATTCTGGACCTCATAACAGCTATGTGGAACTGTCCTCCCTCCCCCCTGCTTCCTTGGGCAAGCACCAGGGCTGTGCTGCTCCTGCTGACTGGTGCTCCCGAGGACTGGAGGACAGCAAGAAAAGCAGGTCTCCTGGTCTGCTCCTCACCGCCGCTTTTCCCGGTGGCAAGGAGCGAAGTAGGGAAGGGGACTCCCCATCACTGCTACTCCCAGTGGCAGCACCAGCAGGGAACAGACTGAGGCTTCCCCCATCTGCTTTTCGCTGCCACTTCAAGTTCTGCCTCCTATCCCAGGACGTACCTGGCAGCAGAGCCAAGAGTAGAGTCAGGTCCCCGACACTTCTCCTACTGTTGCTGTCTGGGTGTCCCCCAGGACCAGTAAGCCTCCTCATTCCCCCAGCTCGTATGTCTAAATGTTGTGTAAAAAAGAAAAAGAAAAACCCAAACCTGCTATATGTTTGGAACTATCCATATTGGCAATCCCACATATGTAGCTGTTGTGAGGTCTAAAATCACCCATAGTCCTTGCCCCAGAGGGCTTGCAATTATTGATCTTATTTTTGTTCCTCTCAGTAATTAGTCTCCCAAATTTGCATTATAAAAAAACACCACAAGATAAAATATTACCTGACACACAGCCTCATAAAACGTTCCTTGTGCTTAGGATTCTGTGCACAACAAACAAGGAACTTTACAACAGCAGTTCCAAAGTTTTGCTTGTGATAGACGTATATATATTTCCATGTGGGGTCATGGAAAAATATTGTGAGAGACTTAAATATATTTCCATGTGGGGTCATGGAAAGTCTCTCACAACAACAAAGGGTGAAGACAGATGTGACAGTAGCCTGTGTCGGCCAGCCTTGGACTCACCTGCATGTTTATGTCCCCACCAGATGCTGGCCTGTGACTACCCGGGGGCACGTGGCCAGCTGCTATGGGATGCATCCTCTGGGAAAAGCTCGAAGATCCTGGACCAAGGCCTGCCCACCCGGGCCAATCTGGGCCAATGCAGGCCCACATGGCAATTAGGCCTGCCCAGCCCTGCTGCAAGGTGGGGTGTCACAGGATACACACTCTGGCTCCATTGTTGTCCAGCTGCTCGTGGGCAACAGCCCGCTGTCCCTTCATCTAAACCCCTGCAGGGTTCCAAAGTACCTGCGCCGCTGTGACCATCTCAATTTCCAAGTGACTGTCTATTTCACAGGTGGTTCAATGCCAGTGCTGCTGCTCTGCCGTCTGTCTTGCTGGCTGCCTGCTGTTACCTCAGCCCCCAGGCCAGACAAGAGTCCCGCCTCACCTCCCCAATCGTGCTGGCTGCCACCCAGCCACTTGTGCCCTCGGTTCTCAACACATTCACCCTGGCTCACTAACTCCCTCGCCAGGCTTTACCAGGCTCTCCATGTCCGGTGGAGCTTCCCAGACCCTGGAAGCCTGTGTTCCCTCACTGCCCTGCTGGCCTCACTCACCTTGCCTGCATCCCTGTGAGTAGGGGGAGGGGGTTGAACCCGAGGCCCTGTGAGGAATATGGGGGGGGGGGCAGAAGCACCCACCCATGCTCTCTCAGGCATACCTAATGCTCTCAGGCTTTGGTTCTTCCCGTGCAGGGAAACAGGCCCGTCAGGATAGTATGTGGGCTGATATAGTCTCACAGAGACACAGCCCCTATCATCGTAGGGCCGACAGCGAAGTGGCAGGCCGAAGTCTTGTAGTTCCGCTATTATTACCCACACACCCACGTTCATGCAAGGCAGGGGACAAGGGGGCATGGGTGCTCTCAAGTGGGGGGAAGGAAGGGAAGGTTCCGGGAACAACAAGCAGGAGGGGAGGAGAGGCAACACTTACACCCCAAAACGGGGGGAGGGAGACGTACAAGCAGGACCACGGGGGGGGGGGGTCCCTCCACTCACCAATCCCTCTCTCTCTCTTCCTTCTGCACTCTTAGGGAAGGAAGAATCAGGAGACAGTCACACAAGCACACACGCCTATACCAGGTAGCCTCAAGCACACACACTCCAAAACACAAACGCCAGGAACTTAGCTTCAGGAAATGGGGGCCAGCTTCTCTCTCGATTACCGGTGCTGGCTACGTCTCAGCGCTGGCTTTTTCTCCATGTGGCCCTGCACCCTGACGTGCCTGGAGCCTTGCGGGGCGCCGTAGTGGCCCTGGGCCTGACTCCACGTCTGCCGTCGCACCCGGAAGCATAGGCGTCCCGGTGTCCCCGGAGCCGGTTGTTGGGGTAACGGACGCTGCGGGCAGCGGCCCCGGGGGAGCTGGGGCCCGGGATCCCAGGGCTGGGGGAGGAGCGGTGCTGGAGCGGGGAGTTCCAAGTCGGCGCAGCCGCCTCCCCCTGACAGTCCCCCCCCCACCAAGCCCCCCGGCCCAAGCCCCAAGAGGGGCAGGGGTGGCTGGGGTGGTGGTGGAGGTGGAATAAGCGGATCAGGCGTGGAGCGGAGACCAAGGAGGCAGGTTCCCAGGATCAGTCTTCAGGGCCATAACCCACCTAATCGACTAAATATTTGAGATGTCCTCGAAAATAACGGGAGTCGAGGATTGCCCGAACCTCGTATTCAAACTCAAGGGATGGCGAGGCAAGGGGGCGAACCAGGGGAGCCTATAGGAGCGGCCTTGAGCAGAGAAACATGGAAGGTTGGGTGGATCTTCATAGTCGGGGGGAGGCAAAGAGTGTAGGTGACTTCATTGACCTTCCACAGTATAGGGAAGGGTCCAAGGTATTGGTGGTCTAGTTTTTTAGAGGGCTGGGTGGAGGGCTAGTGTCGTTGGTCTAGCCAGACAAGGTCCCCAGGGTAGAAGGGCGGGGCCGGACCCCAATGACGGTCAGCATACTCTTTGTAACGTTGTCGGGCCTGGGTGAGGGTGCAGGCGGTGAGAGTTTGTGCTTGGTGGATCCGCTGTACTAAGGCCCTGGCTGCTGGAACAGAGCTCGTCTGTACATCGATGGTTCCTAAGGGAGGGATGAAACCCATAAGTAACGAAAAAGGGGGAATTGCCCAGGGACGCGTTGGGGGCATTGTTATATGCGAACTCCGTGAGGGGGAGCCAGTCATACCAATCATCCTGAAGGAAGTTAATATAATTCCCCTTCTCTACGCCCCTTCCGTGGCCTTCAAGCTATTGATCCCCTAGACTTTGCCTCCTCTCTCTCTCCCCTTCTTCCTACAGCCTTCTCTTCCTCCTCCCCTGACTCTGCTGTCTCTGCTCTCAACGCCTCTCTCTCCTCCACACTTGACTCCCATGCCCCTCTCTCTTCCCGCCCTGCCTTCTCCCACAACCCCCGTCCTTGGCTCACCCCTAGTATCCGCCACCTCC
>QEPC01013442.1:1105240-1160476 GCA_003113815.1 Sphenodon punctatus | reverse complement strand
CCTGCTGCTGTGGGTGTTGTCCCTGGGCCGCCTCCCTGGTTGGGTGCACCCCTGTGCCCCCTCCTCTGCCTGTGCCCCCTCCACCTCTGCCCCTGCCTCCACCTCCTCCGCCTCCTCCACCGCCGCTGTCGCTTTCTCTGCCTCCGCTCTCTTCCGCCTCCCTACTCGCTCCATCCCGCCACGCTTGCTTGCTGCTGATTTCGCTTTAAATCTACCTCCGGTGGTTGTGTTGCTGCTAGTTGCCCGGCAGCGATGCTGCATGCCTTGTCCTCGACTGGGGCTCGTTTCCTTTGGTTCCGCCCGGGGATTGGCATCCAGATGTTACTTTTCCTTGGTTCCCGGTGGGGTTCTGTTTGACCACGCTTCCCGGGATATTCCCCCGGCTAGCCCGGGAAGCATGGTTGAAATTGACCCCATGTGGGTATTGAGTGTGATGAACATCTGGCGCGCGCCGAACAGACGTTCAAGGCCCTTTGGCCCCGCCGCGGGATTGAGCGTGGTTCACTGTGGTTGAGCGTGATCTCGTAACGTCTGAAAATACCCTTGGTCTCTAGGTGGACTAGACATGACCGAGCCCAGTGGAGATCAACAAAGTTCCCAGATGCCCCTGAGTCGATGAGGGCCCACACTACCCCGGAGCGATGGGGGGTAATGCACATCGTCACCAGGACTTGTACATGGATGGGTGCCGCTACGTGCGGATCAAGGTAGCCTTTTATGGCCAGGAGGTCCCATGCCCCTCCCGGCCCTTGGAGTTTCCCCCATTTCGGCACTGTGATGGTAGGGACGGGCACTCTTGAATAAAATGTCCTGCCCCCCCACAATAGAAACAGGCTCAATTCTTCTGCCGTTGTTCCCTCTCGTCTGGGGATAATGGCCCTTGGGATGCCCCCAACTGCATAGACTCCGGGTTGCTGGCCGTGACCCCTTCTGTGCTTCCTATTGGCCCCACAGGGAACCGGGGCCCGAAGTCACGTGTTTCTTGCCTTCTCTCCCTGCATCATTCTTGGAGGTGATCCTGTATTTGCAATGCCAGATTGGCCACCTTTTCCCAGGTCTCCGGTAAGGATGTGACTGATAACTGGTCTTTAATGTCCTCGCTTAAACCTTGGTGGAACATCACACGAAGAACGGTGTTAGGCCATTGGACTCATTGGAGTTTGAGTGCCAGCTGCTGAAATTGAGTAATATATTCAAGCAGCCCCCATTCCCTTGTTTCAGAGAAAGGATGGTGGTTTCAGCATCCTGTTGACGATGGGGGTAGTCGAATAGGAAGGTCAATTCACGTACAAAATCAGCATGATTCGATAGGAGGGGGCTCTTCCCCTTAAGCAGGGTAGTAGCCCACTCCAGTGCAATCCCCCCCAGATTGCCAATAATAAAGGCGACCTTGAGCGTGTCGGAGGAATACGTGCTGGGTTGAGTGGAAAAGGTGAGATCGCGAAGGGCCAAAAACCCTTGAAGGGCCCTGCGATCCCCCATAAATGTTTCAATACGGGGCCCCTTGTGTTCTCGTATGGGCAGTACCAGGCTAGGGAAAGTAGAATTTACAGGGGGGGGCGACGCGACTTCCACGACGGGGGATGGGGCGGCCTGAGGTGGTTCAGCTCCACCTGAAAGGGCACCCACAGTGGCAGCTAACTGTGCATGCTTCTCCTGGAGATCCTTTATCTCCAGGGCTATGGACTGGACTGCCCCCACTAAATTCCCTAATTCTGTGGCAACATCCATAGGGCCTTGTGCGTTTCCCACCCTCCAAGGAAGGAAAAAAAAGGGGGAGTAATATGCCGGTAATCCTGTGAGTAGGGGGAAGGCTTTGGACCCAAGGCCCTGTGAGGAAGGGGGGTGGGGGGTTGGGGCCCGAAGCTCCCACCCACGCTCTCTCAGGCACACCTAATGCTCTCAGGCTCCAGTTCTTCCCGTGCAGGGAAGCAGGCCCGTCAGGATAGTATGTGGGCTGATATAGTCTCACAGAGACACAGCCCCTAGATAGGGCCGAGAGCGAAGTGGCAGGCTGAAGCCTTGTAGTCCCACTATTATTACCCACACACCCACGTTCACGCAAGGCAGGGGACAAGTGGGCACAGGTGCTCTCAAGTGGGGGGAAGGAAGGGAAGGTCCCGGGAACAAGCAGGAGGGGGAGGAGAGGCAACACTTACACCCAAAAAGGTGGGGGAGGGAGACATACAAGCAGGACCCCAGGGAGTGGGGGAGGGCTCCAAACACTCACCAATCCTTCTCTCTCTCTCTCCCTCACACACTCTTAGGGAAGGAAGACACCAGGAGTCAGTCACACAAGCACACACACCTATACCAGGTAGCCTCAAGCATACACACTCCAAAACACAAATGCCAGGAACTTAGCTTCAGGAAATGGGGGCCAGCTTCTCTCTCGATTAGCAGCGCTGACTACGTCTCAGCGCCGGCTTTTTCTCCATATGGCCCTGCCCCCTGACATGCCCGGAGCCTTGCGGAGTGCCTCAATGGCCCAGGGCCTGTCCCAATGTCCGCTGTCGCACCTGGAAGCATGGCGTCTTGGTGTCCTCCGAGCTGGTTGCTGGGGTAATGGACACTGTGGGCGGCAGCTCCAGGGGAGCCGGGGCCCGGGATCCTGGGGCTGGGGGAGGAGTGGCGCCGGAGCAAGGAGTCCCAGGTCGGTGCAGCCACCTCCCCCTGACAGTCCTGGTTTCACCTCCACCCTAGGTGAACCTCTAGCTGACCTGATTACCGTGCGGCTTGTGCTCTTAAAGGGGCCACCACTTTCCCAGCCCCTCTCATCTTAAAATGAGAGGTAACCCTGTCATATCACATAAGGTCAGTGAATAGGGCCCCCAAGCGCATCCTGGCCCTTCCAAACAGCTGATCATGGGGTCTGGAGGAATGCGCAGGCCTGGCTGATGGGTGTGTGTGAACTCTTCCAGCCTCCCGATCAGCTGTTCAGTGGAGCCAGATGAGTGTATTCCTCGAGTCCCCTCAATCAACTGTTCAGTGAGGCTGGGTGAATGCACTTCTCCAGGCTCCCCCATCAGCTGTTTGATGCATGCACCTGGCCCACCAAACAGCTGATCAGAGGACCAGGAGAACCCTTGATCAGTTGTTTGGTGGTAGTTATTCCTGAGGCCACCCCAGGGTTCCTTGGGCCACCCCAAGGTGTGGAGGGACCTATGCCAGTAGCCCCCATGCCCAGGTTAAGGGTTATGGAGCAGCCCTCCCCGCCAACCTGAGGAGTAGCAACTTCTGTGGTTCACCCCAGAGCGGGGCAGCAAGGTGCCTCACCATCGTCCCATATTTTCACCCAAAGACATGCAAAATATAGCAAATAGCAGCTGGAATTGTGACCCATCCACAGATGATGCAACTTCACTTGGATGTCCAACCCACATTTTGGGAACCTCTGCTGTACAACTAGTATTCCACATGACTGCCATTGTTTTGGTGACAGCCATTACAGTACACGGAACTGCTGACTGATTTCACTTGGTTTTGGACCAAGCTACAAATGAGAGATGTGTGCAGAAATTCCTAGTCGGACAAAGAAACCCTAGGTCAATAGGTGGGGTCTGACTGTCCTGAGAGGGGACAAAAGAGTTAATAAAACTTTTTTTTAGCAAATCTCTACCACTCCATACTTTGTCATTTGCCTTGTGGTGTTTCATGCCCCCCGCCCCTCCCCCCTTAATTTTTTTATTTAATTTTTTTATTCTTATGCTGCTGGGAGTCAGTTTGACCCCAACTGACGTGCATGGGCAACTGACAGTACTATGCACCTAGGGGTGCTGGGGGATAATATAGACCTCCATAATGCTGTTAAAAATAAATAAATGTTTATTGTTTCTTTAAATGCTTAAACCAGAACCTCTTCTTTTTTTCACAACGAATGGAAATAGAAAGAAATATAGCATTGTGTCTGTTTTCGTTAATGACATTTTTGTGTGTACAAAAATATCACTACAAATGCTTTTGGGGGTCCGTTATACCCAAGCTAAAGAACCACTTTACAAACATAAATTGAGTTGTATATATGGGCCCTTTTTACACAGACACTCTAACACCGATAAATTATTATACATGGTACAGGGCAACACTGCAGCCCTGCAACATGGGCCCTTTTCACACAAGATGCCTCCACTCAGTTTTTCTGGGTGGAGATGGGTGGAGGCGTCTGTGTAAACACCACTTGCGGTGGGTGTAGGTGTGTGCATGCTCCCGTGCAACACCCACCTCCACCCACCACGTACCCACGGAGCAATGGACTCCACTGCCGATTGCGAGCATATTACACCAGTGCCTCGCTTTCTGAATTGGCTGCCTATAGTCTTCCGGGCCGAATTCAAGGTGTTGGTGCTGACCTTTAAAGCCCTGAATGGCCTAGGCCTCGCCTACCTGCGGGACCGCCTCACCCTCTGGATCCTGGATCGGCCCCTGCGGTTGGCCAGGGGTGCCCTCCTCGAGGTCCCCTGGGTTTTTCGGGTGTTGACCCTTGCGGAGGACGTTCTCTGTGGCTGTACCGCGGTTGTGGAACTCCCTCCCGTTGGAGGTCTGCCTGACTGCTGACCTCCCCTCTTTCTGTAGACAATGTAAGACCTGGCTGTTCCTCCGTGCTTTTCCTGAGGGAGAGGGGGTGGNAACAGCCTGGACCCTACCTACCTGCAGGACCACCTCACCCTCTGAGTCCTGGATCGACCCCTGTGGTCAGCAGGGGGCTCCCTCCTCGAGGTCCCCCGGGTTTTTCAAGTATTGAGCTTGTGGAGGGTGTTCTCTGTGGCCACACCCTCCCGCTGGAGGTCTGCCTGATTACCGACCTCCCCTCTTTCCGTAGACAATGTAAGACCTGGCTGTTCCTCCGTGCTTTTCCTGAGGGAGAGGGGGTGGGTGGGTTGGGTTAGGGTGGGGGTTATATTGTATTTTTATATTGTGTTTTAATAGTGTTTTAAATTGTTTTAATATGTTGTTAGCCTCCCCAAGATGCTTTTAGTAGGAGGGGGCGGCATATACATTTTATTATAAATACATAAACATTAAAAGCTGTTTGCAGTAAGGTGGTTATCTAAAGGCAGATCAGGAGACTTCATGGAGCCATCTCCGTGAATGATCCCTCGGTTTACTTGTTAAGTGACCCTTTTGCAAGTAAGAGTCAACGTTAACATTACATTGACCTTTTTGCAGTAAGGTTGCTATCTAAAGGCAGATATCACACTTCATGGAGGAATACAAAGATAATTAGATATTATTACTAATTGCTTGGTAAACACTTGGCACCCCAGTGGAAAACTCAGCTGCTATTCCTGTGTAGCTGCTAGTGTTAACATTTTAACTATTGTGGGGTATTACTGACCCCTGCTGCCTTTTGTTTTATTCCTATTCCTGGCCTCCTCCCACAAAATCTTGATGCCGTGTGAATTTCTTTTTCAAGACAGCTGTTGTCATTTTCAGATTAACCCCCCTGGTTGTTTTTTTAAAAAAATGTATGGCTTAATTAGGGTCTGTTTGACCCCAACACTGGATTAGTACAGTGGCATGTCCAACTTCCTAGGGTTAAACCAACCTGAAATGCTTAGGTTTTAGTTTTAAATCTGAACTGAGGTTCAGAAACAGGTTGAATATAGCTTTAAAAACTTTAAAAAGTATTTTAAAAAGGATTTGGGTGTGTTAAATACATTAAAAACCCTCTTTAAGCACACGTTCCTTTGAACAAATGCCATTATTGTAGCCAAACCTGGTGGGATGCTGTGTGATTGTGCTTATCTCTCAGGGAGGTCTCTTGATCTTTTACATAGTTACGTTTGAAAGTCAGAGTGTCGGGTTTTAAAAGTGTTTATTGGTTATACTCCAACATCTTCCCCATGTTCCCTGTGTAGTTAATACACCATGGCAATTTAGCATATGAACTTTGTTTCTTGTCGATTCGCTCTGTGATTTCTCTGATTTCCCTTACTTTTGGACTAAAATGACTGGATTAGAGGAGCTGCTGTCAGACTTCAGTAGGTTTTAACTGGAAACAGCATGTTAGTGTCCTGGGGGACCAAGCAGTGTAAAATCCAAAGTAACTGTCAGCGACCCAGGTTGGGCCAGAGGTTAGGATGGTGTCGGGGAGCCTCCTGAGATGTGGAGCTCAGAGGTTAGGTCCTTGTTGAGTTAGGGAGCAGGACTTGGGGGACTAGAGACCAGAGTCAAGTTGGTAACAGAAGGAAGTCAGGAAGCCAGAGCCACATGAGAACCAAATAATCAGGCAGAACGGAGTGGGAAGCCAGGCAAAGGCAGGGAAAGAGTGAAGTGGAAGCAGTATGGCTGAGGCAGAGAGTAGGAAACATTCACATGGTGCATATGCGGGAGCTGGCTTGTTGCATGGATGCTTCCTGTTTCTCCCTCCTCTTTAATGTAGTCCTGGCATCCAATACAACGCAGGCTTAGCCAGCCAATCAGATGCTACTCGGTACTACTTCTGCTGAGCCTAGTTTGTGGATGGCTTCTCTGGTGCTGCTGCAAAGACAGAGTATTTTCCCAAAGCCCTATGGATATAGGTCTGAGATTCCCAGGCTCTTACAATAACTCTAATAGGGTGCTTGCCCTTTTGGGGAATGAACAGTTTGGCAAATTGTTAGGAGACTTTGAGCGCAATCTAGCTCCATACATGTCAATGGGAGTTTAGCCATTGACTTCAATGGGAGCTGGATTGCACTCGCAGGCTCTTTAAAACAGGGAATTCTGGGAAATGTAGTTTCCCACGCTGAGGCCCAAGGAGAATCAGCTGATTTGAAGGGCCACAGAGAGGACAAAGTATTAGAATCATACAACTGCACAGCTGAGGGGGCCTTGTGAATGTTGGGAAGGCCAGAAAAGACTGGACAGGGTTACCTAGTCCAACTCTCTGCCAACTCTCTGCCCCGAGGCCAGCATTGGGAACGTTTGCAACCTCAAGAGCTGCATACCAAACTCTTCATGGCTGAGAGCTATGAGACATGTGCATGTGTGTGCACACATGCAATCCTCTTCTGCTTCATGGTTGTCTGGTGGAACCAGCACTCTGAAGTCCTGGCTGTTGCGATTCAGCTGCTCTAGACAGCCTCTCTAGACAGCTTGCTCCACCGCTGAATTGTTTGAATAGTTAGCAAGTTTTTATCTTCCTATAATTTAAAAACCATTGCTTCTTGTCCTGCCTTCAGTGGATATCAAATGCTCTCCATCTTTTTAATTGCAGCCTTTTAAATATTTGAGAACTGTCAACATGTCCTCCTTAGTCTTCTTTTCCCTAAAGTAAACATGCCCAGTGCTGAACCTTTCCTCATAGGACTTGTATCCCAGACCTGTGACCATCTTCACTGCTCTCTGCTGAGTTAAGGGCGCCTGGTTGGCCTAGCGGAAAGGCGCCTGCCTCTACACCGACAGGGCCTGGGTTCAAGTCCCCCCTGAGTGGGGGTGTGGGCAGGCAGGCATGGAATAAATTTCTCTTCTGAGTCTTTTCAGGTTTGTCCTCCTTGAAATGAGGAACACAAAATTGAACACTGTACATAATAACAAGTGCCACACCGGGTTAGAAAAATGGTCCGCCTAGCCTAGCATCCTGTCTCTGAAAGTGCACCTGCAAACTCCCAATTTACTGTAACCAAGCCAAGAATGTGTACCTGAGCTCTCGCATCCTCATGAATGTCGCATCCCTTGTCTCTTCCTCTGTTTTCCCTTTCCCAGTCTCCCCTCCCCCTGTCTTTAGATTGTAAGCTCTTGAGCAGGGACCATGTCTAGTCTATCTTGTTCTTTGTAAGCACCAGGTACATCGCTGGTGCTATATACATGCTTATAATATAATAATAATAATATAATATTAATAATGAAGTGATACATTTCCACCCTATGCCCCCGATAGTCAGAGGAGCGTTGTATTGGATGCCAGGACTACATTAAAGAGGAGGGAGAAACAGGAAGCATCCATGCAACAAGCCAGCTCCCGCATATGCACCATGTGAATGTTTCCTACTCTCTGCCTCAGCCATCCTGCTTCCACTTCACTCTTTCCCTGCCTTTGCCTGGCTTCCCACTCCGTTCTGCCTAATTATTTGGTTCTGATGTGGCTCTGGCTTCCTGACTTGCTTCTGTTACCAACTTGACTCTGGTCTCTAGTCCCCCAAGTCCTGCCAAACTTGACTAATAGCTATTTATGGATCTATCTTCTAAGAACTTATCTAATCTTTATTTTTTGAATCCAGTTATGTTATTGGCCTTCACAACATCCTCTGGCAACAGGTGCCACAGGATAATTGTATGTTGAATAAAAATATACTTCCTTTTATTTGTTTTGAACATAGTGCCAGCTAATTTCATTTGGTGTCCTCTAGTTCTATTATTTTGAGATAGTGTTAAATAACCACACCGTATTTAATTGCTGCTCACTACTCATGATTTTATAAGTAATTTCTTCTCTAAGCTGTAAAGCCCTAACCTATTGAACCTCTCCTCACATGGAAGTCCTTCTAAGTCTTTGGTCATCTTTGTTCCTCTTCTCTGTACCTTTCCCAGTTCTTCTATGTCCTTTTTGAAATAGGGTGACCAGAACTGCACATAATATTTGAAGTGTATGTGCATGGTGGTTTTACATAGTGGCATTGTAAGGTTCTCTTTCATTTTCTGTTCCTTGACCAATAATTTGTATCCTTCTGATTACCTTTTTGACTAGTGCTGCTCAGTGCTCACAGCTCCAGTCTCTGGGATCATAGCCCAGGGTCACTGCTGACATGCCTCGGAGCAATCCCTGGCAAACATCTGGAGGTGCACCAACAAATGTGCCGGTGACTCGCGGGCCAAAGCGGGCCGTCGTCACGTTTGTTAACATCCAATGACTCATATCTTTTTCTGGAGTGGTGAAACCTAGTTTAGAACCCAGCACTGTGTATGTTAAATGCATCACTTTGCACTTATCAACATTGAATTTAATTTTATGCCATTTCATTGCCCAGTGTTTTTATTGCCCATCTGTGAAGCCATACTTCCATTTTCCGACCCCTTCTGTTTGAAGCCATATTAAGTATTTTAGGATCCCCTTACATTTATGAAAACACGATGCCACATATAAGCATGGAAACTCACCTCATAACTTCATATATAAGTAGCAAGTTATCATTTCCCAGTATTGAGAGGTCATTTTAGGAAAAGAGTATACAGGCACTTTGAGCATAATGAAACATATTCGTTTATAAGTATCGGCATTCAGTTGTTCCCTTTGGACTTGCTACACTGTCATTACGAGAAAAAGTAGAACCGCTCTAGGTGACAGGAAATGACACACAAGAGAATATGCTTTCCTCTTGTTCTGCTTGAAGGCATGATTTATAATGCTTTGATGTGACTGCACTGTCAGAGGTCCCTTGCAAAGCCAGCTTCTCTGATGTTTGGATGGGGGAGTCTCTTTGGTGATTTTCAGACCTTTGTGCTCCTGTTTAGTGCCAGGGAGAAGGAGAGAAGCCATGCAGAACACACAATCAGAAGCATCAGCTGAGAAAAGAATCGGATTTTACCTTCATGGATGCTGTTCTTTCACTCGGCATCCTCTTCTCCCCTTTAACAATGCTAAGCAACTCCAGTCCTTCCCTCTCCGTTGTCTCTCCTCCCTTGTCTTTCCTAGATTGTAAGCCCCTTGGCCTAGGGACCTGTAGTAACAAACAATAATAGTAAGTAATAATCATGATCTGTGGTTTTCTGAAATGGCGTAAGGACCCATTGTCGGGGGTGTGGACAGTCTTGGGGAATGGGTCCAGAGTGCAGTCAGGGCAGGGGCAGAGGATTCAAACTAGGCCGGAACAGGAGTTCAGGGTTCAGAGCAAGGCACAGAACAAGGAGACAAGGGAATAAGACTTCAAGTTAAGGGAATACAGGTAGGAAGAAGGGGAACAGATCAGATGATCTGTCCAGCTTCCTGGTGTTACCAGCTGGCTTTATATCCTGACTGGCAGCCAACCAGGAAGGCGAGAGGTGTGGCGGGGGCTAGGACAAGCTGGAGGGGGTGTGCAAGGTCTGCAGCTGAGGAGGGGGAACAGGACCAGGCTGAGGCACACCGCTGTGGAACCAGGTGCTGCTCCAGTTAATACGTAGGTCCTGGCAAATGGGGATGAATTAATAATTGAGAACTAAAGCAAATAGTTGATTTTGTATTCTCAAATATTATTTGCATTTGCCGATCGCTTTCCAAATAATATCCACAACCAAAAGAGATATTCACGTATCTGCTTAGTCGACTATTTTAGTTTGGATACTTGGTTTATTTAGGTATTTTGGTTCATTTATTTTGGTCACCTCAGCATTTCAGTTATGTCATTGTGGCTACTGCCCATACACAATAACATTGAAATCTTGACTTAATTTGTGTGTGGGATTGGGGCGGGGGGGAGGCTTGCCAGGGCTCAGCCCCAGCAATTAAATTCAAGGTGGGGCTGAATCCCAGGAACTGTTCCCAGTAGGAGGGGAGTGTGCACCTCAAAATGTGAAAGACTAGGAACCTGGAGTCTCAGGAAAAGACCAATATTGGTGGTGGGACAGCTCTCTGGTCATGGGAATGTTGGTTCAGTGCCAGGGGTGACCACTGTTTCCCACCCCGGGCCAGGCCAGAAAGCCATCGTGCCGACTGCATGTCTGTTTTTGCACACAGCTGATGCCAAGGTTCAAACTGATGCCAAGATTAATTGGAAATTAAAGTCAGAAAAAGCCTGAATGGTTTATATGGCTTTCATTATGATTTTCCTACCCCATCCCCTGTGCTGATTATCATATAGATCACATCATATAAATCACAAGAATTCCTGTTTTATATTCAGCTGTAGAGAGACAGAATGGTCAGCTGTGGACTCCGGGTAAAGACCTGATTTCTCTGGGTTATCCAGGAATGCTCTGAAAGCAACATGGCCATGTGAGAAAAGGGCAGGAAATTTCCTTTGCCCCTTTCCCTTCTAGAGTGTTCCTGCTCCCTTCAGGTGAAAGTCCAAGGAAGCCCGGCATCCCTACTCAAGGTTTTCATAAGCTGCAACTGCAGTCTGAAGAAAACGTATCTCCTCCCTTACTGTTTCTTGTTTAACAGAACAATTCATTATCTGACAATAATTACACTGTTGTTTTTCTGCAGACAACCAAGAGCAGCATTTACTCAGCAAACATGTAACAGAAGGATTAATAGCTGGACTATTGTTTTTCACTGTGTGGGAGATTTATGTAACTAAACTGCTTGGAAACAACGTACCCCAGGCTGGTTAAGATAACGTCTACACTTTCTGAACAATAGGAACGACCTGATCTGGCTCTGTTTTGAGCTGCAGTCTCATGGTATAATCTAGTGAATTTTCATTTGCAGAGTTTCCTATCAATTCTTCTGTTAGCAGATGTGTTTGAAAACCAAGGTCTCTCAGGCCAGGTGATCAATGCATACATGGGACCATCCATGTGAAATCCCTAAATTTCTACACTGACTATTAGCAAACCCGTGTTGTTTTTATCTTCTAGCCCCTGTAGAAGCCATTTGTGCCAACAGGGTCAGATGCAGGTATTTGAAGATTTTGCAACTATACAGGACCCTATTTGTTGGGAGAGCCCCCAAAACATGGAGTTCATGCACAAACTTGAAATGACAACATGCATGTGAGACATGCTGGTGTAAAATAAGAGCCCATAGAGCCTGGACTCCAGGTCACGGAGGGCCTACAGCATTTCATGAAGGTGCCGCCTCCACATGTGAAGTCCATGGACAAACTAGAAATAGCAACATGGAGTGAAAAGCTCTGGTGTATTATCAATGCTCATGGGGCTTGCAATCCAGGGAGCCCCAACACCTGAAGAATATAATAGAATCCTAAAACTGTAGCGTTGAAAGGCACCTCCCGGATCCAACCCTTGCCCTGACACAGCGGGTGTTTTCAGACGTGATGATAGCCCACATTTCCACGGTTTGACCTGTGTGGATCTATGGGCCACTGTCACTTCTGAAAGTGCCAACAGATGTTAGGTGTGGGCCATTTCCTGGGCAGTGTTGTCACTTACCCTGGGCTGTGACTCAGGGGAAATCAGGTGCTGGGCTAAGTGCCAACATGGCCGGGAAACAACCCCTGGACCCAGAGAAAAGCAGGTGTTTACATCTGAAAGTCTGCTTTATTTATTGCGGTCCAGGGTGGGTGCCATGGTGGCCATCATTGGCTGCCCGTCAGCTGGGGGGTGCAGGGTGAGGGGATGGCCCGCTTCACACATCATCAGAGCAGGACCGTGTAGATGCATGTCTGTGCATTTCCCCGTTCCCTCCCTGGCCCAGCTGCCGTCATGTTTGTTTGGCTGGGTTGGATCCCCCCGGAGTGATGGCTCCCACCACCGCCTGGGTAAGTCTGTGGGAACCATCACTTCTGTTTTCAACCGGTGCCAGATCAGAACCCACAAAGAGTAGCAACAGAATCAGGACCCAGGAGGGGGTTAAGTCAGAATTGGGACCAAACAGGAGTTGGATCAGGATCAATTGGGTCAGACAAAAACACTGTCACAGGGTAAAAACAAATATGATGTGTGTCTGCATTGGCCCCCTGGGGCCTGGGGCCAGATGCTGGTCCGAGACTGCCCCAGGGCAGGTAGGCAGCTAGCCCACCCTGACAAAAATCTCTGAGGCTGCAGCCCAGGTCAAGGGCCACCAATGCAGGCTAGCACATTTGTTTGGGGAGGGGCAGGGGCCCCCATGGCTGTCCGTTATGGCAAGTGGTGGGGGCAGAGCTGCCCACCTGCACATTTGTTGGGCTCCCTGCCCTAAGCGGGGCATGTGGGTGGCAAGACAGCTGTCCAGCCATGGCACATTCATTTGGTGCCCCTCCTCAACATGGGGGGTGGGGGGCACTGTTTCCCAATCCAGGCCGGAGAGATGCTGCACTGCCCACACATTTGTTTTTTACCCACAGCTGATGGCAAGGTTCAAACTGGAGACTAGGCCAAGCCAGAACAACAAACCAAAGGGAAATACAGAGAGCAAGGTTGTGATTCATAGTGAGAGTTGTAGCCAGGGTATCAGTCCAGGGGGAAGAGTGTCTCATATGGGGTATATAAAGCTGGGGCAAAGCGAGCAGGAATACAGAATCAGGAAAAGATGGGAAGGCAGGATAGCAGAATTAGGAACAGACCTGCAAGGTTGAGCCACGACTAGAGACAGGGCCTGGAGTAGTTCCACTTGACTTCCTCCTCCTCCTCCTCCTCTGAATGGTGGCCAATCAGAAGGTGAGTGGGCGTGTCCCAGGCTGGAGCAAGAAGAGAGTTCACAAGGCCAAATCCAGCCTGCACCACAGAGCGGCAGTAGTGTTGTGGAGCCAAGCACTCCCGCAAAACCTCCAGGGACAGTGGTTTGAGACCTGGATCCTTAACGTTAAGGATACCCTCTTCCTAAAGCATTCCCTGACAGATGGCTGTCGGGTCTTTGTCAGCACATCCTGGAATGAGACAAGGACACCATTATTGGGTTTTAATGACT
This sequence comes from Sphenodon punctatus, assembly GCA_003113815.1. NCBI lineage: Eukaryota > Metazoa > Chordata > Lepidosauria > Sphenodontia > Sphenodontidae > Sphenodon > Sphenodon punctatus. The sequence continues at coordinate 1,147,008 of QEPC01013442.1, read as the reverse complement.
ACACCCTTTATTCAAATTCCATAATCTAAGTGTGGAATTGCCACAGGCAATTCTGGGTTCAGTAGCATCAAACCTTACTTATAAGCTTTGGGGTGAGGATCCTGAGGCACTCTCAGGTACCCGTCCCTAATGCTTAGTCAACTATACCTCCTCCTCCATCCCAGGACACAAATTGAGGGTGAGGGAGGATAAACATATCCCCCAAGGGGCCATAGCAAGGAGTAGGGTGCAGAAGGCCCGAGACCACATAGCCTCATTGGTGCCCTCAAGTTTACCCCTCCCAGGGATGTAACCCTGGTGCTCACCACACTCAGTTTCTGCGCTGTGTTACTATCCCCATCTCTTCAGAGATGTCTTTATATTGTCTGCTCAACTAGCAGAAATGACACCAAAATCTACTGGACCCCCACAAGAGTGCAACTAGTTTCAATTGAACAATCAACCTCCAGCCTTAAGAGGCCAAATCAAGCCAATCAAACAACACTGTGGGGAAGGCAAAAACCAGGAGTTCCTAAGCCAATCATGACCTCTTATAAAAATTCCTATCGAGCCCGAATAGGTGACCTGCTGATGCTCACAGTGTTTTAAAAAGGGGGTGGGTGCTATTTGTCTGCTCCCTGTGCCTGTTGCGCTGGAGCTCTGGCCCGGCTGACTGCTGAGCCCCAAGTCTCGCTGCAAGACTTCAGTCACACTCCTGGGCTGGGTTGCCACACAACACCAGTCGGGCTCAACAGTTTGCCGGTGTTGCCGGTGTTGCCCAACAACCCTGCTAGTGGCTGCCTGCAGCTGTGTGCTTTGCAGTGAACTCCTCTGCCTCCCAACTCATTCCTGCAAAGGGGAGCATGAAAATGCACCATTCGCCGCCACCCCTGTGTTTGGGTGAGGGTGTGGCAGGAAATGGGTAATTTCTTAAAAACATGCAGGGAAGGAGATTCTACAACCTCTAAACAGCTTGTTTCCCTGCTGGACTGTTCTAAGAGTTAGGAAGCTTACTTAATATTTAACCTGGAAGGCATAAATTGCCACTTAGCTTTGCCTTTTGAAATTGACCATTTTGGAACAGGTATATAGGTAGGTTCGGCGGAGAGGAGCGGGGAGCTGGGATCAGCGTGCCTAATTACCTACCTGTCATCTGTTGCTGGGAGCAGAGCTGGGGCGGCAACTGCGTCCTGGAGGAAAGAAAATGGAACAGTCAGTCTACGGCTTCTGCGGAAAGGAGCAGGGAGCTGGGATCAGCATGCCTAATTACCTGCCTGTCTCCTGTTGCTGGGAGCGGAGCTGGGGCGGTGCCTGTGTCCTGGAGGAAAGAAAATCAAACAGTCAGTCTATGGCCATGCCATAGGCACGCACCTAGGCCACGCGCCAAAGGGCTGCATGCACAAGGGCACCCTGGAGCAGGAGCCCAGGTACTGTTGGGGGGGGGGGGTCGTCTCTCAGGTATAATCAAGGAGTTAGCCAGTTGGGCAGACTCTTATTGTGGAAATGCCAAATCCCAAACGTTTGTGGAAAGAGGTCCCATGCTCCTTACCTCCCGCGGCAAAATTGCCAAAGCAGAGGAAAATTGATGTTCTCCTTGGAGCTCCCTGTGGGGCTTCCAGGGGATCTCTGCTCCCTCAGGGAGTGGAATCTAACAAATTTATGATTTTATCAAGTCCTCAACAAAGTAACAAGGCTAGCTGGGAAGTAACCAACATTGAGCTTGGAAGGGGAGATGGTGATGAAATGGAACCTTCAGTAATTTTAATGCATAAGGACTCAAGAGACGTCACACAAATTGAGTTATTGGCGGATTTAGCATTAACAACTGCTCACACATTAAAATGTATGTTTGCCCAGATGAAGGAGCTTACTAGGAATATGGAGGCAGGGGTAGTAGCAGGTGATATTCAAACTAATACAGGAGCTGGGGTACTGGTAGGTGGTTCTCAAACTAGACCAGTTCCCCATATTACCTTCCAGTCTCCTGTGTGGCCCGGCCCTTGAGATCAACCCCCAGAAGTTAATGAAGCTTCAAAGTGGCTGGGTGTCCAGGAGTGTGTAATAAAAGATAAGCGCGTGAAAATGTCTTACTTACCTTACCTAATAGTTTGATTTTTGCTATTTTGCCACTAGCATCGGGCCTCCTGCCCTTTTGGAACACTCCTTATGATGTTGCAGAAAATCTGAGGGTGATCTTGGGTTTCCCGGTTATTAGTAGGGATATTGTGACTCTTGACCATGTACACAACATAAAGAAGCGTTGGTTGATAAAGGTCACTTTTGGGTCTACTTAACTGGTTACACAGATATTGGAAAAGGGAGATGTGTTAAAAGAGAAGAATATTTTTGTTTCCAGGGTCCTAATAGCGGATGATGGAGAAAAACTCCCTAATCAGGGAGAGCCAGTATTAGAAATTCCTTGCTACTTAAAGCATAATACTGCTCCAGGACCTATGCCGAGTATTACTCCTATCCGGTCTGGGAATATTGAAGGGTTGAATACGAACGGGCAGTTGATTGAAATGCTTGAAGTAACTGGTAGGGCTAAACCGAATGAGGAAACTTGTAATTTCCATCCTTCTATTAAAGACAGGGCAAATATGAAGATTGCTAGGGTATTGTCTAGGCAAATTGACCCTTCACTAGAGCCAGATTTTCTTATTAGCCGCCTGGATTATATAAGTAGGCAACTCCAGAAAACTAAGGTGGGAGAGAGATTTCACCAAGAAATAGTGACTTGTTCAAACAAGGAATTGTAGATTGGTTCCCTAGATAGTGATCGTCCTCCTTTCCCCTGGGCAGGTAATCCATCGGCGGCTTCTACCCTGGTAGGTGGAAAAAAGAAAGGTGAAGGGAAGGGGAAACTAAATGCTTTTGTTAACGGAGCTGAGCCTGTAATTCCATCTAATTCAAAGAATACTCATCCAGTTATTGTCCCTGCTCCAGCAACTGTTAACCCGCACTCTAGAGGCTCACAAAAGGGCCAGAGCTCGGCACCCCCAGGGTTGGCCTTTGTTGGGCTTGTGTCTGGAGGCTCAGAGCCCTCTTTGCAGGGAGCAGCTGCAGTGTCCCATAGTCTACAGACAGAGGGCAGTCGTATTCTTCCGGGGGTCTACTCCTTTAAAGATAGGAAGAAGGCCAAGGACCAGAGAAAGTTATCCTAGCACCTTGGCTGCTTCTAGCGACCACCTGAAATCCCTAGTAGGGAAGGAAGTTGGTCTGATTAGAGGCAGGGACTCCTGGGCATTGTTAACTTGGAATATATCTGGTTGGAAGGCACGTTGCCTTGAGGAGGATTTCCTCTCCTTCCTGGAGAATTTTGATATTCTTACTCTCCAGGAGACTTGGTTAGTGGGAAATTCTAGCCCTGCAAAGCTGACTGGATTTGATAGCTTTTGTGTGGCAGCTACTTCATCTAAAGTTTGTGGAAGACCTAGTGGGGGCCTTGTACTTTTGGTAGCACAGGATATGAAGGCTAAATTTAAGATTTTGGCCACGTTCAAATCAAATTTCATGTTATTATATTGTTTGTTTCCTGGTGGGTTAGAATTGCTTTTAGGGAATGTGTATGTTCCCCCAATAAAGTTGACATATTATTCTGAAGAGATATGGCTGGAAATGTCTAATTTAATGGCACTGAGTGAGTACCGGGATACAGTACTGCTTTTGGCGGGAGTCTTTAACACCAGATTGGGAATTCTGGCTGACCGCTTGGTAATTGCACCCTCGGAGGAGTCTCTGTATAATTCCCCGCTTCCCCCCGGCGCCCTTCGGACACCATGGTGGGGTCGAGAAGTGAGGTTATGGAGAATTTCATTCAATCTCTAGATTTGGTAATTGTAAATGGGCGAGTTGGGGGCGATAGGCAAGGTAATTTTACTTTCCATTCACATAATGGCTCTAGCTTAATAGATTATTTGTTGGTTTCTCGCCCGGCATTTAGTTGTATCTTAGGGCTGCAAGTACTTTTGAGACCAGATACGTGTCATCTCCCTATCTTACTGGAACTGAACCTTCCAGTGGGGAAGAATGGAGTTCCTCTCCAGCAACTTTTGCCCCCTCCATACGGTCAGAACGGAGAGCCAATAATTAGACCCAAGCGCTCCAAGGCCCTTATGGAGGCATTTGAGGGGTTTATTAAAGCACCGGAGGTGGTGCTACTCTGTGAGGAGTTGACTTTGCAGCCCCTGGAGGCTTTGGGTTGGTATAATAGGTTGGTGAATTTGCTTGAACCATAGTTGACCATCACAGCTACCCTAGGAGTAGGCAAAATGGCCGGGAGAAATTGGTGGCCTGGTTCAATGGAGATTGTAGGGATGCTAGGACCTCTCTCAGACGGTTAACGAAAAGGTTAAGAAATGGTTCGCTGCCTGAGATTCAGATGTATGAAGCGAGTAGGCAGGAGGCTAGAGCGACGTTGGCGGTGAACTCGCTCTGACTCCGACCGACTTCTCCATAGGGCCCATTTGTGGTCCTATGTAGAGGCTGTGAGAGCAGCGAGGAAGGAGTTCCTTGCTGTCCTCATAACGTCTACAAAGTCACGCCCGGCGGAGCTGTTCCGAGTGGTGCGGGGGCTGGTTAGTCCGGCCTCGCTCCGCTTGGATGAGGATTTGTCTCAGACCCGCTGTGAGGAGTTTGTCATCTACTTCGCAGACAAGATCACTCAGATTCAGAGCAACTTTGACGCTGGATTAGGGGCAGCAGGTGGAGAGCGCGAGGTGACGGAGGCCCCGTCTTTGTGGGGGGAGTTTCAGGAAGTGACGCCGGCCAATGCAGTGGATGTCCTGGGGTCTGTGAGGGCCACCTATTGTGAACTTGATCCATGCCCGTCCTGGTTAGTAAAAGCTTCCAGGGAGACATTGGGGACGGTGCTGGCGAGGGTAGTGAACGCGTCTTTGCAGCAGGGGAGGTTGTCACCCAATCTCAAGGAGGCTGTGGTGAGCCCCCTGCTGAAAAAAACATCTTTAGATGTGGATGCGCTCGCCAGTTACCGACCTGTCCCTAAAAAGGGAAGGTTATTGAGCGGGCGGTGGCAATCCAGCTCCAGGCACATCTAGATGGCATCGGTTTCCTAGACCCGTTTCAATCTGGGTTCTGCCCCGGCTATGGCACCGAGACGGTGTTGGTGGCCTTGGTCAACGATCTCCGCCGGGAGATGGATCAGGATGTTCAACATTTCTCATCCTGCTAGATCTCTCGGCTGCTTTTGACACCGTGGACCATGGGCTGCTGTTGAGACGGCTGCGTGTCCTCGGGGGTCTGGATGGGACTGTTCTTGAATGGTTCCATTCATTCCTCTTGGGGAGAAGCCAGCGGGTGGTGTTGGGGGAGGAGACGTCTTGCCCCCATGCCTTATCATGTGGCGTTCCGCAGGGTTCTATTCTGCAGGGCTGCATATATACATTATTTAATGTATATATGCAGCCCCTGGGGGATGTTGTGAGAGGGTACAGGGTGCAATGTCACCAATATGCTGATGATACTCAGCTGTACCTTTCTTTTTCAACAGACCCAGACCCTGCTGTCTCGGTGCTATCCCAGTGTCTGGAGGCCGTGGCTAAATGGATGTGGCAGAGCAGATTGAAGCTCAACCCCGATAAGACAGAGGTGATGTTGGTGGGGAGAGCGAGGGAGGTAGCGGCCCCCCTGATTGGGGGCTACACCTGCCTATAGCTCAGCATCTGGGGGTGGTGCTGGACACAGATCTGTGCCTGGAGCGGCAGGTGGAGGCAGTCGCAAAGGCTGCCTTTCACCAGTTGCATCTGGTACGGAGGCTGCGTCCGTTCGTCTCCGGCTCGTACCTGGCCTCCCTCATCCATGCCTTTGTCACCTCGAGGCTGGACTACTGCAACGCGCTCTACGTGGGGCTTCCCTTGTGCCTGGTTCGGAGGCTGCAGCTAGTGCAGAATGCGGCGGCCCGCCTCCTTTCAGGGACGGGTCGTCGGGAGCACATAACACCTGTGCGCCGGGCTCTGCACTGGTTGCCGATAGTGTGCTGAGCCAGGTTCAAGGTGTTGGTATTAATTTACAAGGCCCTTCACGGTCTCGGCCCCTCATACCTCAGGGACTGCCTCGCCCTCCGTGCCCCAGAGCGGTTCCTTCAGTCTGCCAGGGGTGCCTTCTTGGAGGTCCCCCGTGTAAAGCAGGAGGTCACAATGGAGAGGGCATTCTCGGTGACTGTGCCGTGCCTTTGGAACTCCCTCCTGGAGGAGGCTCGCCTGGCCCCAAGCCTTTTAACATTCCGGCGAAGATGCAAAATCTGGCTGTTCACCCAGGCCTTTGGGGAGGGTGGGTTAAATGGGTTTTATCTCCCCGACCCTATTTATTTGGGTAAAGAGTTCCAGGGCCCTGTTTTAAAAATTGTTGTTGTATTTTTATTGAGTTTTAAATGGTTTTATATGTGTTTTAATATATGTTTTGTGTTTGGAAGCCGCCCCGAGCTGTTTGCAGGAGGGGCGGGGTAAAAATTAAATAAATAATAATAATAATAAAATAATAATAACTTCAGGTTCAACGTAAATATTATAGGAACCTTTTAACTGAGAAAAAACTGGCCTTCCAAAGGGCATTATGGTCAGATTTGTACCTTGCTACCGTGAAAAAAGATAATAATAAATTCTGATCCGTTCTTTGCAGTGGAAGGGCAGTACAGCTAATTCCCACCTTATTTCTTCAAATGATTGGGAACCATTTTATACTAAGCTGTTTTCACATGTTCCCCCAATTCTCAAGCCTGTGCAACTTAGTCCAGGTAACAGGTTTGAGAGTTGGCTGCCAGTCACAGTCGAGGAAGTTAGGTCCTTGATAGCATCCCTCAAGTTGGGCAAGGCCCCAGGCCCCGACATGGTCCCGGCTGAGTTAATAAAAGCATTTCCTGATTGGTGGGCCAATCTTTTGGCCCCTCTTTTTTCAACTATAAATGACACCAGGGTGGTCCCTGACTCCTGGCTTAGGAGCATTTTGATCCCTATCCATAAGAAGGTGAGGTGTCGGCCCCGAGCAATTACCGCCCGATCAGTCTGCTCAGCATTATCGGGAAGTTGTACGCCAGATATTTGCTGGGCAGACTGAAGCTCTGGATGCAGGAGACTGGAGCAATTGAGCCAGAACAAGCTGGCTTTTGTGAAGGAAGGGCCACTACAGACCATATTTTGGTAATTGTGCCACTGATTAAGAAGTACGTTGGTTTGCAGGGGAAACTTTATTTCTGCTTTGTGGACCTTGAGAAGGCCTTCGACTCAGTAAACAGAGAACGTCTCTGGGCTAAGTTGAGGGCCTCTTCAATAGATCCTAGGTTACTTTTTCTCATGGTGAAATTGCACTCGGGGAATACACTGCAGGTGAGATATGGGAATCAAGGGTCGCTCTCCAGGGTGATTCCGGTGGAACGCGGGGTCAGACAGGGCTGCCTGCTGGCCCCGGCTCTATTCAACTTGTACCTGAATAATGTTGTGCCCTATATGAAACCAGTGGATTCCCACGCCCCCCTGGTGGGGAAAAGTCAGGTACCAATTATGTTATACGCGAACGACACCGTGCTGATATTCCAAACAATGGTGGGCCTCAAGAGACTGCTTCATCGCTTTGGTGAATACTGCCAACTAGAAATGTTAAGAATTAATTATTCTAAAACAAAATCTTAATTGCGGGATCACGAAGAACCAGGAAAATGTACTCCTGGAATATAAAAGGGGAACTTATAGAGCAAGTTTGTTCCTTCAAATATTTGGGGGTTACATTTTCATCTTCTCTCTCTTGGAAGGCCCATCTTGATTTAGCTAGAGCGCAGGCTAAGTGATCAACCGCAGCAATTTTGAAATTTTAATTTGGACGAGGGGGCAATTTGATAGAGCCGGCATTACGGCTATTTAAGGCCAAAGTGTTAAATCAAATCTTGTATGCAGCATCCTTCGACTTTCTGGAGGTGATGGAAACTATTCAAAATGGCTTTTTGGCCTCCCGATGTGGCCTTCCTCGAGGTTCCCCCCAAGTCTTGTTGCGAGCAGAATCTTGTGTTTTGCCAGTCAAATCAAATCAAATCAAAATTTATTAATACGTGACCTTAGGTCATTGTCATACAAATACACGGTCATACCCATACAAACAATACAAGAATAAAATGTGATATAACCGAATATATATAAATAAGCCCTACTAAGGAGAATTAAGTCATTAGTAGAAAACCCCTACACAGAATAGTAATATAAACAAGGGAACCACCTCTAGTCCTTCTCTATGTATTATAGCCCTCCTCGGTATCCCCCACAGCTTTATAATCCAAAAATTTCCTCTTAAGTTCAAACGCTTGCAACAGAAATCTCATAACATTGGCCGTGGTCTCGGGACAAACGTCGTACAGAGCCACCTGCGTTCAGAAAACCTCAGTTCCCCCCCAGGTATTTGTCCAATATGGATTTGAGGAATCTGTTGCACAAGGAGTCATACAGTCGGCAAGAAAATAAAATGTGCTGGGTTGATTCGGTACTTTGCTCATCGAATGGGCATAGACGATCACCATATGCTACACCCTCCTAACGCCGCTCTAGAACTCTAGAGGGCAGGACATTTAACCGGGCACACATAAACAAAAACTTTTTCCTAAACGGGCATGCTGAGATAACTAGCCATAGAGCCCATGGGTGGGGTCCAGAAAACGTAACCGTTCAGATGCTTGGACCCTCCTACCTCTGCCAGGTCCACCTGCCTCTCTATATCTCTTAGCCTCTGAGACAGCAAGCGCTGGGCAGCTGCTAAGCTAAAGGTGTCAAAGAAAGAATCGAAAAATCCCATAGACACCAGCTGATTGCTCACTGCCTTTTGCCAGGTACTTGTACGTGTCCTGAAAAATCAGCTGTACCAGATTGTTCTGTGGTGCTGCCTTATTTTTGAGCCAAAACAATAGCACATGTTCCCAGGCAATTGTCGACCAGGCCTGAAGACCCAGTTCTAATCTTACCACTACTGCAGGGGTACTCCGCGGATGACTTGTTAGAGCCCTCAGAAATCGTGATTGAACACTGGGGAACTTCTTTACTAGGGGAGCCCAGACCTCTGCCCCACACAAAATGAGGCCTTGGTCTTTACTTCAAAAACCTGGACTGCCATATCCAGGTTCTTTCTCCCTCACCCTGAAAACATCCTAATGATAGCCGTTGACTGACTTCTCAGGCCTAGATATTTATAGGATTGCTTTTGCAGAAGATGCGAAGAGCCCATAGGCCAATAATGGGTCTGTCTTCCTCGGGAGAAAACCAGGCCGTTCGATTTGAGGTGATTCACAGTCAGATGGTTAGCCTGACAGTACTCCATAAATGCGTGGAGCTGTCGCTGCAACCCCACCCTAGTCTGGGACAGTAGGACCAAATCGTCCGCATAGAGGAGTACACCAACAGGCTGAGCTGCCAGCCTCGGGGGGAAGAAATGATCCTGCCTCATAAGAGGGACTAGCTCATTGACAAACAGCCAGCATGCATCCCTGTCTAACACCCTGGAAGACTGGGATGTCTCTTGTCAGGTTCCCCTTCCTATCTGCCTTCACTGCAACAGAGGTATTTGTATAAAAGGCTCTTATGACACAGAGGAGCCTCTGGTCCATCCCCATTTGAACCAACTTCCCCCACAAAAGAGACCTATCGACCGTGTCAAAGGCCGCTTTGAGGTCTACGAAGGCGGCAAAGAGTTTTCCATTTGTCGCCCTATATTTCTCCGTCAAATGGGATAACACTAGGCAATGGTCTAATGCACCCTTCTCCCTTTGAAACCCTGCTTGCTCACAAAACAAGATATCCTCCCACTCCAGCCAGGCTAAGACCCTGGCTAAAAGATACGTTGTGTAAATCTTGCTGACCACGCTAATTAGACTAATTAGCCTATAATTAACCGGCTCTGTTCTGGCTCCCTTTTTATAAATAGGAACCACAATTGCCCTAGACCAGTCCCTAGGAATAATACCAGAACTATTTATCTCGGTAAATAGGGAAGCTAGCAATGGTAGCCACCAATCCGCATTGGCCTCTATGGCTTCCAACTGGATCAAATCTGGTCCCGGCACCTTTCCCCCCCTGAAGGGTCTCCATGATGGTCTCTATCTCCAGCTCTGTGACTGGAGGCCATTCCAAAAAAGCCTGGGCTCCCATCCCTTCCCACCCCTCCTCCCGGCCTGCAGCCAACCCTTGCTGTGTTGTTCGAATAAACCTTTCCCAGTCCGGAGGAGATATTGGTACGGACAACTTCCTCTCTTTATTAATTGCCCCATTGGTGATCGCCCAGAAAGTTTTGGAGTTCTTCAGGGTACTTGCCCTCAACAACTCCTTCCATTTATCCTCGTGATATACCCTTTTCTTCTGCCGCAGCAGATCCCTGTAATCCTTTTAAAGTTGAAAATACTGGGAAGGAAGACTCCGCCTCAGACCACTTCTATATTCCCTGTATATTTCTTTAAACTAACCCCTTGCTACACAGCAGTCTCTGTCAAACCATTTTTGGGAATGCTTGATATTGTCTCGCCTAGTTGGCTTGCAGACTCCCTTTGCCACGTGCTGCTGCAAAGAAGAGACTAGAGCAGAGTATGCCTCTACTACCCCCAGTCTTCCGCCTCCTGCCAGGATCTCTGTTCTATGCCCCTGGCACTCCTCTGAACTTACTAGAGCCTTCCAAATCCCCTCCATATGTCTGTTCCATTTTTGATAGTGGAAACACACATATTCAGTTGTTACCCGCTCCTCCTCCCCTCCCCCTTCATCAGTAGCCAGTCCATACAGTGATACTCCAGCTACTCTCAAATTATTGGGCAAAAGTTGTGTCACTCCTGGAGAGAGAAAGTTCCCTGCTGTACATGGCTCGCAAGGCAGGCCTATTGGACTCATCGCTGGCTGCGACCGGACTTGAAATTTGCAAAATGGGCTTTTCCAGGGAGGTGCTTAATAATGTAGGAGTGGATTTATTTAAAAAATTGACCCAGAAGAGACTGAGAGATCAGGCTTTCCAAATGGAAAGGGCCTTATTAGATTGTCAGAGAGTAGCTCCTGAATATATGCCTTATAATCCTTTACAGTCCAGCCCAAGTTACTTATTTAATTAGTTCGATGCCTCCAGGAGGGTGGCATTCACCAGGCTTCGCTGTAACTCCTTTCCTTCCTCTCACCTTGAAGGAAGATTCAAGGGAATTCCTTGTGAACAGAGATTTTGTGTGTTATGTGACAGAGGGACCCCAGATACAGTGCCCCATATTTTATTAATTTGTCCCTTCTTTGAAGGGTTAAGATCTAAATATTTGGCAGGGTGCCAGAGGGTTGTTATTATTATTATATTATATTATTATTATTTATTTATTATTAACATTTATATAGCGCAAGCCATGTGCCTGGTGCTGTACAGAACATAGAAATAGACATGGTCCCTGCCTGTGGCTTACAATCTAAAAGACAAGGAGGGGGAGACAGAGAGGGGACAGTGGGACCTGAATTTAAAATATTGCGGAAGCTGCTGAGCCCTGTAGATACTGATGTAACCAGGCGAATTGCAGAATTTGCCTACCAGGCGATGGTCCTGAGACAGAGACTCTTGGAGAAATTTGCGCAGGATGGGGTGCTGATCTCAGGGCTTGAGAAGCCTTGAGTAGGTGGGAGACAACTTTCTGCTTGTGGGTCTGAGGGGGCCTGGGGACCTTGTTGGACCTTTAGGTCCTAATGTCCTAGGTATAGATGCTTCTAAGGCCATTTTCAATTATAGGAGCCTTCTGTAGGTTAAACCATTGCAGCCCCAAATTAGCTATTTGAGATTATGTACCCAAAAGTACATAATTATGTAAACAAAAGTACATAACTATATGTATTATGGGAATTTTATGTATGTGTTAATTGAATTATCTGTTTTTCCTTTTTAATGGCTTTGTAATTGTTATGACAAGATGTGTTGGTTTGCAATGGCTAAGGCCATGCAATAAATTTATATGTATATATAGGTAGGTTCTTGGTGCAGTGAGCAGCCATTTGTTGGCCACACAACCATGTCAGCCACAAGAATCAGGGGGAAGGGCCTGCTTTTGTGGCCCACTAGCAGAGGTGCATTGGGATATATTCACACTGTGGAAACAAATAAAGATTTGGAAACCAAACAAATACCACTGTAAAAATAGTAATAATTAAGCAATTTTGGGTGGAAGTGACCCTTCCATTTTATAGGATATCTGCCAACTTTTCAATATTTTTTAAAGAACTGAGATTACTATGTGCTTTATTCTGATTTTACTTGCATACCTGTCATCTTGTTGTTTTATGAAGGATTAAATGAGGAAAAAAACATGTTCCCCTTTTCATTTTAAAATACATATGAGATTTTGCAAAGCAATTTAAACAAAAGTTCTGACAGCTCTGGAGAATTCAGTTCTCTGCATGAACTTGTTTCAGAACACATTGAAGTCATTAGAAAGATACTTGGCTTGAATGGTCACGTGGCATTAGCTTACCCTAGCTTCGTTATGCTGTCCCAACAATAGGCATATAGGATGGCCAGAAATTAGCACCTTAGGAACAAAGCTGGCCTTCAGGGCTTGCAAATTCTGTAGTGTGACCTCTCCTCCAGGTGATCTATGAGGTCTGCATCATTTGAAGTTTCTGTTGCTAAACTCTCCTGTTAATCACACTCTGATGGAATTTCCCCCTAATGGAATATTGTTTGTCCCTTGGGGAAACATGACAGGTTCTAAAAGAGGGTGGAGAAAAGAAGTAATAACTACTTCAAAAAAACTACATATATTCTTCTAAGCGTCTCAAGTATGCAGGTATAAGTGGCCACAAGATGGTCATAACATTAGAAACTGGCACTTACTCAGCAAATCACACAGTATGTCACTGAACATGGCAGCATTATTAAGGTCATTTTCACACAGATCACTTTTTCTTTAAAAAGACAGCCTTTGTATTAGTGCATTAAGGACTTTTCCTCTTTAGGATCAGACATTTTCAATGCATTATACTTATACTGTGTAAAATGCATGGCCACATTCCACACTTCCCTCATATCTTGATTCCTCTCTTCCCTTCTCTTCCCTCATTTAAAAATATAGGGCAAGATTCTGTTTATTGTTCACTTTATTTTGAAGAAGTCTCCTTGGGGTTATTTTTCTACATGCTGGACCTAGCCACAGAGGTTTGCAGCTGCTCTTACAGTTAAAGGGAATCTGTACCCTGCATTCCACTGAAAATGTAATGTCATTATCATTCTTTTCTATTGTTTTCTTTTCATAGACGTGCCATTGATTGTTTCATTTGACTGTGTCAGAGCGCAGTGTAATTATTCACTGTTTAATTATTGTGCACCCAAGAGTGCAAGGGCATTGATGGTAGGGAGAGGATATAGAACTAGGAAGCAACACTTTTAGCATTTGCACTCCTTCTTCCACTAATTGCCAGTTCCTGCTATTCTGCCTTGTAAAATAGGTTTGCATTAATTCAATATGATAAAGGACTTTCTGTGTACATCTTCCATCCCCAGAAATAAAGCATAAATCAAAAAAGAAAAAGAACTAAATTGTGTGCATATCTCAGTGTGGTAATTCTCTGGGTGAAGCCACACGAGACAAAGTGGGGAGGCTACCATGCCTTGGGTAGCTTTATCCACTCTGGACTGTCAGACCAGGCAATGCAGTACATTCTGTGGCCAGCACCCACCAGTAGGGATGTGTGAACAGAACCGAGTTCGGAAATTTGGTTCGGTTCAAAAATTGAGTTCGGTTCGAAAGTTCAGTTCGGTCAACTGAACTAGTCGAGTTTGGTCAAATTCTGAACTTCTGAACTGAGTTCATACATTCAAAACCAGTGTTTTAAGCTGTTTGTGTCCTTCCGAACTGGTTCGGATTCAACCGAACAGTTTGGTCGAATTCGAGTTCGGTTCGGTCGACCGAACTAGTCGAGTTTGGTCCGAACTTCCGAACCGCGTTTGCACATCCTTACCTGCCAGATGTTCCCCCTGCCCTGAGATGGAGGGAGCAGCTGGCTGCTACGCAACATGTCCTTGGAAAAATTCCAAGGATGTGTCATGGAGCAGTCTTACGGTAAGGCTGTCCAGGGGTGCGGGGGGGGGGGGCAACCCCTGTCCCTGGGCTGCACTTGCACCACCATGCAGGAAGCACCACTGTGGGGCCTTGAGTGGCAGGTGCTGTCACCTTTTGTGCGAGGCCATGTCATGGCCAGGGCGGGATCTCAGTCAGGCCGGGGGAGGGAGGCCGGGCAGGGCGTCCACTTGTGTGGCTGACGCCATGGCCTGCCCCAACTGTGGCAGCAGTGCCGACAGCATCTGGCCTGCCCAGCTTACCCATAACCATATGCCCAGCTCCCCCCGCTGGCCCCACAGTGCGGCAGTGGTGATTGCCCACCACAAGGCCGCACAGGGTTCGGGCCACTGCAGCACATCTGGCTGCACCCTCTATGTGTACTGAGAGCAGAAATAAGCAGATGGAGAGAGATATTTTGTGTAGGAGTTGAAAATATGCTTCATGTTGTTGTACGTTCCAATGGAGTCAAAACATACTCTAGTATTTAAATCACAGGATGTGGAGTTAGATGATCTGTGTTGCAATCCTGCCTGTGCTGTGCATTTTAGGAAAAAACTTAAGATTTAAACGTTTTTTAAAGACTTTAAACTATTCAAGGCACCTAGAGTTAGTGACCACGTCTGCAAATGTTGTCCTTTACCATTTTGTATGTGAAATTTCTTCTGTATATAATGGTATAATGCAAAATGTAGAAGTCATTCTCAGAACTAAGTTCTTCATCAGGGCCTCATAGGGAGAATGCAGAAGATATTGTAATCTTCCATACACCCCACAATACATCCCATTATTACAACAAATGATGTTTGCAGATTCACAGCTTATTAGGAGTGCATGAGGAATAGTTAGTCTGCAAATTGTTCCAAAATAAAAAATCACACTGGGGAAAAGAAACACAGACTGGAAGTGTGTGTGTGTGTGTGTGTGTGTGTGTGTGAGAGAGAGAGAGAGAGAGAATTTTGACAAGCAGAATATAATTGCTTGATCTTGTCTTATACTGTCTGCCAACATTGTTTGGCATTACTGTGGTTCTTTTTTGCACTCTGAGATGTATCCTGTGTATGTATTGTATATGGCATGTAACATACAAGTTAATTCTTTTCATCCTTTCAGTTAATTCTGTGTGTTCTTTTTTCCTTTGTGCTGCACGGCTGGTAACCACCCTAGGACCCTGCAGTTGGACACAGACCCATCAGTGCTGCAGCTCCAGTCTGACTCTGAACTTGGGTATATGTCCACTCTTTTGTTGTTCATTTGCAAGAATTATGTTGAAACTGCTTCCCAAATGAGGTGTTTGTGTTTTTTTGGATTTGATTTTTTCTTTGTTCTACAGTATTCCGTAATATAGGTTTTCTTCATCAGTTGTGTTAAGCTTTGGATGAGGACATCTTTTTGTGAGGAAACAGAAGAAGAAAGAGCCTTGAAAAAGATGGCCTGCTATTTATGTTGCCTGAGAACAGCTTTTTAAAATAACAATTTCAATGATGATGAAATGTTATTAGAGTGGTGCTTTCTTTTTTAAAAAACTTTACTAAAAAAATAAAATCCAACGTGTTAAATCATCGCTGCTTAGCACATAAAAGTAAACCCAATCCATGGTGACACCAGTACCCTGTTTGTATTTGTTGCTTATGACTTTCCCTGCTGTAATAATCACAAGATTATTTTTTTTGTTCTCCCTTGTCTTTATCAGAGTTGGGGTTCCATTGTTTTCATTGCACTGTAATTATCCCACCTCCTGTCTTAGAAAAGAACAATAGCTACACTTTATTGGTTATAGACATAAAAGGGCCACTCTCTTTAGCAGCCCCACCAAAAAAGATTCATTTTTCATTGCAGCTTTATTAGCGCGCATGTGTGTGTGTGTGTGTATGTGTGTGTAAAGATTAATTGCTTTGTGTAGCTGAAACTAAACACTAGATTTAGTGTAATGTTTGGAAGGGGCAAATCAGCAAGCATTCACCAGGCATGGTGTCATTGGAATTGTAAGTTTTTTACAGTGAGAAAGTCAGTGACAATTTTAATCAATGAAACACTGAACTCAGTGTTTTCTGGAAACTGAGGTGAGTGTCAGGTGTATTCAAATATGGAAATACACAGGTAGGAAATATAGACAAGCTTATGATTCTCTCTAACCTGATTATCTCTAAGGCCGCTTTTAGACGAGCACGTGGTGCACTCGTGCTTGTTTTCAAAAATCCCGCGCGATGGGATTAGACGAGACGTTGCCGTGAGTCACGCGCATGGGAGGGAGATGCACATTCTTTTCCGGCCGCGATTTGACCGGGTCGGAGACTGAGGTGGTCAAACCGCGGCCGGAAAAGAATGCGCATCCCCCTCCCGTGTGCGTGACTCGTGGCAGCGTCTCATCTAATCCCGTCTCGCGGGATTTTTGAAAACAAGTGCGAGCGCACCGCATGCTCGTCTAAAAGCGACCTAAGCCTGTGCTCCTGGTTTTTAGACGTTCATGGTCAGCAGAGCATGAGCAGGAACCAACACACCCAATATTAAGAAAAACTAATAGTTAATTGTTAGCAGCAATAAATGGGGAAAGTGACAAGAAGATAGGGGTTTAAGTGTCCTTGCAGCGTTGTCCTGAATCTGTGCCTCAGTTTCTGTCACAAGGTACAAAACAGTTCCCCTCAGTATCAATAGCTTTACTGCTCACAGTCCTATAATACTTCCCTGTTGGCTGCAGGGGTCCACCCTGGGTACCTGCCTGGCTGTGGAATTGGTTTCACAAATGTCCATTTATAACAAACTTAGTTCTTAATGACCAGTCCTATTTTTTAGGAATCTCCTCCTATGCCCTTTCCTGATCCAGTGGCCGTTCTTTTCAATCCATGCCCACTCTCCTGGCTTCCGTGGCAATCTTATTTAGCTAGAATCCCAGTGCCTTGGATGTCCCCTCACCCATGTAGCTTTAGCCTCATCCATCTTCTCACCTGAGGCTCCAGATAATGCAGGAGACAGGCCGTTTTCACCTGGGTGCCCACACCCCCGCACATGTGTCCGGGGCTGGGGGCGTGCGAACTCAGCGGCAGGTGCAGGGAGGATGGGTGAGCGCCCGTAGGAACGGCGCCTGCGGTGGGTGGGGGTGTGTGCACGCTCCCGCGCTCCACCCATCACCCATGCATGGAGCAACAGGCTCCAATGCCGGTTGCTCCGTGCGTGGAGATGGGTGTGCACATATGGGAACGGGTGCGCGCACTCACGTCCACCCTCCACAGGCACACACACACCCCATGGCCCATTTGAAAAGGACCATGGACTCCATCCTAGAGCAAGTGCAGCAGGAGCCCTCTATGGCCCTTTTCACACAGATGTTCTAACACTAATAAAATGGGTGTTACGTTTTATTATACATGTTGCAGGGCACACAGAGCACACCTACAGCCCTGCAACATGCATAATAAAATGTAACATCAGTCTTAGGCTGTTTTTACATGAACGCCGCCCCCTCAGTGTTTGGGCAGGTGTGCGGGGTGGGGGCGCATCCGTGTAAATGGCTGGCGGTGGGGAGGGGATGGGTGTCTACTCAGTGTTTGCCTGTGTGAACACGGAGTGGGATGTGGGTGCGCTCCCACGCAACACCCACCACCCCCCATCTCCACCCATGGAGCCCTCCTGAAAACCGGAGGAGACTCCGTGGGTGGAGGTGGGTGTGTGTCGATCCACCCACCGCAGCCAAACACCCCACCCCAACCTCCATCTGTGTAAAAAGGGCCTTAGAGTGTCTGTGTGAAAAGGGCCATAATCTCATTACCAGACATTGGTCTAATAAAGTATCTCATCTGGCTCCATCTCTTACATTTGGGACCAACATAGCAACCACACACTTTTGAGCAATAGAAATAACACTCACATTAGTTCATTAGCCTTTTGTCAAAGCTTAATAGTTCTGATGAAAGCAATGAAAGATTCCCAGACAAAGGTTCACTGTCTAATAAGCCAAACTACATCTTGTAACTGATTATCAGCTGTCTAATAAAACAAAGATGTTTTCAGTCTAATAAACAGAGCCCAATTATTTGCCAGATTCCATCTATAAAGGTTCAGGGTTGTCCAGTTTTTCCACTGTCATTAATAGTTAAAAGGGAAATTCAACCCCCCTTTCCATCCTATGTCTAGCTGGTCTCTAAACATCAAACTAAAGTACGGTGAGGAATTTTCACACATTTGACAAACTAAGAAAACAACATGCTTTGAAATAATAAACGTAGGAAGAAAACGCTTTCATCCTGTGCTCTGATTTATTTATATTTTATTTATTTCATGTATTTTTTATCCTGCCTCTCTCACTGAAGCAAATCAGGGCGGCTTACAACTTTTAAAAAACAATACAAAAGGTAACCATAGATACCACAAAAATAAATATACATTTAAATAAATATACATTGATTTGAGTTATACTGATTTGACTCTGTTCCTGTTTTCTGGCTACTTCCTTGAGACCTAGCATTCCTTAGGATACTTTTGTAGTGTTATTACTCAAGCATCTTCATTATCAAGTGTGCCCATCACATACTCTGGCACTTCTCCCAGTGCCCACTTCGCTTACTCCACATCTCAAGTATAACTCATTCTTCACCTCGTCTCTTTTGGGAGGATCCCTCAGAGGCAAAGACATGTAAGTCTGAAACAAATATGTCAGTCTGCATTCATAAAGAAAATCTGCATGTCCAAATCCATTATTATTAACATTGCCAGATTCTTGGTTTCTTTGCTTTGGTATCACGGTCACATTGGTACTTCAGAAATACTTCAGTTTTTTTTTTTTTACTTAGGTCGCTTTGGTTACTTTGTTCTTCATTATTGGATACTTTAGTAACTTTCTGCTACATTATGTCACAAAAATAGGTAGACCAATCACATTACTCACAATCAGTTTTTTAACCCAAGCCCCCCCCCCCCCAAATACTACCACCAAAGACACAATGAATAAAGACATGGTAAACTATGAAAGTGAATAAAATACTGATTACTAAAATACTGAAATTGCAAAACCACAAACGAAGTTGGAAGCAAATACTGCTTTGTATTTGCTTTGCCAAAACAGAGTCAAATATACAAAATGTGTTACTCGCACTCCGTGTTTATTTCAGCTCTAGTTATGTGCACTTGGTCCTGGCATCCAGATATTAGTGTTCTGGGACTTGGCAACTCTGGAACTAAGGAACTCCTGATGCAGGTTTTCTTTCTCTGGCTCATTCAGGTCATCCTCCAGCAGCCTCTCTGGCATGGGTGCCACGGCTTCTCAGACCCCTTCAGGTGTCTCAATCTTGCTCAGGCTGGATCAGGCACAGAAACATGGTCTAGAATAGATGCGGGGGAAGGAACCACAAACATGGCTTGTAACTTGTTTTGATATCTAGCTTTATCAGTCCAGATGTCCAAATGATTTTGGTGCCATGTTAGTAGCCCTGGTTCAGGATATTATTAGCTAAATCTGAACTCACTTTTCAACACTCATGCCTGAGTAGAGGCAAGCACCAGCAGTGCTATTTGCAGGATGAAAGGAATAAGGAAACAAAGGCCATTTTTAAATGAGATGCACCCACCCAAATGCTCTTGTTTCACTCCACAGACATGGACCCCCCCTGCTATGCTCATTTAAAAATGGCCAAAGTTACAGTCAGCAACCTGTGTTCGCTGCATTTTCCCTATTGGCGACTGTAATAGAGGCAGGGTGTTTAATGAAGCCTGGCCCCTTAAGATGAGGTAGTGCTGGTGCGGAAGGCCTAGCCACTCAAGCGGCACAGAATGGCATCTTGAGGTGCCTCTGCTGGGCTAACCTCCAGAGCCTGGCAACTAAGTAGGTGTTCTGGGTGTGCTTGAGCCAGCCCAGAAGCCTAAAGAGAGATGCAGACCTTAGCATGGGGGAACAGCCCAAGCTCTAGAGAGAGTCTGTGGAAGAGATTGTTGGGAGAGCCAGAATGAGGCACGGCTTGGCCCAAAACTGGCTACAGGAGTGAAAGTGCCTGGCCAGCAGAGCCCAGGTAAAGGCTCTGACTGAAAGGACTCTGGAAGGGAGAAGTTACCTTACCTGGTATGATGGACTTAGGGTGGCCAGATATGTAAATTTTAGAGGACACCTATGAGAAATACAGGTTGCAGGGCTGCACTGGAGCCAATGCAGCCCTGCAACCTGTATTTCTCATAAGTGTCATCTAAAATTTGCATATCTGGATATGGACTGTATGCATATATGTTTGTATGGGAATGCAGGCACTGGAGAAGGACGGAACCCATGGTAGACTAATAAAGAGCACCTTTAAGTGAGATCCCATTTGGGTCTGGGTCCTTGGAGGGGCTGGACCTGGATGAGACTTACCCCTCCGGTCCAGCACCCTGTTACAGTGGCAATGGGGGAAAACAGTGGGAAAATGCAGCCAACACAGGTCCCTGATTATAGCACAAGTAAATACAGTAGAGAACCCCTTCCCCTCACTCCTCCATATAGCAGGCTTGGGTTACACTAGAGACACACATCCACTCCAAAAAGATCTGTTAGCTTGATCCTTTCTGCTTTCCAGAAGGCAAGTAGGTTGGGGGAGAGGGAACATTTTAATCAGTAACTCTGTGTGGAGGTAACATATTAAAGATCATGGTGTAGAAGACTTTTTGGCGGTGTTTTTGCTGGCTGATTCCTGGAACCAATAGGCCTTGAATCAGGTGATTTCCATGAGTTAAATCCTTTTTAGAACAAAATGTGACATTACTCGTTAACATACACACAGACTGCTGCTATGTAGATCAGCTACTCATGTCTTAATTTAAGCTGTCTCTGATTCTCCAAACTTAAGGTAACATGCAGTGCTGATATTTCAGAGACACAATTGGTATTATACCATATAACACATAGTATCTATAAGGACCCAGGTCTTGAACCTTCACCCCTAGCACTCTTGGAGCAGTGACTGGGCCTGCAGCACCACTAGTTTACCTTGCCTCAAATCCAGCCACTCCCCACCCTGCCTTTCTCTTGCCATGAACCTTACTATCTGTCTCCTGACTTTACCACGCCTCCCAGCTTCCTGGTTGGCTGCCAGCCAGCATATAAGGCTGTCTGGTAGCACCAGGAAGCTTGGTGCTCTGGCCCTGGCCCCACCTCAAAGCAGTCCAATTTGAGCACTGTTGAAGTGAAAGGTGTCTGTGTAGGTTTAGTGTTTTGAGGATCTCACTGTAGGAACGTAGGAGAAAACATAACTAATTTTGAGTTTGACGTCCCAAACTTAGTTATCAGGTACAGTCAAGGCCTCGTGAATGCTGTGCATTCAGCCATTTTTGTAGAACTTGTCACTTTGGCTGAACTCTCATAGAAATTGCATCTGATGGTGCAGAATGCCAGCCTGAGAGGAAAGCATGGTGAGCTAGCCAAATGGGAACTAGCCAAAAGGACGCCAACGTTTAGAGATGCTTGCGTATATGCTAGGCTTATGGGGCCCACTGCAAAGTGTTGGGGCAGCCCATAACACTTTACTGAAGAGAAGAACCCTCTGGCTGAGAGGTCTGTGTGGCATATTGTAGCTTTAAGACATGAGGTGTTGATGGAATGGCATGCTGGGAAACTCATTTTCATTCAAATATTTGCATAATTGAATATCTTACCCTGCTTACAAAATCTGGATTTTCCACTTGCAGAATTTGGGTGTTCTGGTTGTAGAATTTGGGGAGGGGGGGAGATGGGGTCCTTTCCACAGTTCTGAACTCATTGAAATCAACTGCAAAACTCCTATTGACTCAAATGAGTGAAAATAGCACTAAAATGGCTAAAGAAAAGTAGTGAAGCTTTGGGTAGAATTTACAATTTGCAGATTTCAGCACTGCATCTCAGCCAGCTGGAGATTGTCTAGAGTTTTCGAACATGCATTGGTTTTGCTCCCACTAGCAGACACACAGCCATGAAAACCGGCATTCGGGAAGCTCAAAATGAGTCACAAGCCTGATACTTCTCTAGGGAATGGTTATTTAATGTGACTGAGTCATACTGATTATCTAATGAGCCTAATTGCGTTCAGCATCATAACAGTCAAACAGATGAATTAGAAAAGAAATACATAACTGATGCAGCAGTAACTCTAGCAGAAGAGCAAGGTAGCTGTTGTCCATATGGTGCTGCTTTACCTTTGGGACTACTCGATCCTTTCAAATATCATTTCCTTTTATATATCTTGTGCACAGATTTAGGTTGTCCTTAAATGCAGGCGTATGTTCTCCTGACCATCAGACATGAGGCCTGATGAAGTGAGAGGCTACGCCTCGTGTGCTCGAACTCTCCCATTTCCCAGATGCTTGTGTAAATCAGTTCTGCTGCAGAAGGTGATGCTACCAGGCATCAGTAAATTGACATCCCTGTTTCCCCAGAAACACATACACACACACACACAGCGATACCCTAGAGATACACTAGACATGGGCAGTGGTGTTGCAAGGCTGTGGTGTCCCATACAGTTTTACAGCCTCAGCCTCCCCCTGCAAAGGTTGTGGTGCTGCCCAGGCTCCCGGTGAGAGAGACCCCTCTGGAGCACCAGCAACCCCACCAGGAAGGAAACATTAAGAGTCGATGGGGCCAGGGAAAGTCAACATCCAGTCCCGATTTTTTTTTATTTACATCCTGATTTTTTTCAGTTTTTTGACTCAATATACCAATTGGTAATTGGAAAAATTGGTACCAGAAGTTACCAACTTTTTAGCTTTTGGGGTACGTTATCGGTACCCAGGTAACCCATGTGGTATCCAAAAATGTGGGTATTACCTGAGGGTACTAAATTAAATATCCATTTCAGATCTATTCTCATGACTGTTCTCTTCATGATTTGAGCATCTGTTGCACTATTTATTTTTACTGTGTGTGTGTATATGTTTGTGTTCAGGGAAGAAGCAGGAAGCCAAAGCCATCTATGCAGATGCTGCTGTCCCTACACTGGCTGTGTCATTAGTGTAGCTCCTCATTCCTTGGCAGAAAATCACCAGATATATGCTGGCAGCTCTCCGACAATTAGCGTCTTCCTTGAGAGCTCTCATTTAAGATGGATGTTACAGCCTGATCCACAGGCAGATTTTTCCTGGGCTCTCCCTGGGTCTTTCCATGCTACATCCAAGTACATTCTCCCACCCTTAACACATACACACTGAACTCACCAAAATGTGGAAGCATCTGACTCAGTTTTCCCCTCCTTTCTAGACCACTGCGCGCAGCCGTTGGCCCTCCACATTATCTTTTAGAGCAAGATTCTCTCAAAATGGTTTGGGTTTATTTAGAAAAGAAGCATACTGAGGAGATTCGATATAGAAAAAATAATAAAACCAAAGGCAAATCTTGTCTTGGCTTTCCTCAAGTTTATTAGACAGAGGCCGTTTTTAAATGGGCACTTGCTGGGGGGTGGTGGGTCCATGTGCGCTGAGTGGAACAACCACACATGCTGGGGGGGGGGGATCTTACGGGCCGGGGATGGTTGTGAGAGCATTCCTACCCAAGCACGGTTTGGCCTGCTCCCGCATGGATCATCATGGATTTTTCCCTGATGCTTCATGCCTGGGCATGAGTGGGGAGTGCATGGGTCACAGGAGCACGCACTCCATGATGTCGCCTGCAGATGGTTGCCTGGATGCGTGGAGGATGCATGAGCCTGCGTGGGCACGTCTTGTCTAAAAACAGCTTAAGACAATGGGTGTTTTCAGACGTTATGGGGCCCGTTGGCCCCATACCGAAAACACCCTATCCATTCCCTGCCAGGATGACCCCATCACGCTGTATCAGACGTGCCGGGGGGATCCCGGCGGGGAATCTGGGAGGGGGTTGGGCCGCATGGCGCAACGTGCAGCTGCACGGCCCCGCCCCCTCCATGCGCCCCGCCGCCCGCCCTCTGGGGAGACGGGCGGGCGGCGGGGCCAGTGAGGCCGCCGTGTCGGGCCGGATTCGCCACGGCCCGGGATCCCATCCGTTTCCCCCAACAGACGTTCAGAAATCACAGCCACCACCCGGAATTGAGCGTGGTTGACTGTGATCTCGTAACGTCTTTAATCACCCTTTGTCTTCCTGACGTTAGTCTGCCAGCACGGCAACAGTCTATCGCGGATGTTAGCCTAGAAGACATACTTGCATTCTAATGACAGACACTGCTCATACCTTGAGCAGCAGAGTCTCCTCGTCCTCTCCCTGCAGAAGTTTTCTGCCCTGATAGTGCCTCCTCCCCACTCCCACCTATTGAGAATTTCAAAGAGGTGGGAAGTTGCTTCCTTTGTCCAGTTTATTTAACTCTCCTATTTCCCTCAAGTTCCTTTGGCTGAAGCCATGCAGGCTTGAGGTATTCTTGTGCCATGTTAGTCAGGTGTCACATTCCCTCTGCATCTTTCTAAGTAGCTGGGGGTGTGGGGAGGGAGGGCTTCATCTCTATCTCCCCCTGCTTGTATTCAGGCAGTCTTTAAACATCAGGCTGTTTAGGAATAGCCAGGATAACCCATTCATGAATTGTTTTTAATTGAAAAGCCATAAACAAAATACAAGTAGCTGTAATAGTGCAGGCAGTTCTATCTGCTACAAGTGGTATTGTTCATGTGGGTAGTAATTCAGTAGTCTGTTTTGACTCTAAATTCCCTGGGATGGGTGGAAAGATGATGCACACCCCCTCTCAAACTCCTTCCAGCTCACTTTCTCCTTCCCAACACACCCCTCCACTGTATTCCAGACCCAATGCTGTACCCTCCATGCCATCCAGGCAAACATAGCCTTGGCTTCCTCACTCTCCTTTCTCTCCTCTCTGAATTGGTCCGTTGAGTTGGGTCAGAAACATATAGTACCCTCTCTTCATTGACTTCAATCCTGTTCTGGTTAGTAGCTCATGCTGATTTTCCACAGTACAGAACAAAAGTATGATCCTCACTCCATTGAAGTCAATGAGAGTTTTGCCATCGACTTAACTGAAGTCAGGACTGGATCCATTAAGTTTGTTTTTATTCAATATTTGCCAATGAACTAATCGTTCCTAGTTGATTGTTTTATTTTAGCAGAAATGAAAACATCTTAATCCTGTTCATAAAAGCTCATTACAATATCATACTGTCATGCTCTATCATTACATACCAGCTGTATAATATCATTTTCGGTTTTATCTTAGTCGCAGACTGCACAAACTAGGCGTGTCAAAGATCACTCAAGTTGACTTCTTACCTCGCGAAGTGGTATCCTATTCTAAGGAGACTCAGACGCCTTTGGCTACACATCAGTCTGAAGGTGAGTTATTTACTCTTTCAAATTTTCTGGATAACCTTTTTGTAGTATGGGTATAATAAATACTAAAGTGGTTTTTTTTTCAGAATGGGGGAAATTCTTTCAAGCCATGCATCATTCTGTATGACAAAAGGCTGTACTAGGAGGATAATTCTGAGAGGCTTAAAAGAGAAACAAAATTTAACCACTTCAAAACAGTGTTATAACAACTGCGAGAATTATTAGGTGTATGGTTAAGAGATTACTTCATGCTGTTCCCTTGCTTGCCAAGGAATTCCCTCATTGTTTTTGTATTGATTCCAAGGAACTAGTAAAGGTGTGATATTTGAAAGTTGACCTAATACACTGGCTAAAAGCAAATTCCAATGGTTCCCTTCCCAAACTTTATCCTATGATGCCACACTTCACAAAGCCAAAGTTGTCCACACCATCGTACAGCCTACCACATGCCTCTGTGTCACCCCTACACTCCCTGCTGAGCTAGTCCCAGCATGGACACAGCAGCAGTGGGACTCAGATGTTCTTTGACTTCATCTAGTAACAGCCACTAGTGCAGTACAGGCTCTTCTCTGTGGGAGAGGAAGGAGGAAAATGGAGAATAGAGCTGGGAAGGGAGACTGCACATGTACAACCTTCTGGGCACTGGCAGTGAGACAGCAGCACCTGCACACTGCTGCCTGCTCTCTCCTAGGCTGGTCCTGACCTTAACCCAACCGTGTGTCTCTCCTGGAAGAAGTCAGTGCCACCCCACGGTGGCTTGTTGCTCTTTTGGGGAATCACTGGCTTGCTCTCTCACCCAAAGATTGATTTACTTGAGGGAAGCATGCCCACAGTGTGCAGTTCTTCAAATCCTGTTGCTGGGCATTATGGACATTTTCTGAGCTCCATTGCGTGGTCCTTGATATACGCCACAAAGGACTGAAGGAGGTTAGCTCTATATGCTTGGCAAGAGCGTGGTGTTCACTTGAACTTTAGTCCTCCCATGTCTCCCTCAAATAGATGAACCCTGTATGGTGGACACAGCCTGCTCAATACAGGCAGCTAATATACATGTATGTTGGGCTCAAGGCATGGATGCATCTATCTTTGGTGTAGTCCCAGGTTCTACTTCTGTTTGACCTGGAGCCTGGGAAATGAAAGTGTTGCACAGGTTTCTAAGTATACTTATCTGGGTGTTTGCTTTTCTACATTGGGGTCTTGGGCTGCAGACAAAGAAATTAGCATGGCTAAAGTTGCCAGCACAGTAGCAGGGATTCTGAGGCTTTGCAGGTCCCTTAAGACCTCAGGAGTGAGTACAGTTATTGAAGTACGTAGAGATAAAGTGATCCCGCAGGTCCTATATGGCTCTGAGATCTGTTTCTTATGCCATCAAAGGAAGACAGACATAGTTCAGAACAGATTTATCAGAGGCCTGTTGGGTGTTCCTGCTGCCATGCCCATAGCTTTGTTACATACCGAAATGGGTTAACATCCATTCTCAGTTTTGGCTGCTGTTAGGGCCATAGGCTATTGGGGCAGAATCTGCCATATGGATCCTACACATATTCCAGCCAAGTGCTGGACAGAGCAGCTAAATCACAATGGATGCAAGAAATATTCATGGTGGAACGAGATCTCAAAAGTACTTTGGAAAATGGTTTTCCCCCAGAATACTCCCTATTGTTTAATAGAAATCAATCTATACTTGAAATTAGACAGAGATTGTTGGATATTTCTGCTCAAGATGAAATTGCCAGGGTTGGAAATATCAAGATTGCCCCTTGGTACTTGAAATTTAAAACTTGTTTCCTATTTGAACCCTATCTGTCACTGATTTCATCATTCCAGTTGCGTAGGGCCATGACATTAGCCCGCTTTCAGCTATAGGATTCTGCAGTTACTAGAGGTAGGGCTGCAGGAGTGGCATATTCTGAAAGGTTATGTCCTTGCTTTTTGAGTGAGGTTGAATCACTAGAACACATGTTGTTCACCTGTCCTCACTTAGAAGAGCTGAGGTTATGTTGGATAACAGCTTTTTGCAGGGACAAGCTCTTCTCTTCTGTGAAAAACTACCTTTTTATTGGCTTCGAATGATCCTTTGGTTATTAGAAATGTGGCTTTATTTTTTTTCTTGCATTTTGTTTTAAGAACTGTTTGTAATGTAATTTGTTTAATATTTTTTATGATTGCTTTTATGTTTATATGGCAAGTAGCTGCAATAAACTGATGACCGATTGACCTTTGTTTGAGAACCCATATTATAGCTTTATTTGTGCAACTGCTTGGTGGTACATGTAGTATGCACTACAGAAAAAAGGAGAATATTTGTTTTGAGAAGGTAGTGTCGGACAAGGCTGCACGCTTTCACCGACGTTGTTCAGTGCTGCAGTAGACTGGGTCATGCAAAGTTCACCTTAGAGTGATAAAATAGGATAAAATAAGGAATACTTTTAAATCTCTGGATTCACTGATGACAATGTCCTGTTGTCCAAGAAAGGGTGATATACAAAAGAGAGTACATTTTGTTACTAGGCTGGGGGAACAAATATGGCTTAAAAGGAGTAACAGATGATGACATGTAGGCTTGAAGCGAGAGCAGGTGCCAATCGTTCCACTGGGAAATATTGACCTTTCAGAGTGAGGAGGAAATCTACTGTCTCCTAGAGTCCCCACTCCTTCTGGCCTGCCGAGGGGAGCAGGAGGGAGGCATCCTGCACAGATCCCTGAGCCATGTGGGAAGGCTCTACAGCTAGCCCAGCCCCACCCCCAGCAGGGAGGGAGGAGCTGGAGGAGACATCTCCCTGCAAGGTCCTGTGCGCCGCGCAGGGAGGCTCTTCTAACCAGCCCTCCCTTCCTGGCTGTGCATCAGTACCCATCAGCTGATAGGCACTGGCATGCAGCCAGGAGCCGACTGGGGAGGGCTGGTTAGAAGAGCCTCTCTAAAACGTGGCGCACAGGACCTGTATGGGGAGGCTGGGACGAGTGAGCCTGGAGCAGCTGCTTGCTGGGGAGCAATGGAGAAGCCTATAGGGGCATGAGGGGTGGAGGGGGCATCCGTCCCAATGCTCCAAGGGAGGTTCCACCCCTGCTTCTTTCCAAATATTAGATGCTATACCCCTCTTGCTGTAGTGAAAGGTTTCTAGAACAGCCTAGTTTTAGAAGCTTTAAATACTCCAGGGGATAAACAAGCTTAATAAATATGGTTGTGTTGTTAACTCGTCCAGGAGTTATCCTCTAGCTTTCCATTTCAAACCTCTAAACCTCTTTGTAAGGGCTGAAATGTTTCATATGGACAGGCAAAGCTCCTCCACACGTTCATTTTCCTAATGTTTCTGGGAGTAAAATTGCTTATGTACTTAGACTGTATTTTCACTGCAGTAGTCAAAGAAGGGATCTTTATATATCTTGGCTGCATGGCACACTTGCCAAAAAGCCTTAGGATTTCAGGAGCAGAATGTCAAACCTCACTTCCATGCTGGAGAAAGATAACCAATAAGTCCTACAACAAGATTTACAATGACTTTATCTTAGGAGCAAAATATAAATTGGGCATTTAAAAAATGTCACCCTGCAAATTGCAGGTATTACAAACAAGGTGTCAATAATACAAAGGTTTTTGTCCATATACCGTTATTTTGTTTTAGATAGAAGAGAACGTGCAAGTTACTCTGAAACATAGATCTTAGGCCCTACCCTTCAGAGCAGAAGCTGCATCTAAAGTGACAGCACAGTACTGCAATTCTGTTTGCTCCCTAAGGAGACAAGATCCTTATAAAACGCTAATAGAAGGGAATGCTGATTTTGAAAAGCACAACACAGAATTGGAGTTTTAGCTATTGTGAATGCTAGTCTCAGCTACTCAAAAGAATTCCCTAATTTTAGAAAAATAATAATAATATGGCACTATTCTCCAGTGCATAAACACAGATTACCTTCTCTCCAGAGAACAAGTAACTCTCTTTAGTCAAGGGGAATAATGACATGTTATTTTCACCCACCTTGTATACTATTTAGGGAGATGTGTATATGCCTATTCCCTATCCTTTGATCACAAGGGCCTAATTCTCTTGCTTTGTTTAGGTGATAGCAAACTTTCACCCTCTTTTCCTTCTTAGCAACAAGCAGTTAACTTCAAAAGAATGTAGAAACCTAATCTGAAATGTAAGGAAGACAGGGTTCCCTTGATTCCCTTAGGCCTAGTTGAACTTGGATTTTAGTCACAACCCTCAAGTGTCCCGGATTTTCCAGGATATCCCTGGTTTACAATTCCTGATTTGTCCCATTGATGGCTTGCAAATCGCTGTTTTTGACACCTCCGTTCCTAGAGACTCTGTAGCAGTTTTCCATGACTGCCAGACAGATAACAAAAGAGGTGTTAACTCAGGGATGTCCTAGAAAATCCAGGACAGTTGAGATTTTAGTTTTGTATATGTTCAGAGAGATTTTACTTTGACTTACCATATTCCCCAAAATACCATCCAAGGCTTTCTTTAATAGAGTTTTTATTTGTTTTCTGTTTTTTGATCCTCATAGATTCAGTTCAGCAAAATATTCATGTTTTCATCTGCAGTCATAAGATGAGAAACTTGCTTTTTATGTGAAAGCTGAAATTCTCATATTTCAGCAGCTGCGTCAGTCAAGCTTCAACAAGGATGATGCGGCTCCATTTGTTGGTTTAGTGTCTTTCTAATATTAATTTTCAGGATTTATTAAGAAAAGAGAAAGAAATAATTTATGCATTCAGTTTAGAAATGAACCCAAATAAGGTGGAAATATTAAAGGGGATTAGAAGTCCACATGTGTAGTATAAATTGGAATGTCCATCAAGAAAGCCCCTTTCAAGCAGAGAAAGCCCCAGGCAGAGTGAACTGCTGAGAATTTGGCTACAGGGAGAGGAGGCCTGGCGTGGTTAGCACTAGGCTGTATAGAACCCAAGGATGCTATACCCTTGGATTGCTAAATAACACTTAAAGGGCGACTTTAGACAGAACACAATTTGGGCGTTTGCAAACGTAAAAACATGTTTACCTGTTCTGTGTAATCAGTGTAATGATTTTTTGGCCACCCTCAAACACCCATGTGCTGCCCACACTTGCTTTTCAGCACTTGCGTGTCTCACGTTGTGTCTAACCGGATGTGGGGTATGTTTATGCAAAAAATGGCCACAACATCCTGTTTCCAGTCATAGAGTACAGTGTTTTTGTGTGGGGACGTGATCTTACTCTCTATCTTGTTGAACCCATTGGTTCTTCCGTGATTCTTTGTGTTTTTAATCCCCACCCCTGCCAAATTAAAATTTGAACACTTAACACACTTATTCATTATCTTGGCTTCATGGGGAACAGAAGCCTTTTGGTGTGCTCCCAGATCGAGCACATGGAAACCATGACTAATATTCACCCAGACCGGGAAACCCAAGAGCGCACCCCAGCCTCCTTTAAGAGTCCAACAGCAGGGTGAGGGCTATCCAGTGTTTTGCACCCAGTATAACATGTGTGATTATCTTCCTCTTGGTCATATGTGTAGAGTTGGTGCAAATGTCTGGCTCTCAGAGAAAGAGTGCAGTCTCTGGAGGCTAGAGTGGCTGAGCTGCAACAGATATTTATAGATGAGACCTTCAGGACATAGTAGAGCAGCCCCACTTTCACTCCTGCAGTCCCTGAACTGTTTTGGAGGATGAAGGTCTTGGGGAAGGAGAGCAACAAGCTGCTATGGTAGGAAATGATCCCGTAACTGGGACCTGCCCTTCAGATTATGTCATAGTATCCTCTCGCACTGAGGATACTTCTTCAGGGGAGGGGACTCCAACTATCAAGAATAGGATGGCTGTAGTAATGGGTGATTTGATTATTAGGAATATAGATAGTTGGGTTTGTGACAGTTGTGAGGACCGCATGGTCAATTGTGTGCTGGATGAGAGGGTTGTGGACCTCACGCAACATCTAGACAGGATTTTAGTGAGTGCTGGGAAGGAGCCATTAGTCATGGTCCATGTTGGCACCAATGACATAGGGAGGTCTAGAAAGGAGGTTCGGGAAGCTAAATTTAGGCTTCTAGGAAGGATGTTGAAATCCAGAACCTCCAGGATAGCATTCTCTGAAATACTTCCCTTTCCATGCACAGGGCCCCAGAAGTAGGCTGACCTCTGGAGTCTCAATGTGTGGAGGAGACAATGGTTCAGGGAGGAGAATTTGTTAGGAACTGGGGAGCCTTCTGGGGAAGAGGGAGCCTAAACCTGAAGGATGGACTCCACCCTAACCAAAATGGAATAAGACTGCTGGTGCTAAAAATCAAAAAGCTGGTAGAGACGTTTTTAAACTAAGAACTGGGGGAAAGTCGACAGCTGCTGTGGAGCACGTGGTTCGTATGTAGGCAACCCAAAGGGATGCCATCATTAGTAGTAATACAGTGCATTCCTGTAAAGAGGACAGGAAAGAATCAGAAAGAGAACAGGAGGACATTAGTATGGAACAGACAAACTTAAATACTTCCAAATTAAACATATTCTTTTTATTCTTATTCTGTTGTTTGTTACTGCATACAAATGCTAGAAGTCTAAAAAGTAAGATGGGAGAATTAGGGTGTTTGGCACTAAATGAAGATATGGACATAATGGGAATCTCAGAGACCTGATGGAATGAGGATAACCAATGGGAGACTGTAATAGCGGGGTACAAAATATGTTGAAATGACAGAGTAAACTGAACTGGTGGTGGGGTGGTTTATACGTTAGGGGCAGCATTGAGTCAAACAGGCTGAATATTTTACAGGAAGTGAAATTTACTCTGGAATCTCTATGGATAGAAACTCCATGTGCAACAGGGAAGTGTGTAACTGTGGGACTATACTATCGACCCCTGATCAGGATGGTGAAATGGACCGTGAAATGCTAATGGAGATTGGACAGGCTACTAAAGCTGAAGGGACAGTAATAATGGGTGATTTCAATTACCCTAATATTGACTGGGTGAATGTCTCTTCAGGGTGTGATGCCGAGGTAAACACACTTCTTGGAGCAGCTGGTCCTGGAACCAATGAGAGGAGGAGCTACTTTGGATCTAGTCTTAAGGGGAGTGTGGGACCTGGTGCAAGGGGTAACGTGGTCGAGTTGCTTGGTAAAAGTGGCCATACTTATAATCCTTATCTGACATAGCTATAGGATGGAGATTGACCAAAACAAGAGGCATGGAGATTTTTTAAAAACACCATCTTGGAAGCACAGATTAAATGTATTCCACAAATAAAAAAAGGCAGCAAGAGGACCAAATATCTGCCAGTATGGCTAAAAGGGGAGGTGAAGGAGGCTATTAGAGCCAAAAAGTCATCCTTTTAAAAATGGAAAAGTAGTCCTAATGAAGAAAACAGGAAAGAGCATAAGCATTGCCAAATTAGATGTAAAATGCCAATAAGACAGGCCAAAAGGGAATTTGAGGAGCAACTTGCTAAAGCTTAAAATAATAATAATAAAAACCTTTTCAAGTACATCATAAGTAAGAAGTCTTATAGAGAGTCAGTTGGGTCATTAGATGACCATGGGATGAAAGGGGCACTTAGGGAGGATAAGGACATTTCACAGAAGCTGAATAAATTCTTTGCTTCAATCTTCACTGCTGAGGATGTTAGAGAGATACCCAGGCTGAACAGAGTCTTTGTAGGTGAAGAGAATCAGAAGAACCGTCACAAATATGTGACTCTAGAGGAGGTTCTAGAATAAAATGACAAACTAAATAGTAACAAATCACCAGGACCAGATGGTATTCATCCCATAGTTTTGAAGGAATTCAAATATTAAGTTACAGAGTCAGACCTACTATTGGTAATTTGTAAGCTGTCACTAAATATCTGCTACTGTACCAGAGGATTGGAGGGTATAACTACTAATGTAATGCAAATATTTAAAAAGGGCTTCAGACGTGATCTTGGAAACTACAGTCCAGTGAGCCTGATGTCGGTGCCAGGCAAACTGGTAGAAATGGTTGTTAAGAACAGAATTTTGAAGAGGAGGAGGAAATCATTCCCAGTACACATCAATTTACCAGGAGAAAGGGAAGAGATCACACCTCGTGATTAATTTATCAGATAGACAGTTTAATCCTTTGGAATTAGAAGTTTTGAATACAGGGTTATCTTTTGTTCCTACCCCTCATCATAATCCTTTTCAATTAGTGGTTGAACTATATAAGTTTGTTAAGAAACTAAGGGTGAAAACAGACATGATGCTAACCACCCTTTAACCACCCTTGGTGGTCATTTATGCATGTTTCAGGGGGTATTTTTAGATGTTACGATCCCACGCTCAACCACGGTGAATACCCACATGGTGAGCAAGGGACCGTAACGTCTGTTGGCCCGACAGGTGATTCCCACCAGATGTTCACTCCCGTGAATCACGGGCGGGAATCTCATTCACCACGCAAACGGCCCTCCTGCCCGGACCATGGCCGTTTGCGTGGTCAATGAGATTCCTGCCCGTGATCAACGGGATTGTCACATCTGTCCCCTGACCACGGCCCGGAACGAGTGGCTGTGCCCACCGCTGATTCCAGGCCATGGTCAATGCCCCGGGGGGCGGGCGGGCACTGCGGCTGCATTGTCCATGGCACCCACCCGTCTCCCAGGGGGCGGGTGGCCTAGGGAGCGTGGGGGTGTGGGTGGGGCTGTGCGGCCGCACGTTGGCCGTGTAGCCCCGCCCCGTTCCCCGATTCCCCGCTGGGATCAGCCGGCACGTCTGTTGGCCGTGCTGTTTTGATCCCGGTGGGGGATCAATTGGTGATTCCGTGACGGGGCCAATAGTGGCCCCATCACGTCTGAAAATACCCAGGGCTGCATGGGGCACCAATACAGCCCTGCAACATGCATAAATAACCACCAAGGGTGGTTAAAGGGTAGTTAGCGTCGTGTCTGTTTTCACCCTAAGATTAAGGGAATATTTTAAAGGCCGTATGTGTCAGAATAGTAATATATTTCATAAGAGAACCACTTTTGTCCCTCCAACGGCAATGAGTCCTTCTATTCAGGTATTGAGGAGACTCGTTTTAAAAGATATTGAACATTTAGAAAGAAAACAATTACGTTATTGAAATAATTATAGTAAAAGAGAACATTTTGCCATCAGAGGATTAACTGAGGATAAAAACATTATTACTAAACCCGCTAATAAAGGGGGCGCAATAGTAGTGATGAATTATGTCAGTTATGATAACGCCACTTTAGAGTGTATTCAACATGCCAATTTTTATAATAGATGTTCAGCGGATCCTACCAATAAAATAATTGAGATTAGTATAGTTCTAGAGGAAGAATTAATTTTAGGGTACATAACAAAGAATGAATATGATTACCTAGTAAATAGACAACCAAGGAGTTCAGTAATATCCACTCTACACAAGCAACATAAGGGTATGAATCCTCCTCCCATCAGACCTATAGTATCTGGCTCCAATTCAGTACTAGAACCTTTATCCAAATTTGTGGACCATTTTTTGAAACCATTTGTAATACAACTAAAGTCATTTATAAGGGATACTATGGATTTCATCCATAGATTAGATGCATATGATAGTGATATCTCTTCTTGTATATTGGTAACTCTAGATGTTCCCCCTATTTTTGCTTTCAAATGAGCGAGGAATCTTAAGGTCAAAAAGACATAGCATTTACCCTCTCTAACAGTACTAGAACAAGGCAGGGGACACTCCATGAAGGTAACTGGCAGCAGATTGAAAACAAATAAGAGAAAATATTTTTTACCTTAGCGCACAATTAACTTGTGGAATTTTCTGCCAGAGGAAACTCAAGGCCAGTAGTGTAGCTAGTTTTAAAATGGGATTGGATATGTTCTTGGAGGATAGGTCAATTAATGGCTACTAGCCAAGTAGGTTTTGGGGACATAACCTCTTACTGTTGTGGGCTGAAACAACAGGGAATGGATTGCCCATTGTGACCTGTTGGGTACTTCTTCCAAGAGACAGAGATTGGCCACTGTTAGAGACAGGATGGTGGGCTTGATGGGTCATTGGTCTGATGGCATTACATACGTTCTTACATATGCTGGGAATCATACTTTTCTTGGATGAAGTGAGGGTGTTTTTGTTTTCACACAAGATGTTACCCTGCATGCGCATCCCTTAGCTCTGCATCTGACTGCCCATCTGAAGGTGGCACTGCTGGATGTGTGCTTTTATGAGCCACAGTACATCCACTCTCTGCATCATGCTGGGAAATGCAGAGTGCATGGTGTGGGTCAAGTCTGCTCCGTGGCAGTGGGAGGCCATGTGGTCCTGGTCTGTTTAAACAGGTCTGCCAGTACCAGTGGGTTTCAACCTTTTGTCATTTGTGGACCCCTAAACATTTTTGAATGGAGATGTGGACCCCTTTGGAAATCTTTGCGTATAGCTGGGGCTTGTCACTTTCAGCTTCTAGGTGAGGTGGAAGAAGCAGACTTTGCATCTGACAAGTGATGGCTGAGAGCGCTGCTGAGTCCGGGCTCCACAGCTCTCTCACCCAGCATTTAGCAGTTGCAAAGATCAGTCTGGTGTGCATTCTCCTCACACTCCCTATCAGGTGAGGCTGTGTGGGGGGTGGGGAGCAGCCTTTAACACTGACCAGGAGCGCTTGGAAGGAGATGATCCTTTCTCTGGGATCTGAAACTTTATTTTCATAGTCATCATCTTTCATGGACCCCTTGGACATGTCTGTAGACTCCCAGGCTGAAAACTACTGCAAGAGGGTTGCAGACTCAAAGCCTGGAGCGTTTCCATGGGTGTTCGCGTCCTGGCTTGAACTTTGCTGCATTTCTCCCCCACCCCCAGTTCCCGTTTCCTTCTCATTATTAGTGCTCAATAAAGTCTGCAATTTGCTCCCTGATGTCTGCATTCTGTGAGTGGCGTGTTGGGGTTACTGTGTCTGGGCGCTGCTAGCGAGGGTCCCGACCGGTATACACCTCTGTGGTTGGTCGGGACTGGCAGGGGTTGAACCACCACCCGGGTTCATGGGCAGGAAGGGGTTAATGGCTGTTCCGTGGCTGTGCATCATGGCAAGGGGATGGGTTACTGAGTGGAGAGGTGGGTGGGGGAGGGGGAAAGGTTGCCTGTGTGCCATATTTCTGGGGCTGCTCTGGGGCAGGAGGAATGTGTGGTGGCTGCCTCCGCTGCCCATTAGTTTTGCTCTCCATGTGTGGGTGCTTCATGCAAGAGCCACAAGGTGGCCACAGACCCACATGGCTGACCTACTCATGTGAAGACACTCTCAGTCATTCCCCAAAAGAAGGGTTTGTGCCGTCTACACTGGATTGAAGAAATAGAATTGGAGTCTTTCTTATGATAGTGGGGCAATAGGTGTTAAATACTCCCCATGAAAACACTTATGAGAGGTAGATCAAATGAGCCTGAAGACTATGGCAATAATGACTTTCAGCCACAGAGAGGAGATTGTACTATAACAAGAAAATGAATGAAAATAAAGATTGATTGTGGAAGATGTAACGCATAATTGGGGAAAATACATAGAAGAATCAAGCAAGTAAAAGAAAAGCAGTCTATGGGGTTATGCAATAGTTCTGGTATCTCAGTGATGGTGTCATTCATTTTATTCTGATCCCTTAATAGATTATGCCCACTGCTGTGGCCCATGTTTGTTAGAAGGTACTGTTCTGCGTTTGAATCAAAGAGCAGGATTTCAGCAGCCGGCAACAAACATCTGAGCTCAAACATTCCTTTGTTTGACAAAATAAGCAGAGCTTATTCTTTACTTTTGTACCAGATGGTACAAGTTTGGGTGAGATGAAATGGGGAATGGGGAGGAGGGAGAGAGGGGGGAAGGTTAAATGTATTTTAAAAATCTTTGGAGTTCTGTGAAATACTGTTCAATAAGTATGTCTGTATGAATATTTACAAACCCCTCAAGAATCAAAAGATACATGATAGATTTCCAGAAATGTATTTCAAAAGCATTAGAACAGTCCCCTCTAGTGGTACAGTTAAAAACTAACAGTTTAGATATGGGGGGATGATAAAAGGAGCCAAGGAAAATGACTGCTTCAGTGCTTAGTCTAGCGGTTTCAAAACACAGAGGGAAAATATTGGTAGAGATATCAGGTACAATTAGTATTTAAATTCAGCTAAACCCATTTTTCACTGGAAGCTGTGCTCATGCAAAACATCAACAAAA
The DNA here is from genome assembly GCA_003113815.1 of Sphenodon punctatus. Classification (NCBI taxonomy): domain Eukaryota; kingdom Metazoa; phylum Chordata; class Lepidosauria; order Sphenodontia; family Sphenodontidae; genus Sphenodon; species Sphenodon punctatus. The sequence goes on along the minus strand of QEPC01013442.1, from coordinate 1,109,599 downwards.
CCCTGGCGGGAGGAACTAGATCCAGAGGCCAGATCCAGCAGCTGGAAAGCGGTCATATAAAAACTTGGTGCAGACTGAATTTGGCTTCTAGGCCTGCAGTTCTCCACCTGTGATATACAGGAAGTACAACATCCTGGCACCTGCCTTAAGTTAGGACTAAAACATTCATAATTCTTATGGGATAGTTTTGTGGGGTCCTTAAATAAAGCCACCTTCCTGGATAATTAATTGTAGGTGGTTATTAAATAGCTGTCGCCAGAGCAAAGCTGTATTAAACAAATAAGTTATAATCTTTAAATGTAACTTGCATAGGATGGTGGGAGTTCTTGGCTTGGTGAGTATTTTTGTGGCCCAGAGTTCAGACAACAGCCTGGTTTCAGAGACTGCTGTGTTGTGCTGTTGCACAGGACCATCCTCCACCAGTAAAGTCAATGGGAGTCAACTCAGCTCAATGGGAGTTGACTTTAATGACAGAAGTTTGTTCTTATTTTTTACATGACTGATGTTTCACTTGTATGGCAGCTTCTGGGGCTTAACTAGAGATGGGGGAAGAGGATTGGTGGCATAGTTCTCTTTCCTCCCACAGTATCCTGAAAGTTATAGAGGAGCTGGGAATGTTTTCAAGGCAAAATCTTGATGCATTTGAAGAAAAGAAAATCCAGAGATAGTGTGGTGCCGTGTTGGTCCCAAGTGACAGGGAGACAAAGTGGTTCAAATGATATCTTTTATTGGACCAACTTCCTCTGCCATGTAGCCTAGCCAGTAGAAATAAATGAATAGAAATCTCTACTGACTATGTTGCATGCCTGAGGACGGGCCCTGTGTGGCCCGAAAGCTTGCTCATTTCCACCAACAGCAGTTGGTCCAATAAAAGATATCCTTCAAACCACTGTGTCTCCAAGAAAAAAAAGATAACAAATATTAACTTGCTAGAAGCATCACCTATCCGTGTATTTCTCTGAATTCCATGTGAAAGTAGAGATACTTTTTTGATCCTAAACTATATAAGGATCCCAGAATTTATGAAATATCAGTAAGTTTCAAGCAGATGGCCTGCAGGTTGGCTTCCAAGGAGTGACACTGACCTCTGTCATTTCCTCTGGATCCTCAACCTTCCACAGAAGGGGAAATACCACATCTACTTTGGGATTTTAATGTACCACAGAAGAGCAACCTGGTTTTGTGCAGGTAAAAGTTAGTTGCTGCATTTCAAACTTTTGCAACATTCATCATGTATTCTGAATATATGTACTCCCACCCCTCCCTTTCAAGTTAAGTAATAAATGTCTACTTGGAGGGCCACATATATCAAATTAGTAAACGACAGTATACTTAATTGGGAGTTTCTAACCATTTAAAAAATAAATATAGCTGGTGTACTCATTACAGTTGTATAACACCTTTCATTCTGAAGGATTCCAGAGAGGTTTACATTAAATCTGTATAGTTATATTGTGTGTGTATGTGTGTGTATATATATATATATATATATATATATATACACACACAATTGGTTTTGTCATTCAGTGATTTTTATGGCAAGCCACATGTTATTTGGTGATTTCTTGAAAGCCTCTCTCCTGGAGTCATGTTATTATGTGAGAGTTTCGTTTTTCATTTTTATGATGTTTTAAATCCTTATAGCTATGTAGAAAAGCTTGAAAATATGAACCTTTAAGAATCCAGAAGGCAAGTCCAGAGAATCCTGAAAACATTTTAAATCTTATAATTTCCAAGTTAAACTCACAACCTTTTAGCATTTGGCATTGCCTGTTCTGATACATCCGATTAATTCATCTGCTGCCATACTGCAGCACTGGGATACAGCAACTGCTTCCTCATAACCTGATACATCACACAGATTTAGAACAGGCAGGAGAATATAATCGGCACGACCAATTTCTGCATCATTTTAATACCGACAAGAAACCAAGATTATCTTTCACCTCGCACCAGAAATGTATTATTTATGAAGTGCCATAAGTATACCCCATAATTGGTATGTAAACTCTGCTAACTAGAGCATAACATTTATCACAAAGAGCATATAATGTAACAGCCAGTGCAATAGACAATATAATAAAGAACAGTGAAGCAAGCCATCTTTGGAATTGAAATTGATCTAGAGGCTTTCACTTCCTTGGAGGTAAATTGTTAAATTGGAGTACTGCTTTAAATTTACTGTACTGGGAGACAACAACGCTTAGTGGGCTGCCCAAATCTGCACCTTCCCTTCTTACAATTTCCATTACCTCATCATCATGGATGAATCCTGCTTGCTGCTCTAGGGGAAGCTGACCCTTTGCTCCACCCATGAGCTCTGCCTTTATGTCCTGGGGGAAGGGGGATCCCTTCTTCTTTTCCTGTTTCTTTTTTTAAACCCCCAAGTGTGTTTATCAATCTGCTCTTTTAGACAGAAGTTCCAGTTCAAAGCATTAAACCAAATGAGATCCTGGGACACCTGGTGACAATTGGTGCAAACAAGAGCTCTGATGCTAATGGCCTTGACCTCACAGTCCTTTAACTAGCTGCAAGTCAACTTGCTGTGCTTTTGACCCCATCTTTGTAGCCTGACATTTGAAACTAGCAGTGCTCCCTGTATTTGGAGGGGAGCCTGGTAACACCTGTATGCAAATCAAGTCTCTGGCTGGGGGAAAAACAGAAACTTCAGCTTATTTTTATTCTTTCATCATGGGGAAAAAGCCCAGTAAGTTTAACCCCTGAACAGCTGGCATTACAGACTGATTTCTAGATGTTCATCTTCAATATCATCCCGTTTGCTTCAAAGAGGGATTGCACTGACATAGCGGGCAGTGTGTATTCCTGAATAATTTTGCATTTACAGCTAGATCATAGAACCAAACTTCCTTTGACAATAAGATGAGTTTAAGAGGCAGCACCAAAATGGTTAGGGGTTTATTTTGACCCCCTCCCCAAGTGTCTTCTGCTTTTAGTGTAGATTATTTATGCTGGAAACGGTAGCTTAATCCCTGAGAGTGCTGCCTGAACCACTGGCAAATTGGTTTTTCAATAGAAACTAGCATGTGTGGATATTAAAATTAAACATTTTAAAGGTTGAAATAAGGAAGGATTGTTTTAGAGAAGTGGCAGCCACTTAATAGAAAGGAGTAAAAAAATGAATATGGGAATAGCTTGAGGTTAGGGTGCGGACAGGGACAGATGGTCCCATTGAACCGGGTGGACACTGTCCAGGGGAAACCCAACCCCAAACCCAATCCTATACCCTTCTGCGGGGGTAGCAAGGAGGTCAGGGTGGCTGCCCTCAACCTTTTCCCAGAGCTTGTTGTGCAAACACGGCACTTCTATTCCCTGCTGCTCAGAAACAGGACTGCTCCCCTCCCTGCACCGCAAACTCTAAGCTAGTGTTGTTGGGGACAAAGTGCTTTGCCCAGAGTGGCAAGATAGCTCAGTTAGCCCTGGATGAGGAAACCCAGTAGATATGCAAAGGCCTACTGTAGAAGTAGAAAGGTGAGAAAAACACTCCCTGCCCTGTAGTCTGGGATTTATCCTCTGACATTTGTGATCCAAAGGACATAAGGATGCCTTTAGACATAACATCAACAGGTGTCTGAATGTGAGTTTTGACCTTGATATGAACACCGGTTTGGGTCTGTGCTCACCATGTGATGCTGCCAGCGGCAGCCCTGGGCTGAGGGCGCCTGGGGCAGTGCCCTGCCCCCGTTCTCCCCCGTCCCCGGTGCCACTGACAGTAGCGCTTACTGAGCGCTACTGTCAGTGGCACCGGGGATGGGAGAGAGCGGGGGCAGGGCACGCCGCTCTGACTGAGCGCTCTCTGCCTCTGTCTCTGCCGGCAGCTGAAACTGACATCGAAGCACCGCACTCTGATGTCAGTTTCAGGCTGCCGCCGGCAGAGACAGAGGCAGAGAGAGCACTCAGTCAGTGAGCACTAGCCTCTGCCTGCCGTGGACTCCTTCTGGGACTCCAGAGTCTGGAGTCCCAGAAGGGAAAAACTTAGTCTGAACGCGAGCCAGGTGTCTCAGCATTCAGACCAAGTGCGCCGTTAGGAAAATGAAATTTCCCTGAGCGGCAGCTTTGCATTGAGCCCATAGCCTCACCTGGGCATTCAATGGAGGCGCTCAGCGGCGGGATGTGCTCAGCGCGCATGCTTGAACTGAGTTGGGCATGTGCTCCGCAGCACATCTCGCCGCCGAGCACCTCCATTGAACAGTGAGTGACGAACTTAAACTGCCTGGTGCCAGCACCCAGTAGCTAGTCCCCGGGACCCGACAACGGTAAGTAAACGCACGTGGTGGTGGTGTCGGGGAGCAGAGGCTGGGGGGCCTGGGATGGAGGGGGGAGGGTGTGCGAGACTGGGGA
>QEPC01013442.1:1073700-1104409 GCA_003113815.1 Sphenodon punctatus | reverse complement strand
AAAAGGCCTGTGTGCTTGCACAGGTGTTTGGCTGCCGGGGATGCCTTTGCGGGCTTGTGGGAATGGTTTGGTTTGTTTATGTGTGGTTTTTCGGTTTTTAAATGAGTTTTGTTCACTTGATGATGTGGAGTGTTAAATACTAATTCCTCCCCCCCCAACACACACGTAGCAGCGGGTGAGGGGAAATTAGTATTTAATGCCCCGTGATTCAATTTAGGTTTTGAAATTGTGAGATGTAACAGTTAGTCTGGTGATCTTATGGGTGTTCAAAATCCTAGAAATGTGATGTTTGTGATAAAATCGAGGTTTTGAAATCGTGAGATGTAACTGTTAGTCTGGTGATCTGCCTGCTTTTAAACCTGGTAGAGGAGGTGAATATAACCTGCCTAACTGAAATTACTGGATTAAGTAATGTAATGTCCATCCAATGTTAACCCTGGGAACTCCTTGTTTCTGGCTGGGTTATGTCCTGGCTCTGCCTACCGCATCCCTGACTCCGCCTACCGTATCCCTGGCTCTACCCCTAGGCCAGGCTCCGCCCCTCGGCCTGCCGGCCCGGCCTTACTACCTCAGTGCCCCTCCAACATCAAAACCCACCAGCCGCTCCTGGACGCTGCTAAGACACACTGCCCATCTTGGGGCAAATTAGTGTTTTGCTCGCTCCCTGATCTCAGCACGCAAGTGCTGCTGCCTCGTTCCCTGTGTTGTACCTGCTAACACGCCACGTGATATCATTAGACACAAAGTAGGCCACGTGTTCAGCCCCAAACATGCAAATCGTCCTTGTGATGCAACGGTGTTCACATTGTATGTTCAACAGGTGACTAAATTGGTGTTGGGATTGTTATGGTGCTTATACACAATGGCCAAACACGTGCTTAGTGGTTTTGACACCTGATCTTTGTTATGTCTAAAGACACCCTAAAGTCTTCAGTCCCTGGCTCTAACTAGCCGGACTCATACAGCTAATGACAACTAGAGCCAGAAATCTCACTCAGGTTAACTCTCAAGAAAGTCCTCCAGCTCTCTAGCATGGACTCTGTAATCCGAAAACAATTCTATTCCTGGTCTGAAGCTTCCTTTATAGTTTTCTTTAACTGGCCTATTAACATATGAGGGGCCATCTGGCCTGAGTAGTTAAGTCACAAAGGAGACTCAGCTGTCTCTGCCCTTAGAATCAGACTGCTGGGCTGAGAAAAATAAGGGTTGTTTTCCTTAAACTACATAATTAGCACGTGCAATGGCAAATGAGGAATGTCTCCAGAGCAGGGCCCTAATTCTGCAAGTCACCATTGCATCTGCACAGAGTCCAGTGAGTGTCAGTAGTGCACCTTTTATGTGAATTCCTTGCAAAAAGCCATGCCTAGCACTGTCAAAATCATGTATCAGAGAGCTGATTCTGTTTCACCTCAAGTCAATGAGAGTCTTGTGGATCATTCTGACATGCAAAATTCCCCTCTCCATCTTCCATACGCACTCACAACTGGTATAAAAACCAGACAGTGATTCTCTCAGTGCAGAACAAATCACAGTGTTAGTCACTTCATTTCTTTTAAAGTAGTGAACACTGGAGGACAATGTTCTGTGAAACCTGGGGAATTTTTACATGAATGTTGCAATGATGTCACTTCTTGTTAAGATGCAAGTGACCATCAGTCTACTTGTTCTGTCCAATCGGAGTAGTTTCTAGTTGAACCAAATGAAATACAGGCTAATTATTCACCATAATAATAGTAGTAATACATAATTAATGTAATGAATTCATGGAACTCATTGCCAGGGGATGTTTTGAAAACTAATAGTATATATAGGGACAGAAAAGACATGGGGCATTTTCAGACAAGACACCCCCCACCCACTATACATGTTGCAGGGCACCCATAGGGCAACACTGTAGCCCTGCAACATGTATTGTCAGTGTGTGGTGAGTGGGTAGTGCGTGGAGAGTGTCTTGTCTGAAAACACCCAATGAAGGGACAATAAATGACTATTGATCAAGCTGGTCAGCTGATGAAACCTCCCACTGCTGGGGCTGGGAAGGAAAGGCAGGATATGGATCACTTCATTATGGCAGTTTTTACACAGACACCCTCCCGCCCCGCTCGGTGTTTGGGCAGGTGTGCGTGGTGGGTGTGTGTCCGTGTAAAAGGACACCCACCCACCGTGGCAAAACACCCATCCACCTACCCACCTCTGTCTGTGTAAAAAGGGCCTATGACTGGTTGTGCACTTCTCTGAAGCAACCAAAACTCTCTATTGTTGGCAACAGGATAATGGGCTAAATAGAATATTGCTCAGACCAAGTACAGAAATTATTCTATAATAATAATAATAATTAATGAATAAATAATTAGATTCCCCATTGCACCAAGTGCTGCACAGACATACAGTCCATACAGTCTAAAACTCCAGTTCTCAGAGCACTGCACCAGCACAAGCCTTGTTGAGGTGAATGGTGCAGTGTAGAATTCAGTGCTCTGAGGATTGCAAACCTTCAAGATAAGACAGAAAAAGCATGGGAGAAGAAACTGCGACACAAGGTAGGCAAGTGGTTTACACAAGTTCAGAGGCAGAGATGGAAAAGGATCCCAGTTTCTCGTGAGTTCCCAGTTCAGTCTCCTACTTTCTGGACTGCACTGTGATCCTACTGAACCTTCTGGATAGAACAGAGACAGGTGGGTAAAGCCACATGAGACTGGGCAGGTCCAGCCCCCTGCCCATCCCGGGGAGAGTGAATGTAGACTCTCCACTTTGGGCCAGCGGAGAAAGCAGACCAAATGATCTCCTCCTCCATCCCAGTGGGACAACTGGACAGGCGGGCTGCTGTCACAAATCCTGCCATGCCCCCAGGCAGACTGAGGAGCCATACACACACACAGGCACCCAGCCCTGCCCCACACACCAACCCCCGGCCTACCCACTATTCCACACCCGGCTGTGATGTAGACGCACAGGAATGGTGAACTGTGGCCACCACTCTCTGGTGACGGCGGGCCTTGCTGTGGGGTAGGGCTGCATGAGCCCAGCCACATGGAAGGTGGCCTGTTATTCCACATTAGCCTGAGTAAGGCAACAGCAACATGCGGTGCATCACCGACCTTCTCTGGCTGACACATCGCGTAGCAGCTGGCTGCCTGCTCTGGGGCAGAACTGGGCAAACATCAGCGGCAATTGCTGGCCATATGGTCTGCTACATTGCGGGCTAATGTGGGGTAAAGATGCCCAGTGTGGGATAACATCTCGCGTGGCCTTACCCTATGAAGAAATGTTGAGGATGGTTTCTCTCAATTGGCAGAATTCCTGTGGAACTCTTTAAAAGTGCTAGTCTAGCAGCTGTTCTTTTGTAGTTGCACATGTTTTTCCATATTGTCTCAAGAACGCAGTCAGTCTCATCTGACTTTTTTTAAAAATGCACTTCTGGAAACAAAGGTGTCAAATTAGACTATTTTAACTATTGTATCATTACTCTTCTATTCATCCTGGGAAAAGATTTTTGTTTGTCTTATTGGTCCACGTTTCTGACCTCTTAAAGAGCAAGAGATGGGCAACACAGACTTGCTTTACTCCCAGCTGTTTCACAACAGCACATCTTCATGGTGCTCCAGTTCATCAAGAATGCAGGAGGATCCCATCACTCCATTTATACTGTATTTGAGGATACGAAGGTAGTATTCAATTTTGTTGGTTGGAATTGCTTTGGATGATCTTAAAGGGTTCAGGCTTTCCACTCTAACAAGCTGTGTAGAGAATGTTCTATCCCCTATATGATGACAATTGAAGCTGAGCTTTTGTAAGTATAGAAAGAACTACCTTCTTCCAAATGAGAACTGGCCTCCGACATGCCCCAGAACTCCTCAGAGCCATCATAGACTACTTACCTGACCAGACATTATGTAAAGGTGTTTGGGGCATGTCTCTGAATGATTGGAGCCTCACAAACATCCATTTTTCAGATGATGGTGCTAGTTGACTGAAAGCCTTGGAAAGCCCATTACCTGGTGTTAAACCATAATTTTCCATTCTGGTTATTCTGAATACACTGTAAGTTCTAGTACCTTAGCGGGTGACTCCCTGGTCAAGATGTTTGGTGGTTTCATCTACCTCAGCCTATTGTGCATAACATGGATGTCACTTAGAAAGAACTTTAAGCTTGACTGCAAAATCATGATAAATGAAAGGGAATCTTGTCAAAAATGTCTTTTTCAAATTGCATATGTTGGCAAACATAAATTTAAAGTAAGAGATATACAGTGCTTCATTGGTTGACATCTTGACCTATGGAACTAAAACATGGCCCCTCACTGCCAAGACTGAAGAGAAGTTGGACATCATTTAGATGAAGCACTTCTGGAGACACACTCATCCATCCATTGAAATCAATGGCTTAGCTCCCATTTACTTGAATGAATGGAATATTGAATCCTGAGTAAAGCTGAAACCAATTCCTACAAAAATGAGTATACCCATCAAAATTGCAGTACTCCACCTGACCTGGTAACATCCGTTACTAATCAGTACCTGATTAGTACCCAATGGGCTACCCGATGTAACAGTTTTCTAATTTCTGGTACTGATTCCTATACCAATTTACTGTTTTACTGTTTAACAGTAAACTTGGTAATGGTAATGTCCAGTATTTGTGTGCAATTGGATACCCAACAAGACTACTCAAAATGCTACCATTTTACCTGCGGGTAGCAAATGCATTGCCTGTTTCAGCTCTAACTGAAAAGATCCAGATGATATGAATGAAATGGTCATTAGAAGAGGAGCGCTTCTTAACCAAACAGGTCTTGTTTCTCAAATGGGTGACCAATGCACTTTGAGGAGGAAAGGTTTTTGGCTCCAACTGCCTACTAACTGCCTTCAAAAATCAATCTTTGACTTTGAGCCAGTGGAAGTATATGAAAAAGGTCCCTTGAAAGACCTAAATGTTATGGCAGATGGAAGCAGCAGGCACCTGTCCATTGCAGTCTTTTTACACTTGTAATGCTCCAATAATGCTCTACCTGAATGTATTCAGCACAAGCTGTTTGTCTTTACCTTCAGGACACTTCATGGCCTTGCCCCCCATTCTCTCTCTCCATATTTGTTTCTCACTACACTCCTGTTCAGAAGCTCTGCTCCTTCTCTGCCACGACCGTTTCCTGTTCATAACTCTCTTGCTCCTGGAAATATATCCGCCCCTTCTCCCTTGCTGCCCCCCACCCCCCAATGCCTGGAACTCCCTCCCTGAATACATCCATTCTGCTCTCCCCCTCCCAACCTTCAAGTCCCTCCTGAAAACCTAACCCTTCCGGCAGGCTTTCCCGAGCTCCTCATCTCCTTAGTTTCTTCCCTGATTTATTCCCTGTTACTAAGCTAAGATCATGCACCTGCAACTTTTGAACTTTGTGAATGTATTCCTGTCTCTCCCTCTGCTCCTCTCCTCTTTGTCTCCCCTCCTTTAATCTCTCCTAGATTGTAAGCCCCCTAGGGCAATAACCTGTCTATAGTTAATGATTTTACAGCACCACGTACATTACTGAAGCTATATAAATACTTAATAAGATTTAGTTCAGAAGTTACAGAACATCACATTGGTGTATAATATGTTCAGATTCCCAGACTTTGGGTCATGACCCCAAGTGGGGTCACTCCATCTGTAGACGGATTTATGATCTGGAATGATATTTAATATATCTTACATATATTTGTTGCTGCCAAGGATCACACATTATATTTAAGTTTCAAAATGAGGTCACACAGGCAAACGTTTGGGAATCACTGATCTATACTATATCTAACCAATGACAGCATGAGCAGTAAACCCAGACAAGTAGGGTGAATACAAAATGCTTTTCCTAAGAAAAATGCTTTTTTTATTTTTTTTAAAACCGATTTCCCTGGTCAACTAGGTCAGCAGCTAGAAATTTGCCTTGTTGATTACTAATCCCTTTTATCAATGCACTGAACAACAGGACTTGCAGATGTGCACAGGGACTGGCCACATCTTGCAATCATTTATACATATGACATTGCAAGTATAATATGATTATACTAATTCTTGAACCTTTTCAAAGTGTCCTTGTGTGGAGGGAAGGCGTTTGTGTTATTAGTTTTGACAAACTGGATTGTGTCTTGGCCATTGTAAGTAGCTCTAGCAGCCTCCAAACCCACTGAGAATCAAAGAATTAAAAAAAAATTAATTAAAACTTCATGTGGTTTATAGAATCAGCCTCCAGCTAGTGTGCCATTCTTCTTGAGTGAAGGAAGTTTCCTCTAATGCATAATGATGTGTTTTATACGAGAGATGTTTGTACCCCCTTCCTTGTAGCCCTAAGGTAATTTCCATGGTATGACACAGTGCTGTGGAATATTTAAAAATCGGCTCACACAGCCTGATGCATAAAGCGCTCCATTGACGCAAAGCCCATTGAAGTGAATGGTAGATTGATCTGAGGACAGGTATCTTATTCTTAAATTGGTTACAACTTTTCAGCGTATGGAGTATGCTGGGATATAGTTTCACTCAGGTGAGTTAAAGAAATTAACAGTGTATTTATTTATTTATTTATTTATTTATTTTGTTGGATTTTTTTGGCCGTCCCCTCTTGCAGCAGCAGCTCGTGGTGGCTCACAACACATAAAACCAAATACAGTATAAAAAATCAAATAAAATCAATACTATAGTAATAAATAACAATATCCAATAAAACATTCAGGTGGAGCTAAAAAGACTCTCCCTCCAGGCCATCCCCCCACCCGTCCCTCGTCTCCCTCGCCAAACGCCTGGCGGAACAGCCATGTCGTACACTGTTTCTAAAAGAGGGGAGGTCCGGGGCCAGGCAGGCCTCCATTGGGAAGGAGTTCCACAGCCTTGGTGTGGCCACCGAGAATGCCCTCCTCATCGTCATCACCCAAGAAACATGAGGGACTTCGAGGAGGGCACTCCCAGCTGAACACAGGGCTGATCCAGGACTCGGGGGGTGAGGCAATCCCACAGATAGGTAGGGCCCAGGCTGTTTAGGATTTTATAGGTCAAAAACAACACCTTGAATTGGGCCCAGAAGACCATAGGCAGCCAGTGCAGAGCACGAAGCACTGGTGCAATGTGCTCACGATGATCCATCCCTGTAAGGAGATGGGCCATCACATTCTGCACCAGCTGCAGTCTCCAGACTGTCACCAAGGGTAGCCCCATGTAAAGCACGCTGTAGTAGTCTAATCTTGAGGTGATGAAAGCATGGATGATGGTGGCTAGATCAGAGTTTGAGACATATGGCCGAAGCCGTCACACCAGATGTAATCGGTGAAATGCACCCTTCACCACAGCCGCCACCTGGACATCCAGGCAAAGCTGCAGGTCAAAGAACACCCCTGACTCCTGACATAAGGGACCAACAGAGGGTGGACCCCATCAATGATGTGTGCCACCACTCCCTCAGCCCCTCCCACCAATATCTCCTCCGTCTTGTCAGGATTCAGCTTCAGATGACTCGCCCTCATCCAGTCCCCCACAGCTGTTAGACATCAGGTGAGCACTGAGACTGCCGGGCCTGGGTCACCTGAAAATGAGAGGTAAAGCTGGGTGTCATCAGCATATTGATGACACTGTACACCAAACCCTCTGAGGACCTCACCCAAAGGCTGGATATACATGTTGAACAAGAGAGGGGACAGAATAGAACCTTGCAGGACTCCACATGTGAGGCCCTGGGGAGATGAAGAAAAATCACCCAGAACCACACGTTGAGTTCTCCCAGCCAGGAAGGAATTAAACCATTCGAGAACAGTCCCGCCCACCCTGGCTCAGTCCCACAAGTGAGTCACCAACAACTCATGGTCAATGGTATCAAAAGAATCTGAGAGATCTAACTGGATCAACAGGGTCGAACCAGCCTGGTCCAACTCACGGTGAAGGTTGTCGACCAAGGCCACAAACAGTCTGAGTGCCAAAACCCAAATGAAAGCCAGACTGCAAAGGATCGAGAAAACAGATCTGGTCTAGATGCCCCTGAAGCATCTAGATGCCTCTTAAGCACATGCTTAAGATTCAGTGGGTCTTGGCAACAGTTATTATGGGCTAGACTGTGCAGTCCTTACTCTTATTAGTTAGAGCTTATTCATCAATGAATTTTTACTGTCACATGAGAGCAGCTGTTCACTATTGTAAGAGGTCTGCAATCTGGTGTTAGATTGGAAGGGAGTGCGGCCAAAACCAAAACACAGACTATCACAAGGTGACCTATGTTTTGGAGATTTGTTGCACACGTATTTTACAGGATCATGGATAATACATCTGGATGTTATTTATTCTAAAAGCACCATATTTTGAGGTTGGTACTGCGAGTCCAATTTTCTCTTTCTCTTCAAATGCAGGCAGGATGAAAGCAAGGCAGAAAATACTGAGTGGGTAAATTAGACTGGGAACACTTCCTCCAAGCAAAAAGCTTCTGAAGGTGCAGTCCCCTGGGTGGATAGCACTGGGGCTAGCGCTTAGCATCAGTGTGAATTCTATTGATGTGAGTTTAACTCACACCAATGCTAAGTGTCACCAGAACTGTCTGCCCAGAGTGTTGTGCTGTTGCTCTATATAAAATACAAGGTCCTGATTTAGCAAAACATGTGTGCGACTTCAACCACAAGCTTACAGTGGGAATTAAGCACATGCTTAAGATTCAGTGGGTAAAAACAGATGTGACAGTGGCCTCCTGTGGCCTGCTTTGTCACACTTTGGTCTGGACCTGCAGGTTCCACCAGATGTTGGCAGCTAGCTTGGGCTCTGGCCTCAGGAAACTTCCAAAGTCACAGCCTGGGCTGAGGCCTGCTCAACTGGGCCAATGCAGGCCACAGTGGGCTATCATGTCTGCTTGGACTGGCAGATGTGGCCCTGGTTGGGTTTGTCATGGCTGACCACCATGGCTATCTGTCATTGGCCACCAGAGCTGTCTGTCGTAGTGGGGTGTGTGTGTGCTGGACAACAGGCACAGTGCTGGGCAGAGCTTACTGGCCTCATGTTGGTGGTTCTCCCCGCCTGTCCCTAGCCCTGGCAACAGGAATCTCTGTTCTGCGGCGAGACCTGGACTGAACCGTGTCCACCATGACTTCCCGATCTGACCTGGTCCAGGTTGCCACTGTGTGACCATCACTTCTGTTTTTACTCAATGGGACTATTCCAGAGAAATTGATTTGAGGCCTGCAGCTTTTTCAAGAAAACTGGAAAAAGGCAAAAATCACAAGGTATGGACTTTTCCTCTATTCTATCAAATATCTCAGCCAGGAGGGCAGAGCACTCTGACATTCCCTGTGTTGAAGCAGAAACAAATGGCAGTGCTTCCATGCTGCTGAGCTGCAGTGTGTCAGAAGAATTAAGTTAGTAGGTTGAGTGGAGGTAAAGCCTTTGTAAGGGAAGGAGATTTGAATTTCTTTCTCCACTCAAAGATTCCCTCATCTACAATGGGCTTTAAAGGCAGGTGATCATAATAGTTAGTTATATAATATGGTATCATTCCCTACTTGATGAGATTTTTCACAAGGGAATATAAATAATTTTCACAAGGGGAAAAGGATTTAAGGCCAGAATTACGGGAATGAAGAGAATTGGTGCTCAGTGGGATGGAAAGATGTCGGGAGCAGCACAAGCAAGAAAGGAACTCCTAGCTGTGGAGAGGGATCAGAGGCCAAGAGATTGGAAGGGCAGAACAAACAGGCAGAGAAATGGGAGGATTTAAGATGAGAGAGAACGTTAAGAAGGAAGCAGACAGAGCTTTGAAAACCACCCGGGCTGTTCTGAATTGCCCTCAGAAATAAAAGGGAAGTCAACAAAGGTGAAAGAAGGAGGGAATGACAGTTTTCAAAACCTTGTACACAGAATAGCCTCAAGGCAGATGTCTAAGGAGTTATTCATCCTGCTCGCAGGGCTGCATCTCTTTTATACTCAAATGCTGCAACTAGGTTAGATTTTCTCTGAAATGGGTCCATTGTGCCATTCAGACCGTGCAAGACAACCTGAATCTGGCGCAACCACTTGAGCATTCTCTGAGAAGTAGACATGATCTCAGCGAGCATGAAGCCAGCAGAGCTGGCTCCTGTAGGAAGTGCACTTCCCAACACAGAGGCCATATCAGGGCAGGAATGGAATCTACTAGGGGTGGCACCGAGCTACATTCTGCCAGCCTGAAGCTGTCATATACAGTGTACTAAAATAAAATCATGGATATCTGAGAATAGCTCCAATTTAGGCTGGGGTTTGAACCAGAGCAGATGTCTCTTCAGAATAAGAGAACTGTTTTCAAGTTTCTCCTCATCAAATCTCAGTGCAGGAGAGAATCTAGCTCTGAAACGTTATGTTATTCAATGAGGCCAAATTTCACTCTTTGTTTGAACAAACTTGTTTTATAATTGCGATTTGAAGGAGAGAGACTTCTGACTCCTATTTATATTACCTCTAAATCAGTTCTTTATTCTCCCAGTTGAGCTGAAAGATGAACAACTACCTTCTGGAGACACTGATAGCACTTTGTAGGTCAGCTAACATACCATACTTATTTTGCCAGACTGACTTTGCTCTACATACTGTCCATCTTCTCCAACAATCCGTAAACAATCCATTAAATCTGATTTTGCTGCACCACACTCTGCATCGAACCAAGCCTTATACCAAACTGTTTGCTTAGCCAAGGAACCTTTTTCAGTTAACACTAATATAAAATGCTGAATTAGTTCCTCATATAGGTTTAGAAATTGATACAGACCAGTTATCTCTGTTAAACTTTGTAATACATGTAAGCAATTTTTATAGATCTCCAAGACTTTGATACAACCTTTCCATTCCAACAAATTCTCTTTTTAAACACCTCCAGTGGACCTAAAAATCGCCTGATCTCTCTTAGCAATGGAGTTAGAATAAGTATTAAAGGCATTTATGGGATCACTCTCAGGTCTTGTCATAATCTCAAACTGTTGGTATCCTGCCCAATTATGGATTTCAACTAATACATAATCCACCGTGCTAGAACCATTATAAGAAAAAGAGGATTGGTTCATAATCAAATCAGACCCCAATCTTCCATTTAACATCCTGAAATTTGATCAATACATAAATTGTATCAAGTGGCAGCAAGCTTGATTTACTGTTTGGTCCATCATACATGGAGTAGGTATTCCCCATATCATATCCAAATCTTCTGATGTTTTACTTTGCAGATCCCCCACCTTCACATTGAAATCTCCAGCCAAAATTATCTTCCCCGCAGGGAATCTTGATCAAAGTGATTCCACATTATATTCTAAACAGGGAACCCACCAACAATGAGCCAAGTTCAACTTTTTTTGTGGGGGGCAAGGAGGAAATAAAGATTTACTATTATAATTGGATCTCTCAACTTACGTTTCTGGGCTACAAAACCACCACCAATAAATACTTTGAATGCAATTTAACCTGCCGCCTAGTTTCACAGGCCAGAATATTCAAAATCAGGGTTATCAATTCTCCCATTAACTGACCTTTCTTATTGTCCCTCCATTCATCAATAATGAAAGATTGGTAGCCATTAAGGGTAAAAACTCCTGCCAACCAAGTTTTTTGTAGGAGTAGAATACGATAATTATAAATAAAATTTCCCGAATCTATATTCATCATCTTATTTGCAACTCCTTCCATGTTCCAAATCAGCATTTTAATTCCCCCTATAATCCATGTCCCTCTGTTTCTGTTCTGGTGCTAGTCATTCTACCAGTAAAATGTCCTGCTGCCCTGATTTGGGGAGTTTTACTGACTTATAATTAATAAAGGAATGATGATTTAGCATTATCAGAGCTATTAAAAGGCTTATAATTCTCTACCACTTTTCTTTTATTCTTTTGAATTTGTTTTAGATTTGTGCTTATAGATAAAGATAGGGGGGGAAATTCTCCTCTACTTCCAGATCAAGTTGTGATGAGTCCGCTGCACTAATAAACACAAAGTGTAAATGGTTTTTTATAATTAAAAAGTCTATTAATATCAATAATATTTTGTTGTAACCATTTAAACAAAAGATCAAATTTAAAAGCCAAATATTTAATTATTCTCTCATGTACATTCAATTTATTCTCATTTTTAAGAATCTCAAAATTATAAATAATAATGTTCTGCTTTTCGTCTTGCCCCTTTATCTCTTATTTTAGGAATACTAATTCCTCTGAAGAACCTCTGTAACTATCTATTGTTAGGAAGTCAGTTACTAGTGTGAAGTTTTCTACCATAATATCATCCTTATATCTATCCAATTTCTCATGTCTGCCAGCTTCTAATGCAACTAGTTGAGACTTTAAATCTACACAGGATTGCTTAATAATATTCAAGCCACTTTTATATGAGGCGTTTAGAAGTGCCTCCAGAGCCCTGCATTCAAGAAGAAAGTGTTTACACACTCCCCGCGCTACCGGAGTGACGTGCTGCCCGTTCTCAGCAGTGGCAGTGACTGGAGACATGGGGTTTTGAAGAGGTGGATTCTGAAAGCCTGCAAATTGAGGCTTTTAGAACGTGCCTGTTCAAAGCTTTGCGTCTCCAGGCACTGCTGCTGCTGAGAATGGGCAGCACATCACTTCCGGTAGTGCAGGGGATGTGTAAACACACCCCACGTGGCTTTTCCCTGAAGGCGCAGCTTCAGAGGCACTTTTGCGCCTCTTGTAAAAGTGGCCTCAGTTCCTGAGTGATAGAAATTCTAAAATCTTCTATTGCATTCTTCAAGTTATCTAATTAAAGCTGTATTCAGTTGTTACCCCCTACGTTTTCAGACATCCCAGGCAGAGATATGGATTTTAAAAAAGTTAATACATTGACCTTTTTCACATGGGCACACCACTTGCACACATGTACGGGTGGGGGGGGGCGCCCGTGCGAACGCCGCAATGGGTGCGGAGGGATGGGGGGCACTCCTAGGAACACTGTGGGTGATGGTGGGGGGTTTGTGCATGCTCCCACGCTCCGCCCAGCTCCACCTATCATCCACGCATGGAGCAATGGGCGCCAATGCCTGATTCTCCATGCATGGAGATAGGTGAAGGTGGGGGGTGTCCGTGGGAAGACACCCCCACTCACCGCCCACCCACCGTGCTGTCCACCCATCCCACCCACCGCAGCCCATGTGAAAAGGGCCATGATTACCACTACCCAACAGTTGTGGTGTATCCACACCAAAGCTCTTTGGGAATTCTAAAAAGCTCTCTTCTAAATTAGAGTACAACGTTAATGAAAGCTCACCGCCCACCAAGTCAATATTATTAGTATTAGGTTAATGGGTTGTGTCAATCTCTAGGTTTATATTTGCATTTTCAAGACCCTTGAGTTCTTGTGCGGGTCCACAAATAAAAGTTCTCAAAACATTAGGCTAACTTTTTTGACAATAACATTTGTTATCTTAAGGTCAGTAGATACATTCTTAAACAAATTTAAAAAAGGGGAAGAAGTTAAAATGAAAGTCCCCCTAATTGGCCATAATATTTCCAAGGAAAATTTACTCTCAGTTGGCTTATCCTTCTCTGAAGAGTATTCTCCAGACCAAAACAAAGAAGATTCTAAAGTTATCCTACTCATCTGGTGCTCCTCTCTAGTTGTCCCATACTCATTCCCAGCTGTACCAAGGACCAGACAGATAAGGAAAATTCCAGAAGATGCCCTACTCACTCAGGGAGCTTGCTAGACCGAGACTAGTTTAAACATATTGTACATAAATTAAAATTAGTTCTCAACCTCTCCAGGCTCCAGCTATTTTAGTTCCTTGAAAATGAATTCTCCTGGCTTCCAGTCTTGGCTCTCAGTCATTTTGAGGCAATCCTCCCGGATCCTAACTACTCTACTGCCTCAGCGTCTCCTACTTTCTTGCACAAGAGACCGGTGCTCTGTCTGCTGCTGCAACCTCCCTGGTCTCCTCTATCACATTCAGGACCGTGCATCTTCCAGGCAGGCAAGGAGTTAGTTGTATAGCTGGCCAAGTTAAGTCACTTCTAAATAAAACTAGAAATTATTAGCTGATACAAACTCCAGTTCTTCTGGATATTAAATTTTATTTATTTTATTATTTATTATTATTATTTCTTTGGATTTCTTAGCTGCCCCCTTCTGCCATAGCAGCTCAGGGCAGCTCACAACATAATTAAAAACATATAAAATAATCACAATAATAAAATACTTCAATAAATAACAATATAAAACAATGTAGTATAAAATCAATAACAAAAACAACCCAGACAGAGCCAAATCCCACCGCCACCAACCCTCCACCCATCACCTGTCTCCCTTGCCAAAAGCCTGGCAGAACAAAAAGGTCTTACACTGTCTTCAGGAAGAGGGGAGGTCTGGGGCCTGGCGGACCTCCATCAGGAGGGAGTTCCACAACTGTGGTGCAGTCACCGAGAATGTCCCCTTCATCGTCACCACTGAGGTCCCAGGGGACTCCAAGGGAGGCATCTCTGGCTGACCACGGGGCCAGTCCAGGACCCGGGGGGTGAGGTGATCCTGCAGATAAGCAGGGCCCAGGCTGTTTAGGGCTTTATAGGTCAAAAACAACACCTTGAATCAGGCCCGGAAGACTATAGTCAGCCAGTGCAAAGGACAAAGCACTGGTGTAATGTGCTCACGCTGGCCCATTCCTGTAAGGATATGTGCTGCTGCGTTCTGCCCAGTTGCAGGCTCCAGACTATCACCAAAGGTAGCCCCACATAGGTATGTGCGAACAGGATGGAGTTCAGATGTTCAGCCGTTCGAACTAAAAACTTAGTTCGGGTTCGTGGGTTTGGTCCCACGGAGTTCGGACTCCCCCAAATGTTCAGAAAGTTTGGTCCTGTCTGGAGGCTTTGGGTGATCTAGGGACCCCCAGGGGTGCCCATGGCAGACCATCTGAGACACAGCAGCAGCAACAACAAAGACTGGGAAGGCTTAGCACTTGACCCCTGGGGGTGCCCATGGCACCAGGGCTGGCCATTTGAGACCCAGCGGCAGCAACAGCATCAGCAGCAGCAGAGGCCAAGAAGACTTGGGGCTTGGTGGCTGGCACCCATAGTTGGCCAGGCATTGCAGGCTGGCAGGCATCGGTGGATCTCAGATGGTCAGCCATGCCCTGATGGGAATTGGGCAGGCACCCCCGGGGGCCAAGCGCCGAGCCTAAGTTCTTCTGAAGAAGGGGAAGCATTTAAGAGTCCTCTTCTTTACCCTGCAAAGAGGCTGGATACACAACAGCAACTGGAACTGCGTACCCCAAGCCTAGTTCCCATACAGGTTCTTTCTTCTGTGAGCTCCCAGAATGGTAGCCCTCTGGTTTAGAACTGGGAAAGCTGAAATGCAGAGAGGTCAAAGGACTTCCAAACCAGGAATTAGAACTGGGGTCTCTTGACTCCTGTCCTGTACTACAAATGAGCAATGCTGCTGCCCACCCAAAGGCTCCTGAAAGCAGATGTTCTGCTAGGCTGCCTGTCTCTGACTGTAGGCCATGACAACATGCACAAACCCACTTTGGACACCGGCAGGAACTACTGTAGCTCTGTCACTCCTGCCGTGATGGTGACTAGAACTGGAGAACCCAGCATAGAGCGAGCAGACATGAAGGCCTGCCAGCCTGCAATGCTGGGCCAAGTAGGGGTGCCAGCCACCAAACCCTAGCCAGGCCTCTGTCGCTGCTCCACCGATGCCTAGCAGTCTGCAATGCCCAGCCAAGTAGTGCCTGCCAGTGCTGAAAGCAGGGCTGCATGTATTGTCATGGCCTGCAGGTAGAGACCCAGCGGTGGCAGCAGCAGCAGCAGCAGAGGCCAGAAAGACTCAGGGCTTGGTGGTTGGCACCCATAGGGGGCGGGGCATTGCAGGCTGGCATTGGTGGAGCAGCGGCAGAGGCCTGGCCATCGCTTGGTGGCCATCACCCCTACTTGGCCAGGCATTGCTGGCTGGCATCGATGGAGCAGCGGCAGAGGCCCAGTCTTGGTGGCTGGCCCCCCTCTTGACCAGGCATTGCAGGCTAGCAGGCCTCCAGTTCTGCTCGCTCAATGCTGGATTCTCCATTTCTAGTCTCCATCACAGCAGGTGGTGGCTGGCTGGTCACGTGAATCACCACCATTGGTCAAGGCTACTTGACCAATTTGCAGAAGAGTTGGTTGAGATCTGGTGAGTAGGATGCCAGCCTGCAATGCCCGGCCCCATATGGGTGCCAGTCACCACCAAGCCCAGGCTGGGCCTCTGTCGCGGCTCCACCAATGCCTGGCAGCCTGCAATGACTATTTATTTAGAAGGGTGCCATCCTCAAGGGAAAGTGGTCTTATTAACAGAGCAGGTAAAAGAAGTTGTGTCACAAAATATTCAGCATGAGGCCACTTCCCTGGGTGCTTTGGCACATGGGAAGTGATCATACACAGTGCTGGGTAATATTGGTTCTGATCCTTCAGGATTATGTCTAGTTAAGATGGATCCTTTGCCTGCACCTCCTCTCTCTCCCTCAATATTGGGGATGGAGGAATTTGATCTCCCCTCAAACCAATTGGGTTTTACAACTGCAGATTAAGTGAAGGAATGATGGGCAGGCCCCCTAAGGAAGTCTTTTATCTTTATAGTTTCTCAGAACATTTCGGGTTGGAAAACCAAATTAATGGATAATGATTTTGGTTGTTACATTATTATTTATTTTATTTATTTATTTTATTTATTTAATATATTTATACCCCGCCCCTCCTGTGAACAGCTCAAGGCGGCTTTGACATTAGATCCTTTGACATTATTTTGCTCCAAGAAACGTGGCATGTGGGGCAATTGGACTTGGACGGGTATGTGTCCTTTGTTGTGCATGTTACCCCATCTGAAGTGAAGGGTAGGCCTCGCGGGGGTTTGGGCTGTTTAATATTTTAAACAGGCACACTGGCAGACCTCCAGGTCTGGTCGCTCTATGTTGGATTCTCCAGTTCTAGTCACCATCACGGCCAGGTGTTGCAGGCTGCCAGGCATCAGCGGAGCAGCTGCAGAGGCCTGGACATGGGTTGGTGGCTGACACCCCTACTTGGCCAGGCATTGCAGGCTGCCAGGCATCGGCGGAGCAGTGGCAGAGGCCCAGCCAGGGCTCGGTGGCTGGCACCCCTACTTGGCTGGGCATTGCAGGCTTGCATCCTACTCGCCGGATCTCAACAAGCTCTTCTGCAAATTGGTCAAGCCTTGCTCAGTGGTGAATCTTGTGGACACCCAGCCCCTGCTTGCCGGTGCACTTATCCAAGCTATGCCCATCTACAAGATTGAGGAGCAAATGGCTGACATGCAGTACCAGCAGCAGAAGGAGCAGACATTGGATTGCCAAGGCACAGTAACTGCCGCTGTCACCCTTACTTGGCCAGGCATTTCAGGCTGGCTAGTATTGGTGGAGCAGCAGCAGAGGCCCAGCCAGGACTCGGTGGCTGGCACAGCTACTCAGCCAGGCGTTGCAGGCTGCCAGGCATTGCTGGCAGCCTGACTCAGGGTGCTGTGTGAGGGCCTCTTAACCTGGGGGGCCAGGAAACCAATCAGGCACCTAAACCCCATGTCCCTGACCACCAAGAAGGTCTGCCCATTGAGCACAGTCATTTCCCCCAACATGCGTGTGGCTTTCAGCTGATGGACTTGGCAGCTGCCGATGGACTTGGGCAGCTGCCCCCACTCCAGCTCTCGATGACGTGGATGGACTGCCCTCCTTGCCTGGAATGTAGGCCCCAGAACCATGATGATGGGTCCTGGGACTGGAGTGGCAGCATCTGGATGAAGTGGAATGACAGCCCTCACTGCCTGTAACGTGGGCCCCAGAACCCTGATGGTGGGTCCTGGGGTTGGAGTGGCTGGTTGTTCCTTGATGTGGTAGAATGACAGCTCCCCGTGAGTGGAATGACAGCCCCAGAACCATGATGGTGGGTCCTGGAACTAGAGTGGCAGCTTCTGGAGGAAGTGAAACGACAATCCTCCATGCCTGTAACATAGGCCCCAGAACCCTGATGGTGGGTTCTGGGGCTGAAGTGGCTGGCTGTTTCTTGATGCAGTGGAACGATGACTCCATGTGAGCGGAATGATGGCCCCAGAACCCTGACAGTGGGTACTGGGACTAGAGTGGTAGCTTCCAGGGACATCCCTCCCTGCCTGGAACGTAGGCCCCAGAACCCTGATGGTGGGACCTAGGACTGGAGTGGCTGCTTCTTGATGCCAGGTATAATACCTAAATCTATCTAATCTAAATAAATGAAACTATAGAGGTAAATGTGTGGAAATGGGTGAAATAGGAGGAGGATGGCAATGGATTAGGAACACAAACTGCTGTGAAAGGGAGACTTCTGAAAACACCTGCTGACAGGATCAGTGGCTAGCTCAGAAGGAATTGGAAGGGGGGAGGATAATGACTTTTGTTACTTGCTGCGCCTGCCTTACCACAAGCCCCATTGGCTCTGTGCAGCCTAGTCCCATGCCAATCGCAGACTGCGAAGCCAGTGGTCTGAGGAAAAGAGGGATGGTGATTGGACAGGCTGGCTGCTAGTCCAAGCCTCTCTACCCCTGGCACCAGGAAGTCTGCTCCTCATCTGCCCCCGCCCCTCCTTGGGCCTACTAGCCACATTTTCCCCACCCAAACACGCCCAATCTCATCCGAATGCAGCTGAACTGTTCGGGGGTTTTGGTGTTCAGTTCGGGCATCAGAACTGACTGAGTTCAGGCTGAATTCCAAATGTCCAAACCACGTTCTCACATCCCTAGCCCCACATAGAGTGCATTACAATAGTCCAGTCTTGAGGTGATGAAAGCATGGATGATGGTGGACAGATTTGTGTCCGAGTCATACTGCCAAAGCTGTTGCACTAGATGTAATTGGCAAAATGCGCCCTTCACCACAGCCGCCACCTGGGCATCCAGGTGGAGCCGTGAGTCAAGGGGGACCCCCAGACTATGGGCCTGAGGAACCATTGGAGAGCAGACCCCATCAATGACGGTTCTACCACTCCCTCAGCTCTACCCACCAGCATCACTGTTGTCTTGTCGGGATTCAGCTTCAGACGGTTCTCCCTTATCCAGTCCCCCACAGCCACCAAGCACCGGGTAAGCACCGAGACTGTGGGACCTGGGGCAGTTGAAAAAGACAGGTAAAGTTGTTCTCCTATTCCTCTTCCCCATCCTTAGAGTAGCACTCCCAAGCAAAGATTTTCTCCACTACAGCCCTCAACAGCCCACTAATGGATGTGCCCTTTGGCACTGCTCTTCAGTCGAAGCCTTCGGGCTCCTGGCCTCCTTAAATATTTGAGGGGGAAGATAATAGCCACAGGTGGAGACAGTCCTCCTTTCTCAGCAACGGCCAAAACAAGCAAACAGCTTTCCCGGTGCACCGTCCCATCATCCGCTTCTCCCTCCACAACATTGCTAAGATCTGCCCTTTTCTGTCTGTCTCCTCTGCCAAAACTCTCATCCATGCCCTAGTCATCTCACGCCTTGACTACTGTAACCTCCTCCTCACTGGCCTTCCCTGCTCTCACCTTTCTTCCCTCATCTCTGTTCAAAACTCTGCCGCCAGGATCATCCACCTAGCCCGTTGCTTTGACCATGTGCAGCTTCTCCTCTCTCCATTGGCTCCCCCTTCCTGAGCGTATTCTGCACAAGCTCCTCATCTTCACCTACAAAGCCCTTCACAACCCTACTCCCCCCTACCTCTCTGCCCTGATCTCCCTCCGATCCCGTTCGAGCAATCCGCTCCTTTTCCATCCCCTCCCTCACCCTCCCACGCCTCCCCTGCTCCCCCAACCGCCTTCGTCCCTTCTCCTTCACTGCCCCACATGCCTGGAACTCCCTCCTTGCCCTCGTCCGCCTTGCCCCCACTCTCCACACCTTCAGGCCCCTCCTCAAAACCCACCTCTTCCGCTCCGCCCTTCCTAACTCCTGCTAATCTTCCCCACCCAGGATTATCCCCCACCTGTTATCTGTAAACTCCCAATTTACTGTAACCAAGCCAAGAGAGTGTACC
Source organism: Sphenodon punctatus (assembly GCA_003113815.1). Taxonomy (NCBI): domain Eukaryota; kingdom Metazoa; phylum Chordata; class Lepidosauria; order Sphenodontia; family Sphenodontidae; genus Sphenodon; species Sphenodon punctatus. Next base: position 1,084,451 of record QEPC01013442.1, on the reverse strand, counting down.
TGAGTTCTCGCATCCTCATGAATGTTGCATCCCTTGTCTCGCCCTCTGTTCCCCCTTCCCTGTCTCCCCTCCCCCTGTCTTTAGATTGTAAGCTCTCGGGCAGGGACCGTGTTGTCTATCTTATTCTTTGTAAAGTGCCAGCTACATTGCTAGCACTATATAAATGCTTATAATAATAATAATAATAATAATAATAATAATAATAAACACTTGAGGGGGAAGATGATACCCACAGGTGGAGACAATGGATGGTTGGGAGACAGCCCTCCTTTCCCAGCCAAAACCAGCAGACATTTTCCCCGGTGCACACACACCTCCTCAGCCACCTTGCCAGACTATTTTGGCAGCATCATTGAACCACCTTGGCCCCTGCAAGTATAGGCCAGAAGGCAGATCAGGGTTGGTTTTTTTTTGTTTTTTTTAAAGTCTTGGATTCCAGCAGTAGGTGTTTATGTGTGTTTGTGTTTAGTGGTGGAAAGTGGAAAATGGCAAATAAATATTAATGAACACTTGCAGCAAAATACTTGTTTTTATGTCATTTAGCACATTGCACTGAGTGACTAATTAGCAATGACAAAAGAATGTGTGAGTCTGAGTTATAGCAAGTTTTATTAGGAAATGAAACTTGTATAGTAGGGGTGGGGAACCATTTCTCTCCCATGAGGCAGTTTGAAAATGAGTACAAGTGCCGTAGGCGGGATAGGATTTGGGAGAGGGGGTGCTTAAGGAGTGTTTTCGGCATGGGGAACAAAGAGGAAGGGTTAGATCATGGATCTGTGCCATGGAGCTATCCCCTATGGTGGAGATGCCCCTATCGCTGCTTTCTTCCCCTGAGTTCAGTCAGGTTTGGGACTGGGTCCATGGAATTGGAAAGTTGCCAAATTAAAACAGCCATGGGCCATAGCTTCCCTACCCATGTTCTATAGAAAACCAGCAGGAAAAGAAGAATGAGGTTTGTCTCAAGGAAGGTGTGCTTTCCCAGCTTGACTAAAGGATAAAAGTGTAACAAGCACATACCTCAGATGAAATAATGGACTTTTAGAGAAATGTATTAGTAAGGCTGACAGATGGACAGTGGTAGTTGGAGCCCATAGTAGTTGGAGTAAATAAACTTTGATGTTGATGGAACCCAAAATAATGACAGAGATGCAAGTTACAAGCTGCCTTCTTTCCCATCCAGCCACTGCCCCAGAGACTCTACCATCTACTTGCCCTACTGTCAGAATAGAAACACTGGTCCGTTGTCAGGGACCTGTGTTCACGGCATTTCCCCCATTGGTGCCAATGGGGAAAATGCAGTGAACACACTGGTCCCAGGTCATTATCTTCAGTAGCATCACTAGGAGATGTTGTGGCAAGGTTGATGCAACCATAACAGGGAAAAGAGATACTCCTCTTCCATCTCTCATCCCCTACCTCTTTCAGAATTAAAGTAGAACACTTTACAGTAAAGGGTATGGTCACTGTCAGTCCTCCACTGCTTTTGTGGAGTACCAACCTCTCTCCCTCTAATAGAGCCCCTCTGCTTATTGTTTCCCAACATGCACATAAGTTGCAATTTTCAACTGTTAAAGTCAATGTGTTTTTTTTATTATTAACTTTAGTGCATCCAGAACTGCAGCCATACAGTTACTGTACTCCCAGTTGACCATGTGACCATCACACACCAATTGACTCAATTTCCTTTGCACTCCACCACTCTTACCTGTATTATCTCTCTTCTCTGCTAGGTTTCTCCATATTACTTCAGTTCTCTCCAGCCCAATGAGCAGCTGCTCAGAAATATTCCCATATAGCTATGGTCCTGGCTGAGAACCATTCTTCCATCCTAACCTCTTCACAGTTTAGGAGCATCGCTCAACTCTGAATCCTCACATATCCAACAATAACAGGATGAGAACATCCCAACTTTATGTTTTTATTCCTTTTTCCACTCCTCTTTCACATTCCTTTCTTGGTTTCTTCCAACAAAAGGCTGGAAAGATCACAACCTAGCTTTAGTTAAGACTAATAAAGAAAACATCCTATAACCCTGTAGGATATATGAAAGGATCACAAAACTCCATTGCACCTTTCTCTCAATTTCCAGAAACTTGAGATATTGGTTCTAACTCATACTATAAGAAACTCATAGTGAATAAGATTAGATATCCCCATACATCCCCAGCAGATTCCAGTATCTTTAGAAGGATTTCAGTAAGAGCAGTAAGTTTCCTCTATAGGAACACATTCAACACAAGTGCCTGGTTTTCACCTTCAAGGCTCTTCATGGCCTTGCTCCCCCACATCTCTCTGCTCTTGTATCTCATCACATTCCTGCCTGGGAGCTTCGCTCCTCCTCTGCCCTCACCCTCGCCTGCTTGCAACTCCCCTGTTCCTCTAAATGTCTTTGCCCCATCCCCCATGCTGCCCCCATATGGAACTCCCTCCCTGGATACATTCATTCTACTCCCTCCCGCCCAAATTTCAATCCTCCTGAAAACCTACCTCTTCTGTCAGGTTTTCCCTGGCTCGTCATGTGTAAAATTGCATCCTCTTCCTTCCCTCATTCAGAATCTTTTCCCTGCAACTAAGTTAAACACATGCACCTGCATTTTCTTAGCCTCCTTAATGTATCCTTGTCTCTCCTGATGTTCACCTCTTCCTCGTCTCCCCCTTCTTTGTCTCTCTTAGATTGTAAGCCCCTTGGGGTAGGGACCTGTCTAGAGCTACTGACTGTACAGTGCCAGGTACACTGCTGGCACTATATAAATAATGAAATAATAATAATAGGTACATATTGAAGGCATCTATTAATTTTCACTCCATTCTTTCTGAGGTTCTCCCATTTTCAGTAACTGTTACCATTAAAATAACTGCAGTCATACTGGATATTTTTTTAAAAAAAATCTCTTTTTCTAGTGCCTATGAACTTGAAACAGAAATTTCATACAAACATTTGTTCTGTGTTCCAGAACAGATGGTCATAATACCTTCAGTTAGGCTATAAAACTGCATCAGTGACTCTTGGCTTGTCATGAATGATACCTGTAGAGTATCACAGGGTTTTTGTATGAAACCAAAGTTGGAAATAATAGAGGTGATGCGAAATAGGACAACAAAGTCAGCTTAGGTTTGGGTAGGATATTTGGTTTTTTAGAAATAAAGAGAATAGAATTGTTAGAAACAACAATGTAAATATTAAATGGGTAGAGAACTTGCTTCCATGGTTTTGAAGGGTCAGAATGGGAAACTGGAAAATCAACTCCTGCAGGCAAGTGTAGAAGAAATTTGCGTGGCAAGAAGAGCAAGCCAGCGGACAGCGAATGGAACAAATGTGTAGCTCACCATGACAGGGCCAAAAGAAAACTCCCATTGATTTAACAGAACTAGGGTTTCACCTTGGATTAAGGATTTAGTAGTTTCATACGAGCCACTATTAATATTAGAGGAGCCCATTCAATTTCTTTTCCTTGTTTCCTTATACTTAATCATTTTTTCTTTTATTGTGGTCTCCTTCAAGTTATTGCAGTCCTATTGTCCCTGTAGTGTAGCCTGTCCTATATGGCCTAAAAATCAAAAAGGTGGCAGAGGAATTTTCAAACTAAATCCTGGGGGAAAGCTGACAGTTGCTGCGGAGCATGTGGTTCAGATGGAGGCATCCCCAAATAGATGCCACCATTGGTAGTGGAACAGTGTATTCCAGTAACGAGTATATGGAAGAAACAGAGAGAGATCTGGATGGGTACTGGAACAGGCAAACTNCTCCCAATTTACTGTAACCAAGCCAAGAGAGTGTACCTGAGTTCTCGCATCCTCATGAATGTTGCATCCCTTGTCTCGCCCTCTGTTCCCCCTTCCCTGTCTCCCCTCCCCCTGTCTTTAGATTGTAAGCTCTCGGGCAGGGACCGTGTTGTCTATCTTATTCTTTGTAAAGTGCCAGCTACATTGCTAGCACTATATAAATGCTTATAATAATAATAATAATAATAATAATAATAATAATAAACACTTGAGGGGGAAGATGATACCCACAGGTGGAGACAATGGATGGTTGGGAGACAGCCCTCCTTTCCCAGCCAAAACCAGCAGACATTTTCCCCGGTGCACACACACCTCCTCAGCCACCTTGCCAGACTATTTTGGCAGCATCATTGAACCACCTTGGCCCCTGCAAGTATAGGCCAGAAGGCAGATCAGGGTTGGTTTTTTTTTGTTTTTTTTAAAGTCTTGGATTCCAGCAGTAGGTGTTTATGTGTGTTTGTGTTTAGTGGTGGAAAGTGGAAAATGGCAAATAAATATTAATGAACACTTGCAGCAAAATACTTGTTTTTATGTCATTTAGCACATTGCACTGAGTGACTAATTAGCAATGACAAAAGAATGTGTGAGTCTGAGTTATAGCAAGTTTTATTAGGAAATGAAACTTGTATAGTAGGGGTGGGGAACCATTTCTCTCCCATGAGGCAGTTTGAAAATGAGTACAAGTGCCGTAGGCGGGATAGGATTTGGGAGAGGGGGTGCTTAAGGAGTGTTTTCGGCATGGGGAACAAAGAGGAAGGGTTAGATCATGGATCTGTGCCATGGAGCTATCCCCTATGGTGGAGATGCCCCTATCGCTGCTTTCTTCCCCTGAGTTCAGTCAGGTTTGGGACTGGGTCCATGGAATTGGAAAGTTGCCAAATTAAAACAGCCATGGGCCATAGCTTCCCTACCCATGTTCTATAGAAAACCAGCAGGAAAAGAAGAATGAGGTTTGTCTCAAGGAAGGTGTGCTTTCCCAGCTTGACTAAAGGATAAAAGTGTAACAAGCACATACCTCAGATGAAATAATGGACTTTTAGAGAAATGTATTAGTAAGGCTGACAGATGGACAGTGGTAGTTGGAGCCCATAGTAGTTGGAGTAAATAAACTTTGATGTTGATGGAACCCAAAATAATGACAGAGATGCAAGTTACAAGCTGCCTTCTTTCCCATCCAGCCACTGCCCCAGAGACTCTACCATCTACTTGCCCTACTGTCAGAATAGAAACACTGGTCCGTTGTCAGGGACCTGTGTTCACGGCATTTCCCCCATTGGTGCCAATGGGGAAAATGCAGTGAACACACTGGTCCCAGGTCATTATCTTCAGTAGCATCACTAGGAGATGTTGTGGCAAGGTTGATGCAACCATAACAGGGAAAAGAGATACTCCTCTTCCATCTCTCATCCCCTACCTCTTTCAGAATTAAAGTAGAACACTTTACAGTAAAGGGTATGGTCACTGTCAGTCCTCCACTGCTTTTGTGGAGTACCAACCTCTCTCCCTCTAATAGAGCCCCTCTGCTTATTGTTTCCCAACATGCACATAAGTTGCAATTTTCAACTGTTAAAGTCAATGTGTTTTTTTTATTATTAACTTTAGTGCATCCAGAACTGCAGCCATACAGTTACTGTACTCCCAGTTGACCATGTGACCATCACACACCAATTGACTCAATTTCCTTTGCACTCCACCACTCTTACCTGTATTATCTCTCTTCTCTGCTAGGTTTCTCCATATTACTTCAGTTCTCTCCAGCCCAATGAGCAGCTGCTCAGAAATATTCCCATATAGCTATGGTCCTGGCTGAGAACCATTCTTCCATCCTAACCTCTTCACAGTTTAGGAGCATCGCTCAACTCTGAATCCTCACATATCCAACAATAACAGGATGAGAACATCCCAACTTTATGTTTTTATTCCTTTTTCCACTCCTCTTTCACATTCCTTTCTTGGTTTCTTCCAACAAAAGGCTGGAAAGATCACAACCTAGCTTTAGTTAAGACTAATAAAGAAAACATCCTATAACCCTGTAGGATATATGAAAGGATCACAAAACTCCATTGCACCTTTCTCTCAATTTCCAGAAACTTGAGATATTGGTTCTAACTCATACTATAAGAAACTCATAGTGAATAAGATTAGATATCCCCATACATCCCCAGCAGATTCCAGTATCTTTAGAAGGATTTCAGTAAGAGCAGTAAGTTTCCTCTATAGGAACACATTCAACACAAGTGCCTGGTTTTCACCTTCAAGGCTCTTCATGGCCTTGCTCCCCCACATCTCTCTGCTCTTGTATCTCATCACATTCCTGCCTGGGAGCTTCGCTCCTCCTCTGCCCTCACCCTCGCCTGCTTGCAACTCCCCTGTTCCTCTAAATGTCTTTGCCCCATCCCCCATGCTGCCCCCATATGGAACTCCCTCCCTGGATACATTCATTCTACTCCCTCCCGCCCAAATTTCAATCCTCCTGAAAACCTACCTCTTCTGTCAGGTTTTCCCTGGCTCGTCATGTGTGGGTGGGTGTGCATGCATGCATGCTCCCGCCCACACACATGCACACCCATCTACACCCATCACCCATGCACAGAGGCACCAGACAAAATGGAGGTGCCTCCATGCGTGGGTGATGGGTACCAGTAGGGGGGAGGTCAGTGTGCACTGGTGTGCGCCCATCAGAACTTCCCGCCCACCCGACGTACACAGACCGTGGCACACACCGACCCCCCAGCACCATGGCCTGTGTGAAAAGGACCAAAAATTAAGGAATTCAAGTATTTGGCTTCAGGTGAGGACACTGATATCATAGGCATCTCAGAAACATGGTGGAATGAGGACAATCATTGGGACACTGTGATACTGGGATACAAAATATATGTATTTGCACCGAGTGCACACATTTCAGCATAACGCGAACTGTTGGAGTGCGGTTTTAAAAGCTGCTCTGAGCCACACTCCAACAGTTTGTGTACGCTGAATTGGTGCATTCACACCAACCCGGAAGTGCGTGTTGCTTTAAATCGCACAATGCTGCCGCCGCTGCTGTGTGATTTAAATGCACATCTGAATGCAGCCTAACTCTGTCCGTTCTATTTATTTTGTATCCCAGTATCACAGTGTCCCAATGATTGTCCTCATTCCACCATGTTTCTGAGATGCCTATGATATCAGTGTCCTCACTAAAAGGGAAAGTCATCAGGGTTAAAGGTCTGCAAGAGGCACGGAGACTATTGAAAACTACTATTTTAGACACCCAGATTAAATATATACCACAAGTAAAAAAAAAAAAAAAGCAGGAGAAGACCCAAACAAATGCCTGCATGGCTAAATGGTAAAACTAAGGAGGCTATCGGAGTCAAAACAAAATTGTCCTTCAAAAAATGGAAAAGTACTCCAAATGAGGAATGAGCACAGACATAGAAAGGTGTGTGTGGGGGGGGGGGGGAATGGATGTGTTGCAGCAGTGGGTTCCCATGGGCGAACACCTGCCTCCACCCATCTCCAACCACGGAGCCTCCTCTGGTTTGCTAGATGGCTCCGTGGGTGGATGAAGGGTGTAGATGGGTGTGTGTCAGGAGCGCACATGCACCCCCACCCACTATGTGTGCTTTTTGCACAGATGAACACCCATCTCCCCCACCGCCATGGCGTTTACACAGATGCCCCCCCACCGCACACCTGCCTGCACACCCAGCGGGGGTGGGAGGGGGGGCATCAGTGTAAAAATCGCCAAAGTGTAAAACTATGATAAGATAGGCCAAGAGGGAATTTGAGAAACAACTTGCTAAGGATACCAAATCCAATAGCAATTCCACCCCCTTCCCAGTGCATCAGAGGTCAGGCAGGAAACCTGCTAGAGAGGCAGTTGGTCCACTAGATGATCAGGGAACAAAAGGGGCTCTCAACTATGACAAGGCCATTGCGGAAAAACTAAATCAGTTCTTTGAATCAGTTTTTACTGCAGAGGTTGTTGGGGCGATACCCACACCAGAACTATTTTTTATTGGTGAGGAATCTGAGAAATTATCTGAAATTAGTGTCATGCCAGAAAAGATTTTATTGCATATCGATATTGTGTATCTCTCTGACATCTCTGCTTTGATGTCTCGCTGCCAACTCAGGCTTAATGTGGCCAAGACTGAACTCCTCATCTTCTCCCCAAAACATTCCCCTCCTACTTCCCTCTCAGTTTCCATTGTGGGTGTCACCATCCAGCCTGTCCCTCAGGCATGTAGCCTGGGATTAATTTTTGACTCCTCCCTCTCCTTTATGCCTCAGCTCCAGGCTGTTCCCAAATCCTGCCTCTTTGCCCTGTATAATATTGCTAAAATCCAGCCCTACCTTACTGTTGCCACTGCAAAAACCCTAATCCATGCTCTAGTACTCTCTCGCCTTGACTACTGTAATCTCCTCCTTACAGTCTCCCCTGCTCTAATCTTGCCCCCCTCATCTCCATTCAACATTCCGCAGTCAAAGTCATCCACCTTACCCATCACTCTGACCACATTTAGCCCCTCCTCTCCGCCTTACACTGGTGCCCTTTATGTTAACGCATTCAGCACAAGCTCCTGGTCTTCACCTTCAAGGCTCTTCGTGGCCTTGCTCCCCTATATCTCTCCGCTCTTGTATCTCACCACATTCCTGCCCGGGCCTCCTCTACCCTCACCCTTGCCTGCTTGTGATTCCCTTCCCTGCTTCTCTAAACATCTTTGCCCCTTCTGTTTTGCTGCCCCCCATGCCTGGAACTCCCTCCCTGGATACATTAATTCTGTTCCCTCCCTCCCAACTTTCAACCCTCCTGAAAACCTACTACTTCCATCAGGCTTTCCCTGGCTCATCATGAGTGAAATTGCATCCTCTTCCCTCCCTCACTCAGAATCTCTTCCGTGTAACCAAGTTAAACACCTGCATCTTCTCAACCTCATGAATGTTGAGAATCTCTCCTGATGTTCGCCTCTCCCTCATCTCCCCCTTCCTTGTCTCTTAGACTGTAAGCCCTTTGGAGTAGGGACCCAGTATGTAACTACTGACTGTACAGTGCCAGGTACACCACAGGTGCTATATAAACAAACAACAAACAAAGCAACAATAATAATAATAATAATAATAATAATAATAATAATAATAAATTAATGATTAATAATAAATAAATAGCAAGTCACTCAATCCTCATGGTATTCATCCAAGGGTACTGAAAGAACTCAAATTTGAAATTGCTAAACTACTTCAGTAATATGTAACTTATCGCTAAAGTCCTCCTATGTGCCAGAGGATTGGAGGTTAGCAAATGTAACCCCAATTTTTGCAAAGGGCTCCAGAGGTGACCCTGAAAACTACAGACTTTATTACTAGGCATATTGTCAAGCATGGTTTGATGGGTAAAATTCAGCATGGCTTTAGCAAAGGGAAGTCATGCCTCACTAACATTAGAATTTCATGAAATTGTTAATAAGCACATAGATAGGGGCGATCCAGTTGATATAGTATACTTGGATTTTCAAAAAGCTTTTGGCAGAGTCCTTCATGAGAGACTCCTGAGGAAACTAAGTAGTAATGGGATAAGAGGAAGAGTATTATCATGGATTAGTGGTAGCTGCTTAAAAGATAGGAAACAAAGGGTAGGAAAATAAATGGTCATTTTTCAAGTTGGAAAGAGGTCAACAGTGGGGTGCCTCAGGGGTTAGTATTGGGACCAGTATTGTTTAACATATTCACTAATGATCTGGAAAGGGGGGGGTGAGGTGGGTAAGCTTGCAGATGACACCAAATTATTCAAGATAGCTAAGACCCAGTGAGACTGTGAGGAACTACTGAGAGATCATGCAGCACTAGGTGAATAGGCTATAAAATGGCAAATGAAATTCAATGTTGATAAGTACAAGGTAATGCACATAGGGAAAAATAATCCTCACTATACATACATGATGTTAGGTTCTCATCTGGGTGTAACCACTGAGGAGAAAGATCTTGGAATCATTGAGTGATTTCAGACGTGACGGGGCACCTATTGGCCCCATCACGGAATCACCTTTCTGATTCCCGGCCGGAATCAGAACGGCCCGTCAACAGATGAGCCGGCTAATTCCGGTGGGGAATCTGGGGAGGGGCCAGGACTGTGCGGCGCAACGTGCGGCTGCTCAGCCCCCCCCCCCAACTCCCCCAGCAGCCCGCCCTCCTGGAGACGGGCGGGCGCAGCAGTCAATCCGGCTGCTGCGCCCGATTCCGTCCCGGGGTCTGAGCCACGACCCGGAATCGGCAGCAGTAACAGACGTTACCGTCCGCCGATTCTGGGCCGTGGTTCAAATAACCACGCTTTCGGGGATGGTGCCCGGACCATCCTCGAAAGCGTGGTTATTTTGCTCACCACCGGTGGTTCATTGTGGTGAACGTCTGGCGGCGAGCAACCAGACGTTACGGGACCATCCACCATCATGGGGGATTGTCCGTGGTTGACCGTGATCTCGTAACATCTGAAAATACCCATTGTGGATAGTTTCTTGAAGATATTGGCTCAGTGTGTCAAAAAGTGTGCCATTGGCCAAAATGTGTGCCAAAAAGGCAAACTGAATGCTAGGCATTATTGTAAAAGGAATAGAGAATAAAAAGGGAAATAACGTAATGCTGCTGTATAAATCTTTGATATGACCTCACTTTGAATATTATATGTGCAGTTCTGGTCTCCCCATCTCAGAAGATATAATAGAAATAGAATTGGAAAAAGGTGAGAGGAAGGCAACAAGGATCATAGAAAGGATGCATTGACTTCCATATGATGAAACACCACTGGAGAAGAGGCAATTAAGGGGGGATATCATAGAAGTTTATAAAATCATGAGTGGCATGGAGAAAGTAAATAGGGAACTGTTGTTTGCCCTTTCTCACAATAGGAGAACAAGGGGACACTCTCTGAAGTTCAATGGCACATGGTAGGGGGCAAGTGGGGGCACACAGGAGGAGGGGGGAGC
>QEPC01013442.1:1042836-1062403 GCA_003113815.1 Sphenodon punctatus | reverse complement strand
AGAGAGAGAGAGAGAGAGAGAGAGAGAGAGGCTCCCTGCTGGAATAAGAGAGATGTGGGTGGAGGGGGAGAGGTGCACCCAGATCAAGCTGGAGAAACAGCAAGAAATCTCATCTGTGCTCATGCTCAATGCCCCCATCCAGCAGCAAACATACCAGAATAAGATGGTAATAACACACAACATATTATATGTGCCTGCCTGTGTTCCTCCCTGAACCTGCTACCATCCGTTGCATGATTGATCAATGATTGAATGAAGTGTGCCCAACCAAGCACTAATTCTAGGGACATCATTCAACTCCCATAGGCTGTCATTTCATTGTACCTGAATCAGTCATGCCCGCCCATCCCAGGAACCATCAACGAGATTCTGGGACCATCATTCCAGTCACTGGGGGCTGCATTCCATTCCACTGCATCCAGAAGCCCGGTGCCTGCACCAGCCTGACCCCGCCCCCCAACAGCCTACTCCTCCACACCCACCCATGGATGCCCACTGAAGCTGCTGGATATAAAAGCCCCTCCGACCACCCGCTCCCGCCGCCTGCTGCCCGCTACCAAGGAGCCTGTTTCTCTTTGTCTCTGTCACACCCACCCACACAAACACAAGCCCTGCACCTCCTTGGGTGCCATCTGCAAGTTGAGACCTTGCTGCTGGCACAGCACATCTTTGGGTTAATAACTACACTACATGGGGTGGCAGGTGCTGCTGGTAGGGATCAACAAGCTGTATGAGATTCTGCCACCTGCCAGCCAGAATTTAAACACAGAGGGATAAAAGATTGGACAGGTCAGCTCATAACAACAACAAATATAACTTTAATAAATAAAACAACAACAACAAATTTATAAAACCTAACCCAAACATTTTTAAATAGAAAGGAAACTTATGCGCTAACAAACTAATTAGTCTTTTGGCCTGCCCCCCGAAACTTGGGGGAAAGGCATGAGTAGTGCAGGGGACCTAGGGGCAGGGGCCGCACCTGCTGGCATTTTGTAGCCGTGTTGGAGAGCATATTCTATGGCCCCTGCCACGGCCGCCCACCAGTTGCAGACTGACTGGCGGAAGAGCTCCAGGTCAGCCCTCTCAGTGGAGACGTACTTGGAGATGTACTCCGAGTACGCCTCCACCGTCTTCTCCCTCAACTCAACTGCCTGGAACTGTTCCACCAGTCGGTCTTCCATTACCTGGAGGCAGTCCACAAAGTCCCGGCTGGTCCCCTGCACCTCGCCACGAAAGGCCCTTGCCGCTGCAGACTCCTGCTTCTGGGGGGGCTCCACATCTGAGCTGGAGGGGGGGGGAAGGACTTTTCACGTGGTGCCACTTCTGTCTTGCCGTTCCTCCCTCCCCCCTTCTGCGTCTCCACAGCCACGCAAGACTCCTGAGCCCGAGCCACCTTCTGCCCATGGGCCTTCTCTATATGGGCGATTAGCCCAGATGTGGTGCCCTCTCTCTGCCTCCGGAATCTTTTCTTGCAGATCTAAAGAGCATAAAAACAAAGATAGGAACATAAGAAGTGCCATACTGTGTCAGAGCAATGGTCTGTGTCAAGCCCTGCCTGTATTCTGTCTCCACAAGTGGGTGGGCACCAATCTCTCTCTGCAGGGGAGTTCCGTTCATAACAGGTCATAGAGGGCAACGCATGCATGCATGCCCTCTTGTTCCAGCCCCCATGCCTTACCTTGCAGATGGCGAACCCGTCCTCCTTATCATAAAAATTCCAGACATTGGACCTAGTCCGTCCAGTGTCTGGGTGTGGCACTGCCGACCTCTGCCTGCGTGTCCTCCGTGGCCTGACACCAGTGCTGGGGCCGGCATCCGAATCCTGTCTGAAACAGGAACACATAAACAACACCTAAGTGTCATGCATTTAAGATGATGCCTCTAGTCCTCCCTCCTAGGGATTGCAACTAGAAAGACCCTTATTTGGGGGTGCGTAGGGAATGGGATGGCAACTGGAGAGTGGAGACCCTTGCTAGCCTGGCATGTGTTTGGGTGGGGGTGTTGCTTGTGCCAGAGCCCCCCACACTACAGTACCCTCCCTTTCTCTGTGTGGCATACAGAGAGTGCTAGGGGATGCTAGTGCTAGGGGACCCTGCCTGGTTGGCACGTGCAAATCCTGCCCTCCCAGGGGTGCTAGGGGTCGGGGATGCTAGGGATTGCAACTAGAAAGGCCCTGGCTGACACTTTCAAATCCTGCCCCTATTTGGGGGTGCGTAGGGCATGGGATGGCAACTGGAGTGTCACTGGAGAGCCTTGCTACCCTGGCACATGTTTGGGTGGGGGTTCTGCTCGTGCCAGAGCCCCCCACACTACAGTACCCTCTCTTTCTGTGGCAGAAATCTGCTACCACCTGCTGATGCCCACTGTTTGTGCCTGACTGATGCCCACCACCCACCCACGCACCCACCCGCACACCAGTGAGCTCGCTCTAACGGATAGAGCCTTTCTTGTCCTCAAAGTAAAAAAAAAAGTTTACAAACCTGGCAGCACCTCCTGAGGCCGCCGCTTGCTCCGCTTGCTTCTCCTCCGAGGAGCCGGGTAGCAACCTCCTCCTCAAGTGGCAAGTTGGCCCCCAGCCGGGTAATAAGCACCGCAGCTTGCTCCATTTTTAATTTATTTTTTCACACACACAGTCAAAACACACAGTCAGTCACCCACAACACACACCAACACTCACCAACCACAACAACAACAACAGCACACCCAAACACAGCTAAAACACACAAACCGAACAGCCACCCAACCAAACACACACTCACTCGCCATACAGCTCTGCACGCACTCGAATTTCCTGTTTATGGCGCGATCACGCTCTCGTGATACTTTTTCGAACACTGAACCGAACATGACCGAACTGAATGGCCGAACCTGAACCTGACGACCGAACCGAACGCACGAGCCGAACCGAACGGCCAAACCCTAACCGCAACCTGTTCGCACATCCCTAAGAATTTCCCAAACTGTGGGTCAAAACTCCAAGGAGAGTGTCATGCCATCTGCAGATGGGGGTCACACTCTCAACTGATATCCATCTGATTCATTTGCACCAAGATTCAGATTTTCTTAGATATGTAACACTACATGATTTTAGAGTATAAGAGCAACAGAACGTTGATTTTATCAAAAGTCTAATGACCGCAGATTTAGATGTTTAGAATCAGGTATGAAGTGATTAAGGAAACAAGTTTAAAAAATTCAGATTCCTTCTTTCCAAGGCTGAAGTTTGATAGCTAAACTAAATGAGAAGATGACAGCATATTGACTCCTCATTTTAGCCCTGAGTACAATTTTTTTTTATTAAGTAGAACTGAAATGTTTACCATGTAGGAAAATACAGGTAATATTAAGCTAAAATACGCCTGTCTAGGGATCTATTCATTTCCCCAAAAGAGCCAATTTCTATTTATATATAAATGTCTGTATGTTTATATATATTTAAATGCCCCATTTGCTCCACTGGTTTTAGCTTCTTGTTAGCATCACTTCTTGTTAGCATGATGTTCTACAGCACAGGGCAGCTGGGAAAGTGAAACATGTGTTCAAGAATTTATGCAGTGTCTTTGCTTTCTTTCATTACGAGAACTAACAATAATAGGTGCATACTATACGTTAACAGTGTTAAGCAGTATGTTATAGCCATGTCTGACAGACATGTTGTTTACCTTCATATTTTATATTGGTGAAACCATAGCTTTTTTAGCAACATGTCATTTTTTCAAATGTAATATTTATACCAGTGCCTCCACGCATAGGAAATTAGTCATCTAAAAACATGATATGTTTTAAATCCACTTGTCTCCCTTTCACTAATAAAATATTTCAAGTGATTTCCCACCAAAATATGGAGCGTGGCATGTTCCAAATTCAAGGTCTTTAATAATTGTTGAGGAGAAAAAATGTATCACCTCATGTTAACAATAATGCATCTCATTTTAACATGACTGAAACCCACTCCATAAACTATACACAATCCTCCCCCATGAAGAGCGTCTTTGTTAAGCATAATCGTGTCTTTAGGGCTATGTATGCTCTTGCTTTACCTGTACATTTCCTACCAATGGCAACAGGAGTTGTTCTCAGACTGTGGCCCTTTTCATACAGACGCCGCCACAGGCCCAGTGTATGGAGGTGGGTGGGTGAGCACACCCACCGGCACCGAGCAGGGAGACGTTCACATGGACACTGCCTCGGGGGGTTGTGGGAAGTCTGAGGAGGGCCTGGCACCCACCCATTGGGCACCCACCCACCCAGGACCACACTGAGCACACACCCATACCATTCACATGGACATCCCAAAAACTACGCCCAGCTGAGTGACGGTACAACATGACTGAGCGAGGCAAATGAAGCCACAGCACACGGCACTATGCCTACACTTCCAGACTCTGAGCAGGCAGGGGAGGAGGAAGCTGGAAGGTCAAGCAATACAAAGAAGCAGTCCCAGTAAAGCCCCGAGACACCGGCCAGACAGCCGGGCGGCACAGATCCTTAAAACCCCAGACCCTGCCCGCAGACCACAGTCCACACAAGCATACAGGGGAACTCAGCAGGGAGAGGGAGCAGGGGGACCTGAACCGGGGGGGAGGGGGGAACCGGGACAGAGCACAGTGCCCACAACAAACAGGCGAGCCCCATAATAGGTGGCTAGGTCCACCTCCCACAGCACCCCCCAAACCCCGAATCACACACATGGAAAAGGGCTGCAGAGGTGACAGCGGCAGCCACCAAAGCGCACGGAGGAGGCAGGGTCGGAGGGCACAGAGAGGAGAGGTTGTCAACAATGACAACCTGGCAGTTATACTGAAGCAACACACAAAGCATGGGGCAGACATGCACAGGGCACAGGCAGAGCCCCACACCATGCCAGGGGAGGGGGAGGCCAGAAACACCAAGGTCCCTGAGGAAAGGCACCCCCCCCCCAGTGCACCTGCCCAAACAACAGGGAAGAAAGGACAGGACACCAGGGCCCATGGGGGGGACATGGGACCCCACACAAACAGTCGAGGGGGCCAGACCAAGAGGACAAGGGGACAAGCCACAGAGAACACACAGATACAAAGAACACTCATAGGGAGGGGGGAGCACACATCCACGGACCCATGCCCTGCCAAACAACCATCCCTCACCAACCAGACACGGCCTACAAAGAGGGAAACACCAGAGAGAAGGAGAACACAGAGATCAGGGTGGGAACAATGCAGTAAATACTAGGGGTGGGACTTGGTTGAAAATACTGGACACCGGTTTTACCGGATATCGTATTATCGGATTAAAACCGGTATGCCGGTACTGTTTTTTTCCCCCATTGAAATCAATGTGGAAGTTTTCCCATTGAAATCAATGGGAGAAAAAAGTTAAAAAACCCCCCGAAATTACCTGTAATAAAGACAACATGTAAAGAACAGATAGTGGTGGGGGTGAAGGGGGTGGGGCTAGTGGAGTGTGGGGTGAAGGATGTCGTTGCAAGTTGACGGCGTGTCGCTTACCCGGCAGCCGGCTACTCGTGTGTCACGTCCGACACGTTGCCACAGTCACGTCACCAAGGTGCTCCGGTGGCTTGGATTTTGAAAAGAAAAAAAAATTAGACCTGGCACAGCCTCAGCAAGAAGCAAGCATGCATGCTCCTCCAACTTGGCCTGGCAACTGGGGCATCCCTCACCCCCAAACAGCAGATGGCACAAGATGGGTCACACAACAACCACACCACAACCCTGGCACAGTCACATTTCCCCCTCCCCCATTGACAGGGCTTCAAAAGACTCAGCCTGCATCCTCCAACATGGCCTGGCAACTGGGGCACCCCCCACCCCCAAAGATCAGATGACACACACAACACAAGATAGACCTGGCACAGCCACATTTGAAGCCCTCCCCCATTGGCAGGGCTTCAAAAGCCTCTGCCACCCTGCATGCTTGTTGGTTGCCATGGCCTGGCCACATGGCATGAAGCCCCACCCCCCATGGGATCCCAAGAGACTAGGTCCCCATTCCATTTTTCCCCCCTTCCCTAAGGGGCATCAGGGGGTCCTAATCCCATAAAACCCCAAAGTAACTCATAACTTACCAACAGTCGCACACTCGCACACCTCCAGCAGTCTGTGGCAGTCCTTTCAGATACTAAACCTGCTGTAGAATGGCTTCCCAAGCCCAAGGGCCAGAAGGTCTGAGAAGGAAAAAAAAATCCTACATTACTATTGGCCAGAGGCCACTCCAGCCAGCCAAGTGCCCACCCCCAGTCACAGACACATCCCTACCTCCTCTAAAAAATCTTAGGAAACCTTCAGGATTGGATGCCTTTTTTGATTTCAAAAAAGGCAACCAATCCAAGGCAGGGTAAAAAAAAAAAGTGCCAAATGTAACAGTTTGCACCACAGGGAGGGGGCAGGAAGGGATTCAACAAGTGCAAAACAAAAAAACTGTGCCCAACTGCCACAAAATCATTTTAAAAAATCCAAAATACAAGACCAATGCAAAAAATCCAGTACGGCCAGGATTACCAGAACTTGGATTTAAATCTGGTACGGCTAAATACCAGCAATATCAGATCTTGGTGGATCCGGAATTCCCACCCCTAGTAAATACTTTAATAAAGAGTCAGCAAGAGCAACAGGCTCTAGGAAACTAACAAACAGAGCAGCAACTGGGTGTTGGGGCAGATCCTGCCCCTCAGTAGTACCGGCGACCCCGGACCCAGCTCCACTGGTCTGCCTGGGCACAGTCCAACTGGTGCACCCACTGCAGGACATGGAGGAACCGTTGAACCACCTCCTCTTGCTCCCTGGTCCTCTCATTAATCAATGCCTGCACTAAAGGAGAGAGGGAGAGGGAACACACCATAAGGGCAGACCAGAGGCCGCAGCATCCAGGGAGCCCACACAAAAGGGGGGGGAGGGGAACACACACATAGGGAGTAACTCACAGATCTCCTGGTACACCCGGGCCCCACACAAAGCTCAGATGCTGCCCACTGGAGCTGCCCAGCCATCTCCCCCAGCCGTAGCACAGTCATGAACGCAGACACAGCAGCTAGAAGGAAAGAGGAAGCGTTAGGTGGGGATGGGGATCAGACCATGACAGGGGGGAGTGGGGAGGTTCCCACCGAAAAGCACATTACATCCCTCATGGTCACACCAGGGCCCCCCTGCCCCCCAGCCAGTGACAGGAGAGGAAAGCACCCCAGAGGCGGCCCCCAAGGGAGCGCAAAAGGAGCTGGATCACACCCAGTAGCCCACCCAGATGCACAGTTAGTCCTCCAATTGTGGCACCCCCCCATGGCTGCAAGAGTAGGAATGGGGAACCAATAGGAAGCATTAGCCACAATACACCATGGAATCAGAACCAGAGCAAGGCCAGGACACCATAAAGGGACAGTAGCACACACAGAGATGCAAGGACCATGTCCCAGGGAAAATGTAAAACCGCCCAAGAGGGGGGAGGGTCCAGGAGGCAACCAGGGACGGAGCCTCATGACAGGAGGCAAGGGGGCAATGACAGCGGGCACTCTTAGCCAGACACAAGCACACAGCTCCAACGCATGGCTAGCTAGGTGCATGACTGCAGTGGGAGCAATCGCAGCCCTGAAATATGCCACTGTCAGCCGTAGGCTTTGGGGGCGCCCCGTTCTGGCTTCTCCCCCCAGCCACGGCGCCGTCGCTGCCGTGGCTGTCTTCAGTTGCTGAGGCAACCAGCCCACATGACAGCAGTGCTGCACCACCTCCAGTGACCCGAGGGAATGCGGCGGCAGTGCCTGCGCCCTTGTGGCTCTCCACTCAGCTGCAGGCACGCAGGGGGGTGGAGTTGACAGTATAACAGCTGACGCTGGGAGGCACCCAGCACCAGTAATCTGAGTGAGAGGTTGGCCCCCTTGTGAGAGATATGTGAGATTGTGCTTTCTAGCTATTGCTATTTGCTACGTGTGTGTGTGTGTTAGAGACTGCTAGTGTGTGTTGCCCCATGTGTGTTCCCTCCCCAATGGTGCATGTGTGTTACGAAAGGTGAGTGCTTGTGCGACTGGATTCCCCCACCCCGGGGCTCCCTTCCCCTCGCCCGTGTGCTGTGTGAGTTTCCCTCCTTCCCCCTCAACCCTGGGCCACTACCTTCCATTCCTCACGAGATCACACCTGCCCACCCAGCACCCCCCTGCCCGAGTGAACGAAAGTGTTTGGAGTTCTTGTGGTGAGCAGGGAGGCGTAGACCTGCTCAGGTTCTCGGCTCCCTATGATGATAGGGGCCTGGTCTCTGTGAGACTACTTGGGCCCAATTACTATCCTGACGGGCATCCTTTGCTCTCGCAGCCTGGCCAGCACCCACGTGTGGACGAAGCATGCATGTGGATATGGGTGTATCTATCCCTTCTCGCCCTCTCCCCACTGACAGCCATGGAGCTCATAGAGCCAAAGGAACACTGCTACAAAGTGGAACAGCAGGGTAGTAAACACAATCCCTTGGAGAGAGCACCCAATAGAGAGCCAATAAACTGGAGCGGTGCAAATGACCCACAGACACCGCAGAAGAACACAGGCTGCTAATCAAGGCAATCATTTATTGACACAGGGAACTGGAAGGTGAACCACCGGCCAGAGGGAGCAGATTCCAGGGACACAGGGGTAGCACCGCTGGGTGCAGGCACGGAGCGGTAAAGCGAAAGAAAGGGGTCTAAAGGGTTCCACGCCCGACCTTCTAGGAAAGCGTCTTACATGAGCCCCACAAACCTCTGAGCAGGAGACAGATGGACAGGTGAAGGGTGCACGCAGTGGGGCAGGAGCCTGCAGAATGGCCACAGGGAAGCAGGAGTGCCATTCCATCACAGGGAGCAGGGATCCCCGAAGGAGGTTGCAGCAACAGCAGGGTCACGGTGCGGGCGTCGGGAGCTCAGGGAACATGGAACCCTGGACAAGGCCCTCCCAGGCTAAGAGATCCCAGCAGTAACCACGCGCACGCATGTGGGCATCCACCATGAAGCGGGGCAGAAGGGTGGCCTGTGGCAGCAGCAACCCTGACAGTCAAACGGCTCAGCACAGCTCTCAGGGCAGCCATCTCCAGCTCTGTGGGCATCCTGGTCAGGAAGGGGCCACCGGCTGCAGAGGGCAGCAAGCCCATCTCCTCAAGCCAGGTCTGGCAAGCCACTCGAGGGTGAGAGAAGCCATGGACATACAGAATGACACTGGTGTAGCAGCTAGCAACATATGGACCACCAGCCTGGAGGGCCAAACCGAAGTCGTGATGACCAGCCACCTCATGAGCAAAATCTATCTCCCAGCCTTCCCCCAGCAGCACAACAGTGGGTAGGAGCCCACAGTCATGATGGCACTGGGGCATGAAGCCGAGCTCTCTGGACCACCTCTGGTACTCAAGACCCCTAAAGGGGTGGCCCATCAGCCACATGTAATGGGACAGGAGATTGATGCCATCATCCACAGAAAGGAGGTCGCTCACCAACAGCTGGACATCGTTGCTCTGCCACAGGGTACCCAGCAGCATGGTGGCACACACCGGCCACTCCTCACCAGCCCAATGTTCGAAGACATGGCCAGATCCACAGTTAGACCTGGGCAGTACAGAGGAATTGAGCAGGAGCACGCTAGAGGTGGATGGATAACAGCTGGGAATGAGCTCGGAGGGAGCCGGAGCTGTTGACACGCAGATGGGTGACCTTGGCCAGCTGATAGCAACCTGGCATGGCGGGTGTGGGAATCTCACACACACAAAGGACAGACACATTCCTGCCTGATAAGAGGGAGGGAGGCTGGCCAGGGGCTGGTGGAGGAAGAGATGGGGAACCTTCAAGGGTCTGCTGTATCAGGGCACATTCAAACAGGATGGCCTCAGGCATTCGTTAAGCTGTCCTGCTGATAGGGGCCCCCCAGATGCATACCCCACACCCACCATATAGATGAGGGGCTCAGAAACCACAGGGCGTTGGGGGGAAGGGTTGGGCTGTATGGCCTATCTGGCCCAACCATGTCACTGTACCTGTGGGCTACAGACAGCAGCTGAGTTGGCGAGGCTTCGTGTTGCCAAGCTGTGTGATGGGTTAGCATCACTGAGACCCCAGACAGGTGTACATGCCACACCCATATAACTGAACCAACCACAGCGGCCTTGTGACAGTTCACCCATCTATATATGGGAGCTGGTTTGCCTGCAGGGGCATGGTGAGTTGGTGGTGTTTGAGGTGTGGAGAGAGTTTGGAAAGAGATAGAGGGAGTGGAGAGAGCGATTTGGGGGCGTGTTGAACAGGAGAGAGAGCCATGTGAGTGAGGTCAGGGCCGTGCGTTTGGGGTGCAAGTGTTGCATGTGTGTAGTGGTAGTGTGGTGCATTGCTGAGCGACTGGTGTGAGAGACCTGGAGCGTGTACACAGGGTGATCAAGGCATGTAAGAGTGTAACACTGGTGTGTGTGCGGGAGCAGTGTTGATAGTGTTGTGTGCTGCCTGTGGGTGAGAGGGTGTATGCGAGGGGTGCGATCGCCGGGTGGGTTGTCAGGGTACCTGTTCACAGGGTGTGTTGGCTGGTTGGTGAGTGGTCACAGGGTATGGTGGTGCACGGGGAGTGGGCACGGTGGTGGGAGCACAATGCCCATTGTAGGCATCTCACAGGTGTGAGCTGCCCTACTCGCCATCCTGGTGGCATGCTTCGGCCTCCTGGAGCAGGCGTATGATCGGTGGGCCACCCTCCTGCTCCCATAGGCCCCGCCGCAGAATGACAGCTGACCTGCACCGAGTAGCAACGGTGCGATGGGCAAGGAGGCTGCAGGCCACATGCCTAGTGATGGCAGATGCCTAGTGATGGCAGGGACAGCAGCATTGCATCACATCCACCTCAGGGACCACCTCAGGGACCGCCTCGCCCTCCGCGCCCCAGAGCGGCTCCTTCGGTCTGCCGGGGGTGCCTTCTTGGAGGTCCCCCGTGTTAAGCGGGGTGCCACATTGGAGAGGGCATTCTTGGTGGCCGGGCCGCACCTTTGGAATTCCCTCCCGGAGGAAGCTCACCTGGCCCCAAGCCTTTTAACATTCCGGTGAGTTTGTAAAACCTGGCCGTTCGCCCAGGCCTTTCGGGAGGGGGGAGGGTGGGTTAGGGTTTTTAAATTTCCTCCTACCCTTATTTATTGTTTTATCATGTGCCTAGCCCTGTTTTTTTGTTAATATTATGATGATTGTTTTAAATTTTATATGATTGTATTTTTTATGTTTTTAAAATTGTTAACCGCCCTGAGCTGTTTTCAGGAGGGGCGGGATATAAAGTGATAAAATAAATAAATAAATAAATCCTTTCCAGGTTGCCCCTGAATGTCAATGGCTGTTGGGTGACCCTACTCATGTGGCGGCTGGGTTGGATGCAGTCACGGAGCAATGACTGGTGGGAGACCATACTGGCGACCTGGACCGACAAGGAATGGACGGATCACTTCTGGATGACTCACTCTCTACTGAGCCGAGTTGCAGAACTCCTTGCGCCCCACCCCCTCCAGAGGCATGCAACCAATATGCGGAACCCTATACCTCCTGGGATGTGGGTGGCGGCTGGCAAACCCTGATTCCTGCCAGAGCGTCGCGAAGCAGTTCGGTGTGGGGGCCTCGACAGTAAACAGGGCCCTGCATGATGTCTGTGACCTCATTGTTGAGCTGCTCCTTGAGTGGGTCATCCAGCTACGGGACCTGGAGGTGCTGATCCGTGGCTTTGAGGCAATGGGTTTCCTTCATTGTATAGGCGCTATAGACAGCACGGACATCCTGATCTTCCGCCCTCCTCACAGTAAGATAGACTACCTGAACAGGAAGTGTGTGTTCTCTGTGAACCTTCAGGCTGTTGTGGAGTCAACCACCGTTGCCTCTTCACAGATGTGTACACAGACCTCTCGGGAGGAGCCATGACACTCGGATCCTGCACTTCTCCCCTTTCTATGCCAGGAAGTTCGATGGGAAGATAGCCCCAAATCTGTTCAGGGTTACCAAGGGAATGTCAATGGCTCCAGTTATAATCAGGGATCCTGCCTACTTCCTACTTCCTGACCCCATGGCTAATGAGGGCCTATCCTGTGGCCTGCACCCCAAACTGGGTGCTCTTCAGTGAGCGCCTGGCTTCTGCGCAGTGCGGGGTGGAGAGGGCCTTCGGCCAGCTCAAAATGAGGTAGGGCCTTCGGCTAGCTCAACTGGAGCCAGTTCGACCTTCAGCACACCCCTCGTCCTGGCTGCCTGTGTACTACACAACGTGTTGTACTACTGTGTACATCGTGGGGCTGCCTTGGACAATCCCCCTCTGCTACAGAGAACTAGCCCTGTACCCCCGAACCAGCATGTGCAGGATGGGTCCTTCAAGGAGAACAGGGCTCTTCGAGGAGAACAGGGGTGCCCTATGCAGGCGCATAGTAGCCCATCTGGCCGAGAACTGAACATTGCCTGTCGAAGGTCCCTTTCCAACTGTCCTGTACCACTGTATGCCTTGCTCCAATATATTTGTGTTTTCTGTCCACCTAGCTGCCTTTGTCTTGCGAGCTGTGTGTCCTGGATACCTCCCTTGGTTAGTCAGCAGGTGTAGCTTCCTGTTGGTTCCCTGATCCCTCAGATCATGGCAGTGATCGCCATTGCTGCACCCAAGTACCCTGTGCCCGTGCCATTTCGTGTAATCAACTTTGTGGTTCCACCACTACTGGGCCTCGGCAGGACCTTCTGGTTTGAATGTGCTCTATGACCCGATGCCATATGCATATCAAGGACGTAGATGTGCACCCAGTAGAGCCCCAGGACATGGGTCTGAGGGCAGTGAGTGGTGTTAGGTCACTGGGATGGCAGCTGCCAGTGTCCACTGCCATGCCATCACCTTTCCATCACCCCCCACTAGGTTACAGGATGGTGATGGCTGACCCGCTGACACAGGTTACTGACAGCCCAGCGATCTAACACCACTCACCTCCCTCAGAGCCAGGTCCAGGGGCTCTACAGGGTGCCATCCCATCCCTCTCCTCCATCCCATTCTGTGGCTGGCCTCCTGCTCTGTACTGATGCCCTCCTTACTGGACCCCACAGCCAGGTTTCTGGGCCACTTGTATCGTACCTGTGAGGTCTGTATCTTCCTAGCAGTGGGTGGGGACCCCCTGTGGTGTGCTTCCACCCCTCCTTGGCTGTAATGACCCTCCTCCCAGGTTGCATCCCAGGTCCCAACAGCCGGTGGCCTTTGGTGGTCTGTGGTAACCTGAAGCTGTCTGTCAGTCCTCACACAATGGGTGATCCAGTGGACCTTGCCCGGGCCACCTTAGGCCCTTATCCCTTCCATGGGCCTGTGCCCTCCGGGATCCTACTGCCTGACAGGGCACACGTGAGCTGCCAGGCCATTCTGCCTAGTCGCTGTTTGTCACTGGATCCCTGGCAACGACCGGTTCTGGGGTTTGCTGCCAGCTCCCTATCATCCCTTCGATCCCCCTGTACATACTCCAAGACAGCCAGGTATGTTAGAATACACATTTTTATTTTGGGGTTATATTTACAGGAGATGGGGGGTGTCATTGTTTTGGGGATTGTCCTCTTTACCGCACCACTGGGAGCTGGCTCCTTGTGGGCCTTTGCAGTCGCTGCCTGCTGTGGCCTTCAGCTGTCTGGCCTGGATTCTTTTTCCTCCACCATCTGCTCCATGGCTGGGTCTGGTGGTAGCTCCTGTGGATGACACATGTAGTCTTAACATTAGCTATCCATTCCCTGTGCCTGAGTTTGGATGTTCCCATATGGCACCTTCCTGTGTTTTCACCTCTTCCCGTGCTACCATACTGCCCTTTCTTGTGCCTGGGTGGTTTCCTTAACCTTTGTCCCCCCTCCCGCCTTGGTTGGTGCCTTCCACCTAGTTCCCCATAGCATGTGGGGTGGCCTGCCTAGGCGGTTGGGTTGCTGGGGGTGCCAGGACATGCTGGGGGCCCAGGAGGGGGGGGGAAATGGAGGGTGCTGGAGGGGAACCTGGAGTGGCTCAGGCTGCCTGGAAAACACCCCTTGGTGTTGCTGGGGGGCTATGGGAGGGAGGTCCCAGGCAGGGTAGTGTTGCTGCTGGAGAAACCAAGGGTGGCAGATGAACTGGGGAGAGGGGGCACGGGCCCCTGTGGGAGGGTGCTGTGGTGTTGCCAGCCCTCCTACTTTGGCAGGTGGGCCCATGTTGTGCTGGGGGAGACACCATAGACAGGGCCCCGAGGGAAATGCGGGTCTGCGATTCGCAGATTTCCCGCGGAATTCCCCTCCCCCCGCGGAATCTCCTGCCCCGCTTACCCCAGTGCAGAATTTCTATCCTGCTCTGTGGGGACGCTGGGCAGGAGATTCCATGAGGGGAGGGGAATGAAAAAACCCTCGGGGCTTCCCCTCCCCAGTTGCCAGGGCTTGCCTCCCCCCCTTTAGATAATTAATTAACTTACCAGAGACGGCAGCAGCAGCTGCTCCGTCCAGCGCGCTTGTACTTCCTGGCCCCTCCCGACGGGGCCTCTCAGGGCGACGTAGGTGGATGACATCATCCGGCTGCGTCGCCCTGAGAGACCCCGTCGGGAGGGGCCAGGAAGTACGAGCACGCTGGACGGAGCAGCTGCTGCTGCTGTCTCTGGTAAGGCAATTCCTTTTGTAAAAGGAGGGGGAGTCAAGCAAGCCCCGGCAGCTGGGGAGGGCAAGCCCTGGCAGCTGGGGAGGGGAAGCCCTGAGGATTTTACCAGTGCGGGGGGAGGAGGAGGCAAGCCAAGCCCCCCCCCCCGCATGGTAAATCGCGCCGAGGCGCAGAATTGGGCCCTGACTCCTGTGGAATTTTTTAAAAAATTCCGCGGAAGAATCGGGGCCCTGACCATAGAGCCTCCAGGGTTTCCCTGATTAGTTGTCGGGTCTTTGCAGTGTCTCTCTCCAGCGAGACACGGGCCCTCTCCCTGTCCTACCTGTCGAGCTGCTGCTCATGGAGGAAGGCGGCAGCATGGCACCTGTTCCATAGGTGCTCTGTGCTGGACTGGTGGAGCTTGTCGTCCATTTTTCCCCAGTCCCTTCTTCCCTCCCCTAGCTGGACCTCCCTGTTGAGGGCTGTTCCTCCCTCTGCTCATCTGCCAGCCACTTGGTTTCTGCTAGCAGTTCCCTCCCCAGGTCCTCCCTCCTCCTCCGGTTGTGAGCCCGCATCTCTCGGTTCCTCTCTGCACTCCTGGTGGCGGCACCGCTGGAAGGACCAGGCTGCTTGTCTGTGAACAGCAAGGGGACTTTGTTTAGCATGGGGCTGGGGATCAGCTACTGTCTACCTATTCTGCCTCCTGGGCCTGCACTGGGGTCTTCCCTCCCACCCCCTGGTTACTCCTTCATGAGTCTGGGCACTGCTGGTGCTCTCCCTTTGTGCTTCCCTGTCCACATCAGCATGTCCCTGTGAGCGTGTGCCTCCCATCCTATTCACAGTCTCGTCTCCCAGTCCCTCCTCTGCAGCCAGGTCCCCCCCACCCCCAGCCCCTGTGATCTCTCCACTCATTGTCTAGTGGTGTTCCCAGCCCCGCTCCTTTCTTTCACCCTGCCTGTCCTTTGGGTGCCCTTGGGAGGGGATGGGGCCAGCTGCACTGCTGTGCCCTTTTCCCCTTTGTGTCACCGAACCACCTCCTGCCACTGTGCCCATGTCTCTGTGAACCTATCATTGGTATCCTGGTTGCTGGGCTCTGGCATGGCCTTCTGATCCTCCACGTCCTCCTTCTGAGCCTCCACCTCCTCCTCCTGCACCTCCAGGTCCCCTTGAACTGTGGGGGCAATATCGGTCTGTCAGTTCGCCCTTGCTTCCCTGCTGGGGCCCTGGTTGTTCTGGACCTTGCCCCCCCCTTCCATGGTGTCATTCTCTTACCTAGGTCATAGTCTTCCTCCTCCTGGGGGGGCATCCCTGGTGTCCAGCCACCCCTGTGCACCCCCTGACCCTGTGGGTTTCGGGGGCGCACGAGGAGGGTGATGTTTCCTGTAGCGGTTTCCAGGGATGCCTCTTCCACCTGTAGGATGGGGGTGTGTCCTCCCACTTCCTGGTTGGCCTCACCAGGGGCAGTAGGTTCCCCCTGCTCTGAGGGTTTGGACACAGAGGGTGTTGTCTTCGGCCTCTTTCTGCCCCTGGCGAAGGCTGAGCCATGTATGCGGGAGGCCACGATCTCCCCATCCACACAGAGGAAGCGACCCAGCTCCTCTGCAAACTTGTGTGTGCGCATGGCACAGTCAGACTTAAGATTGTTTTCCTGGATATGTTTGTATCCGGACCTCAAGTCATTTGCCTGCTGCATGCATTGGGCCCCATCCCTATTGTACCCCATGCACTGCATCTCCTGGGCAATGACTTCATAGACATGTTTTGTCTTGAAGCCGCGCACCAGGTCTACCTGGACGTTATCGTCCCCCCATGGACATATGAAGTCCAGGATCTCATCCCTGGTCCAGGGGTTCCCCTTTTGGGGACCACCTATGGGGGACCATCCAGCCCTGCTTCATGGGGCCCGCCCAGTTGCTGTAGTGGCAGTGGAGCAGGTGCTCTCCTGTTGGGGGAATACATCTGAGTGAGCTGTTGTCCTGCTGCACCCCTGTTGGTGCTGTGGGGTGTTCCTTGCCCTCCCCCTTCCCCCCGGGGTTCCTACTGTTTTACCTGACTGCCACGGAGGCCCTCCTTGGTTGTCTCCCCAGTGGTGCTGTGGTTCAGGGTGCAGGTGCTCTCCTGGGGGGTGGAGCTGTCAGCGGTCTGGTCGGCAGAACCCCAGTGTGTGCTCGGGACTTGTCTGTCCCCTCCCCTGTGTGGGTGGGGTTCCCCTGTCTTACTTTGCAGTTGGAGACATTCTCCTCCCTGGGCCACTTTGCTGTGGTTGGGGGTGCAGCCAGCGCTGCATTGCGCCCTCTCCCCTGTGTCGGAATGGGAGAGCTGTCGGTGGGCATCCTGACCCACCCTCCCTGGTGCCGGTGGCCTGGGCCACCCTCCCCCAGCTGGACTGGAGTCCCTTGGCTTACCCTGCCCCTTCCTGCGCGTGTCATGATGCTGGCTCCCTTGGTCTTGTTGGTGGCTTTTCTGCCTGACATGTTGGGATCTGGTGCACCTATGTCCTCGCTCGCTTCTCCTTTAAGGGGTCCTGGCCAGGCATTCAGCATATTTCCCGGTGGGTGTGTCTGCTTGTGGTCTCCTGCTGTGCCTCTCTAGCCATGTCTTGCTGTTTTTGGCAGACCCTTCCCGTGGTTGGGTGTGCTTCCCCATTCACACGGACAACTGGTTGTTCAACACCCATCTCCACCCACGGAGCATGCCGGCTCCTTCCTGACTGCTCCATGGGTGTAGATGGGTGTTGATGGGTGGATCACAGGAGCATGCACACCCACGCGGCCCTGTTCACATGGACGCTCTCCCACTCATCTGATGGTTGGAGATGGGTGGGAGGCGTCCATGTAAAAAGAGTCTGTGAAGGGTAGGATAATTTCATGTTGTTTCTACTTTTTCCTTGCTTGGGCAAATTCCCTATGGAGGAGTAGCCTAACTAGTGGACAACCTGGCAATGAGTCCATTAGCCTGGAATTTAACATTTTTGGAGAAAACTTAGTTGCTTACATATTTTCAAAGATTTGAGACATTTTTAAGAGAAGTTGAAATACAATAAATAAATAATGGTTCTAGATATGTGTTTAACCCTCATACACTGTGTTGAAAAAACTGACAATTGTGCCTTGGGGTGTTTTTTTCTACCCCTGTCGTCGTCAATGACATTTCTAGGAGTAAACTAACATGAAATGTGATGAGGTATTTTTTGAGCCCCAGGTGAAAAACCCGGGGTTCAAAAAATATCCCATGGCAAAATGTATTGGGGTTGTTTTTTGCTGCAGGATTTTTTGTTCACACACCCACACCCACACCCACCCACACCCACACACACCAGTTAACAGTAACCAAATTTGCTTTGAGTATATTGTGTACCTGGGTCCAGGTGACATTGTCCTAAAAGGGCAAAGTTGGAGAGCCACTAGCTTGCAGGTTTTTGCAAGAAATATACACCCGGGGTAGGAAAATACCCCCAGAAAATGTATGAGAGTTAAAGCTCTAGAGGAAGCATGTTTAGGATACTGAACTGGGCCAATTCCCACATGTGCAGTGGGTGGGCGCACGTAGGAACAGTGCCCACGGTCCTGTGTTCCACCATCACCCATGCACGGAGCAACGGGCTCCAATGCCGGTGACTCCATGCATGGAGATGTGTGTGCACCCATTCCCACCCACCGCGGGTGCACACCCATTCCCCCACCCACCATGGCCCGTTTGAAAAGGGCTTTAATCTGAGGGACTGCGTACCTATCACTTTGACTCTCTCTCGCTCATTTCTCCATCTGTAAATGAATGATAGTGGGGCTTTTCTACTTTCAAGGGGTGTTATATGAGAAGAAATGTGTTAAAGAATATGAGGTGCTCAGATACTGGACAATGTAACTAGATGATGTAGACAGGCAGCTAACAGAAAAATCTTTATTGATGTCTGCCGTGCCCACCGAAAATGGAAGATTCCTCTTTACTTCAGTCCTGCACGTTGGACAAATCTCTTACTAGCATAACATTACACAGGGAATTTAGCTACCGCTTGGTGTATAAGCCTGATGCTGGCCTTTTATGTAGAGAGATTAATTTCACAGCCCATAAATATTTCATTGGAGTGGGTTTTGGCTAGTCTAGTCTTGCCCCCTATTGCCCATAGTGCCTTCTGGAGACCACAGCTACTCAGCCACCTCTTAAAAGGGTGCAATGTAAAATCTCCTTTGTTTTCAGCCAGTGACTCCTCTTCACCATTCCCTGGTCTTTGCGGGGAAGCTATTAGCAGTAGGGGCACTATTTCCTTGAACAGCCCTTGTGTTGCAGTCATGGCTGCCCCCTGAACAGAGAATGCTATGGGGGAAGATTCCTTTCTCCCTCATCCACCTTTGAAATCTTATTGGGGTGAGCCAGAATCCAAGCCATAGTGAGATAAGAAGTCATGTATTGCCTGAGGGAGACAAAACTATGGAAATTACTAGGAAGTTGATTTGGGGGTTGGGGGGGAAGAATATTACTATTATTATAAACATTTATATGGCACCAGCCATGTACCTAGTGCTGTACAGAACATAGAAATAGACGCGGTCCCTGCCTGTGGCTTACAATCTAAAAGACAAGGAGGGGGAGGCAGGGAGAGGGGACAGTGGGAGAGACAGGGGAGAAGACAAACAAACATTCAGGCGGTTGCGAAATCTCAGGTGCGTGTGCTTGGCTTGGTTACAATCAGGTTGGTTGCAGCAGTCTGCAGAGGAGGGCAGACAGTAAGCATATGGGGAACGACTATCAGGCATTGGGAAAGTCGGCGAGGAAAAAGTGGGTCTTGAGGAGGGATCTGAAGGAGCGGAGGGAGGGGGCAAGGTGGATGTGGGTAGGGAGGGAGTTCCAGGCATGGGCGGTAGCGAGGGAGAAGGGTCAAAGGTGGTTAGGTGAGCAGGAGAAACAAGGGAGAGTGAGGGAGGGGACAGAGGAAGAGCGGAGAGCGCGTGCAGGAGTGCATAGGGAGATTAGGTCCGAGAGGTAAGGGGGAGCTTGGTTGTGGAGTGTTTTGAACGTGA
>QEPC01013442.1:1023160-1041065 GCA_003113815.1 Sphenodon punctatus | reverse complement strand
AGGGTCGAGGAGAGAGAGGTGTTGAGAGCGGAGATGGCAGAGTCAGGGGAGGAGGAGGAGAAACCGGAGGGGAGGAGGGGGGATAGAGAGGAGGCAAACTCCCTGGGGGTAAAGGCCTGCATATTGCAGAAGGGGCACGGGGAGGGGGGTTGGTGGGAGAGGCTGAAGGAGGCAAGGAAGTTATCAGAATTATGGCAGGGATCAAAGGAGAGGTCAGCAAGAGAGCAATTTCGTGAGAAGATGAGGTCGAGGGAGTGGCCGTCGGTATGGGTGGGGGAATTGGGCCAGAGTCGGAGATCAAAGGAGGAGGTCAGGGAGAGAAAGCGGGAGATAGAGGGCGTGGAAGGGGCGTCGACGTGAATGTTGAAATCACCAAGAACGAGAGTGGGGGTGTCATCAGAGAGGAAGAAGGTGAGCCAGGATTCGAAGTCTGGGAGAAAAGAGGAGAGGGAACCCGGGGGCTGGTAGATGACAGCAACATGAAGGTGTAGGAGGGAGTATAATCGCACAGAATGGGCCTCAAAGGAAGGGAAGGAGAGGGAGGGAGGGAGGAGGGGAAAGGGTTTGGAATTGACAGGGATTGGCAAGGAGGAAACCCACGCCACCCCCCTGGCCACCACCCCACCTTTGTTCCATTCTGCTACCTGTACACATAGAAATTGGTTTTCTAAACCTGAAGATGGATCCAGTGTTTTAATACTTCATTACTCCCTACTTCATGTAACTGTAGGCCATTAACTGTTTCTCTGTTACTGTTTTTACTTCTTCCCAGGTTTTCCAAGAACTCTAGAACATAACTGACTTACTCTAGGTTTAATAACTTGCTCTTACTCTGTCTACTTCAGACATCTATTAATGTAATCTAAACCTGCAAGTGATAAAAAAAAATCTGTTTGTGTGATGAGCTAGTGTGATAATTAGATAATAATTTTTTAATGTGGTGATTGTGTTTAAGGGCCCTTAAGGGAATTCCGTGAATGTATCCAGCAGTAGAATTTTACCCTGCGAGTGAGCAGTAAGTTTCTGAACCAATGTGGTGAAGAAAAAAGAATGATACTAACTAAAAATATTAGTTTTAAACTCACGCATCTCTCCTTACAAACAGGGTTACCTTACCATCCTTCTGGGTTTTACCCAGAGTCTCCTAGTTTTGAGGCATCACCTCTGGGCTCTGAGTGAAGTTTTGATTTCCCTGAATAAGAATGGAATTTTCTTTTCAAGCAGGGGTGGAAAATTCTTTTGACCCATTTAATGATGTGGTCCCACCCTTTCAGAGTGTTGTTTCATTATGGGTGAAAACAGACATGGCAGCACAAACTGGGCCAGGAAGCTGCAGTGGACATGGTCTGGACCAGGTTAGGCCATGTGCCCATGGCCGGGCTGCCAGGGAGGCCGGGGAGTGCCCTGCCCCCGTGCTGAGCCCCACCATGACAGGCAGCCATAGTGATCAATGATGATCAGCTATGGCGGACCTGATCCGGGCCATGTCTGCCAGGCCACAGGAGATAACCTGTTGTGGCCTGCTTTGGCCTGATTGGGCAGACCATAGCCCGGGCTGTGACCTGGACATTTTCTGGGGGTGAGAGCCCTGGGTAACCACCGACTTGGCCTGGAGGAATCCCAGGCCATCATCTGGTGTCCCAACAACAGACGTACTGGTGGCCCATGGGCCTAAGCAGGCCTGCATCATGTCTGTTTTTTACCCTATGAGTCATCCGGCCGCTGCGCCCGATTCCATCCCGCGGTCTGGGCCACGATCCGTGATGGGCCAAGGTAACAGTCGTTACTTTTGGCTCATCCCGGATCATGGTCAATCTAACCACGGTTCTGGACCTCCGGTCAGCCGGAGGTCCACAATCGTAGTTATTTTGATTCCCACCAGTGATTCACTGTGGTGAACATCTGGCAGGAATCAAACAGACGTTAAGGGAATCACAGCCACCACAGGGGATTCACTGTGGTTGACTGTGGGTGATTTCAGAAGTGATGTGGTGAATGTCCACCACAGTCAACCTCAGTCAAACGTGGGTGTGTGTGTGTGTGTGTGTGTGTGAAAGCGCCGTGCATGTCTGTTTGCTTGCATCCAGATGTTCACCACAATCAAACGTGGCCCGGGGTGAAGCTAACCATGCTTCGTGAGGTCGGGGCGGGAGGAGGTCCAGAAGTGTGGTGAATGGTCACTACGGCAGGGGTGAATGAAAAGTAACTCCTGAACGGAAACCTGCAGCCGTGGTGGAAGGAATTGATCCCAGCCGCGGTGCATTCTGGGGCTCGAACCACGGTCCACGTTTCCACTGCATGTCTGTTGTGTTCCCCCAGCCCATGTTCTCTCTGATTGCCCCCAGGCGGTGGTCACGATCCTGTCACTTCTGTTGGGGCCGCATGTGTCACCACAGCCCGCGGTGAATCTGTTCACACCGGGGTGGGATTCACTGTGGTGAACTGGAATGCGTCACTTCTGAAATCACCCTGTGATCTCGTAACATCTGAAATTACTCAAGGGGTGAAAACAGACATGACGCTAACCACCCCTTAACCACCCACCCTTGGTGGTTATTTATGCATGTTGCAGGGCTGTATTGGTGCCCTATGCAGCCCTGAAACATGCATAAATGACCACTAAGGGTGGTTAAAGGGTGGTTAGAGTCGTGTCTGTTTTCACGCAAGGTTTCAGGAAAGGTGGCAATCCCACTTACAACCTATTTGTGCAGTCCATTCGCTTTAATGGGAATTATACATAAATATGGAAGGTTTATCCTCAAATAAATTAGGAAACAGAATAGATCCAAAAATTAATAATCATCACCTAATTTATTGTAATTAGAAAGAAAGAAAGAAAGAAAGAAAGAAAGAAAGAAAGAAAGTGAGAGTTACCAGGAGCTAGGAAAAGTATAGGTTGACTAAAGGATTGCCTTTAGAACTGCTTTCAGAGACAATTAAAAATGGTTTCTTTTACAGTTCCCACCCACCCCACCGCAGGGGCATCAGTGCAAGAATTCTCCATCCTGCAATTGACTTCTATTTTCTAGATGT
Organism: Sphenodon punctatus; assembly: GCA_003113815.1. Classification (NCBI taxonomy): domain Eukaryota; kingdom Metazoa; phylum Chordata; class Lepidosauria; order Sphenodontia; family Sphenodontidae; genus Sphenodon; species Sphenodon punctatus. The sequence continues at coordinate 1,038,032 of QEPC01013442.1, read as the reverse complement.
CAAAGGTTTCATCCCCTGAACAATTTGGCTAATAGCCATTGATGGACACAACCTCCATGAATTTAATAAGAACAATATCAATAAATAATTTTATTTAAATAGTGTCCTTCCCACACCCAAATGGTGATCAGTGCACTTCAGAAAAATAATTCCATAAATCCAATCAATTTTAAAACAATTTTAAAAGGCAAAGATAAAAGGGGAAGAAATAGTATCGTGGATCCCCCTAAAAGCACCCAAAGATTTAAACAGACAGGCATTTTTTTAAAAGGTGAGGCGGGAGGAGCTGAAATGAAAACCTGGAAGGAATAAGTTCCATGCTAAGAATCCTGTCACAGCAAAAGAATGATCACCTACTGACTCCAGACACAAAGACGGGAACCATAAACAGTGTTTGATATCGGAGTGCTGCAGATAACTATCAGGGCGATGCTCCAACAGCAGGTCTCAAATATAGCCATGGTCTATAACATTCAAGGCCCAAAGACTAGCAATGCAATGTTAAATTCAATTTGCTACCTTATAGTCAGCCAATGTAGAGAACACAAGTTGGATGTAATGTAATGGCTGCCCAAACTAGTAAGCAATCATGCTGCCACAGTCTGAACAAGCTGTAAGCGACAGAGAAGCATTGCTGGAAACTGATAAAAGATGGAGTTGTGAAAACCAAGCCTTGTAGTCACCAGGGCATGGGTTGCTGCAGCAAGGTCAGCCTGGGATAATCTAAGAGAAAGAGATTCATAGACTGGTGAAGATAATTTTGTGCTTAGCGTCTAAGCTAAACAATTTGAACCCCGTTTCCATGCTCTTATTTAAACTATATGCACCTGTTTTGATCCAAGTGCTACATTCTGAGATGTATTATGTATATTTTTGATGTAGGTAGTGTGCCAGAAATCTAAGGAAGTTACGAGTTCTGTGCTTGTTCTGTAACAGAGAAAAGCACTTGGCTCATTGAATGCATATTGCCCCAAAAGATGTCATTCTGCTAAAATTGGCTGGTTGAGACAACCTTGCTTGTCTGTTTTTGAATTACACTGTAGGTGAGCATGCTTGCTTCGATATAAACTGGGAGAGCATAATTGAAACACTTGTTCTATTTTCCAGATAAAAGAATTGAGTATTCTAGTCAACTTAGTGCTGTTTTTATTGGTGCAATTTACTGTAGATAGATATACGAAAATAAATGTGCATTTCTGTTGAGAAATTGATAAAGAGGTGTTTAGTTTAGTATTGTTACAAAAAAAGTCTAAGTAGCAGGGAGAAAGTATTGATTTGTCTTCATATAAACTGTCAGTGACAGCTACCTCTAAAAGCCAGTATGTATGACCCTTCGGAATTTTTTCTTTCTTCATAGAATAAACAGCACTGAAGTCTCACGCGGTAGTTATTGTATCTTTTGTAGCTATCAAGAGAGCATGGGTCACAACTGTACCCACAGAAGAAAGAGTGAAATAATATTAAGTGAATTTATTTTAAAGAAATGGATCACATAAGATGTTTCTGCCTGAACGTTTTTCATGTGCAACCCACAGTTTCTCCGACAGTGTTACCTCAATGTCAAATTATTTCCCCCTCCTCACTTGTCACCTCCATAATCCTTCATGATACTAGTTAGAATTTCCAGTTGGTAAACATTTTTGATAAACTGGTAGTAAGTTTGAGTGGCCACAATCCACAAACCGCTTGCCCTGGAACACTCACTTCGGATTACTCCGGAATAAGTGGTTTGTGCATTGCAGCGCTTTTAAGTCTGCTGTTCAAATTCTAATGAGGAAAGTTTTGTTTAGAATTACAGTAGCTCTAATTCAGCCTGAATGTAGGGAAGCAAAATGTTTATGGGGGAGCAGAGTGCAGACTGGCTATATGTTAGTAAAATCCCATGTTTGTGTAATGCAACCCCAACATTTATTCCCGTACACTGCAATCTGCAAGTACACTGAATCACAGAGTATGAGTGGAAACAAATTTGACAGTGGCATGCTGCTGTCACGAAACTACCCTGCCCCCACACTGTGCCCAGCACCTTGCCCCCTGCTCCCCACTATGATGGGCAGTCACAACAGCCAATGACAGCTGGCCATGGCGGACCCAATCTGGGCTGGGTCATGCCGGCCCACAGCAGATGTGATAGCCCGCTGTGGCCTGTTTTGTCCCGATTAGGCAAGGCTGTACCTCCAACCTGGAGCAAATCTGGAGGTCAGAGCCCAGGCTAGCCTCCAACATACATGGGGTCATTCCCGGGTCAACAGTCCCTTCAACAGTCATGTTGGTGACTCACAGACCAAAGCACAGAAAAGCAGGCCACCATCATGTCTGTTTCTACCTTAAGTTTATTCTCATCTTGTTCCAATGAAGTCAAAGTAAGTTTTGTTGTTGACTTCAACATGATGGAGTCCATTGAAGAAGGTCTGTAAGAAAAAGACAGCTGGGGGTGGGTAATCCTCAAGGCTGAGCGCAACTTGAAGGAACTTAAGAAGAAAACACTGTACATGGTTTTCAGGGATGCTATAGAAAACTTTATCATGTCTTATTTTCATGTATGATATTATTATGTTTTAATGGAAAAAAGATGGGTATGATAGATAATATAGTGAAGCTGACCTCTGTGTAAAAGCATGGTACCATGGCTCAGTCTCACAGTAGTCCCACCTACACACAGCTTTAATGTGCTGGCTTTTAGCATGCGGGACTCCACTCATTATTAGATTTCGCCATCTCTAAATAGGTTGCATGCAACATCAGGAAGCCAGAAAAATTCAGTTTCTCCAGTGATGTATTTTATGTTCAGAATACTCCCATTTACATGGAAATTTAGCTGATCAACTGGAAGAGTTTAAATAGAGACAGTAGCTTGGTAAATATGTCTAAACTCCTGTGAACTGAAGAAAAATGAAGCATTCCTTATTTCAGTCTTGTCTTTAAATTGTAAATAGTTGCAATGATAAGTAGCATCTGGATAGTATCTTTAATCAGCAAATATTGAACTTCTTTACAAAGAGAGGTAAGGTAATCTTCCTCATCTTTAGAAAAAGAGAACTAATTTAGAGACTCAACGGTAGATGTTCAGAGGCAAAATGACAGATTCCTAAACCAATGCCCCAGACTTCTCAGAAGTTGAACTCCTTCCTCCCTTTCTCATTATAATGCAGTAGTAATAAGTGCACAATGACAATATGAAAAATTACTAATATGTATGCCTAACCTAAACCTACACCTAATAATCTATACTACATGCAATATATTCCTCTCTAAAGTATCTATATCAATCTGCTTTGTGTTCTGTCTAATTATCTATCCTATTCCTATCCTATATTGCTAATATATATAATAAAAAGCCTAGTATATCCACTATTATCTATATAATATGAAATCAAATCTATCTATCTATCATATGGACAGGAAGAAACAGACTGGGGAAGGGGGAAAGGAAAAACTATAGGATCTATCTATCTATCTGTCTATCTATCTATCTATCTATCTACAAGGGGAGACAGACATGGGAAGGGAAAAGGTAAAATAAAGGGTATAAAAGAGAAGGTAAAAGACTGAGGGTTGGGGAAGATTTTAGTGCAAGCACAAGAGTTCTGTAAACACAACCTGACAGAGGAAGAGCTAACACAGAACAATAGTCAAACAGCCTGGCCCTGCAACATAAAGGGTTGCAGTGCCCTCCCCAGAATCCCCATGATAGGTTCTGGGAGGCGGGAGGCAGGAGGCATTAAGCAATCACAGGGTGTCATTCAATTGCCTGGAACCTGCTTGCGCTGCTCAGTGGCCAGCGATTACATCCATCGGGTCCTTCCCCGCCCATCACAGGCCCAGTTCAAGAGTTCAACACTGTTTCTGGCTCTGAGATGTCTGCTCCCTCTTTCCCTCTCTGCATTTCCCTCCAAAGTACACCTGCCAGGCAATAACAAAATCAATAACAACTTTCATTATAGTTATTGATTTCGTTATTTATCTTTATTATCATTATTACAATAAGGATAATGAAAATGAAGAATTTTGTTATTGTTATCAATATAACAAAAACTAAGTGCACACCCCTACACTCTTGCATTGACTTTCAAGGAGAGCTGGGCATGTAACAGTCCTGCGATGCCTTTAGAAAATTCACTCCAAGTGTTTTGACTCCCACTTTCCATAAACTAGGATGTACAGCCTCCCAATATAGTATCTGAATGAGGAAAATATGTGTTTGCAGTAACATTTATTTTTAATGTAGAAAACTGCAGTAAAACAGCCAGTAGAGTGTGCTGCTGACTTGCCAAGCCATAAATGAATTCTTCACTAGCTGCTGCTTCACCCACAGTCCTACATTGCTTCCTGTTACTATTCCTCAAAAGGAAAAATAGCTTAGAATTTATGTTGTCTTTTCCCCAAGAACATTTTACAGAATCGGTAGATAAAAATCATTTTCTTCTCAAGGCTTGGGAGAACAGACACTAGGGAAGTACAGTCGTTTTAAGTAATGTAGCAAGATTCTCTCATTTTTCTTCCAGAATGAAGTTCCCATTCTGAAAGTCCCATTCATGAAAATCCAAAAAAAGTGTTTACATTTCCAGTTTTCCAGCTGACCCCACCAGTTATCCTCTGACCCTATGTTATGATCTGCAAACATCTGTGAAACCCTGGCAACTTCAGCGCTCAGGAGGTTGAGCTTATACAGAATCTCTCATCACCTTTCCTTGTGCTTACACAGCCATTGGGGTATTATTTTTTCCCAAGCCCATGTAAGAATATTGAAAAGTTATTTTTGAAATTCAGTGTGTCACTACATTATATTATCTTTTATGATGTCACAAGCTTTTTTTTGTTTTAAGCAAACACTTCATTTAAAAAACAGTGTCTCTCTATACATCTGAACTTTTCTCTACATGGCACTTTCGTTTGCAGCTGGTGGGCGCTGTTCTTGGCTGGTTAACTTTGCTGGCAGGCGATGTGCTTTGATGACATGAAAAATGTCTTCCATTGGCAAATGAACTCACTCCTTGTACAGGTCAGCCCTGTCTTGGGCTAGAGTTCATAAAAAGAAAACATGAATCATGCCTCATCCCACATAAGTGGATAGTTTTGAGTGTTCATCATAACTTTTATAAGTGTGAATCATAAGTATGGAGACGTTATTATAACCAGGGACCCGTATTCATTGTGTTTTCCCCATTGTTGCTTGCTGGGGTGGTCAATGCCTCTTTTAGGGAGGGTAGTGTGCCAGGCTGCCTTAATGAAGCGGTGGTGCGGCCCCTGCTCAAGAAACCATTACTTGATGCTAACTCCCCTGCCAGCTATCGGTCCTAAAAACACATTTCAAAAGAGATGAGGTAGCTGGGGTGCAATAGGTCCTAAAAAGGGAAGGTTATTGAATGGGTGGTGGCCTGGCAGTTGCAGGAGCATTTGGACTGTGTCAGTTTTCTAGATCCCTCGCAGTCTGGATTTCACCCAAGTTATTTTATTTTTTTAATTTTTATTAAAAGACTTAATATCCTGCCCCTCCTGCCATAGGCAGCTTGGGGCAGCTTACAACAACATAAAAACAATTATAAAACCATAAAATTATAAAAACATACCACTCCCCCCCCCCCAATCCCTTTCCTCCCCCACCCTCTACCCATCTCCCCCCACCAAATGCCTGGCGGAACAGCCAAGTCTTACAGCTTTTTCGAAAGGAGGGAAGGTCCGGGGCCAGACACATCCCCACCAGAAGGGAGTTCCACAGTCTCAGTGCTGCCACCAAGAACGCCCCCAGGAAAACTCGGGAGACCACAAGAAGGGCATCCCCCAATGACTGCAGGTGCCGATCCAGTACCCGGGGGGTGAGGCGGTCCCGCAGATAGACAGGACCCAGACCATTTAGGGCTTTATAGGTTAAAACCAACACCTTGAATTGGGCTTGGAAGACTATAAGCAGTCAATGCAGTTATGGTACCGAGACTGTGCTTGTGACATTGGTCGACGACCTATGCCGGGAATTAGATCAGGGCCCATTTGACCCTGCTAATTGTATTAGATCTGTCCTGTTTTATTCCTCCTATTGTGTTATTTTAATGTTTTTAATGTTTTATTATGGTTGAAAGCCACCCCGAGCCACTGTGCGGAAGGGGTGGGATATTAAATTTGTTAACTAAAAAAATTAAATTGTTGTCAATGGGGAAAATGCAGTGAATACGGATCCTTGGCTATAACCTTGCACACTTCGAAACCTTTAGCACAAAAACTGTTGCCCGATTATTCTCCCAAGCTTTACATCAGAAAATATTTTTGTGTAGTGTGGGTGGGTGGGTGGGTGGGGAGTTAAGAGGGAGCGGTTGAGCTTGGGGACTCAGTACAATGGTATAAAAACAACTACTGTACAATTGTGTTAAAATTGTATTCCTAGTTTCTGCCGCTTGTCAGACTGTCAATATCTGTGTCTGGTACAAATCACTACAAAATTTACCTGCCCCAAAATTTACTCACTTGGATATTGCAAATATACAAGGCTTGGTAAAAAGAGGTCTTAATTATGAGACAGTAGCTGTTTTTAATGAGACGCTCACATGCAGTTCCAGTCATCCCCCATGTGTACAAACATCCATGTAAAAGTGGTGGTGGGTGGGCGCACGCCCACTCCCACGCACACTCCCCCCCCCCACCTCCCTGCACGGAACAACCAGAAAAAAGCCAGGTTGCTCCATGCAGGGTATGGGTGGAGATGGGTGGAACAGGGCCGGCCCCAGGATTTGCAGGACCATGCGGGGCCATGTATGAAATGTTGGTGTGGGACCTAATTTGCATCAATTAAATAATTCACCAGGGCTACCGCCCCCAGGTGCGGGGCCTACGTTGGCCAGCCCTGGGGTGGGGATGGGTGTTATCCCCTCACTGGCCCGTGTGCACAGGGCAGCACACCCACCCGTGGGACAGGTCCACCAATGCCATGGAAAAAGGCCACACGAGGGCTAGAGAGGCACAGTGCCTGGATGACAACTGACCCCTCCCCCTCATGATACATTCCCAGCCCGGTCAGGAGCCTTTGAAGGACATGCACATGAGGAGATGAGCACATTGGCTCCCACATCACCATGGCCCCAAAATCCCAGAAAAGAGCCAGTGCCATGGAAGTACCCACTGACAGCCAGGTAAGCACACAGCACCCTGGACAGGGGCAGGGGATGCAGCCCCAAGGAGCTGCGAAGGGGGAACAGCATGACAGCTGACAGGTACCGTATCCCTTGACAGGCGCACACCAGCACAGCTGCCTCCTTCACCACCACCTGCAGAACCAGGCAGGCCACAGACACAGCCCCCTCTGCCACCCAGGTAAGCCTGCAGCAGGACCCTGGGGAGGGACAAGGGACGGTGCTTTAGTGAGCAGCCGCAGAGGGAGAGCAAGATGACAGCTGACAGGTATGCCTTCCCTTCACAGGTGAGCACCAGCTCCACAGCCACCCATTCAACATCCTCCGGGAGGGCCCCAGCTGCCAAAGCTGCCACCCTCACAGACCCCAGCCCCAAGGGGATGCCCTGGTCCCCAGGGGAGACCAGGGCCTTCATCCGTCTGTGGGGGAACAACAGTGTGCAATGCAACCTTGTGAATTGCTACCACAATGAGGTAGTTTACGAACACATTTCAAAAGAGATGAGGTAGCTGGGGTGCAATAGGGACATATCCCAGTGCCGGCACCAGGCTAAGGACTTGAGATCTAGATATAAAACTATCCGCAATCACAACTCCAAGTGCGGCCGTGGCAGGCACACACACCCCTACTTCAATGAGCCAGATAAGTTCCTCTGTCTGGATGGGGAGATTGTGCTGGAACAGCCTCCACCCCCACCCCCCGTGGCAAGACTAATCGAACTAATGAACCCCCAATCCCTATTCACAGCTCCACCTGGCATGGAGGTCAAGGAAGAGGCGGTGGAGGAACAAGAGGTGGAAGGTCCCCAGGAACACTTCACTCCGAAGCGATGTAGCAGGACAGACACAGAATGGGAGGGGGGGGTGAGGAAATGGAGCATACATCCAGATGGAAGCAAACCATTACCATGGGACAGGAAAAGTCCCAAAGAAAGGAGTGACAGGGAGGAAAAACAAGACACAGCAGGATGTGTAGCAGCACAGGAACAAGGGACATCAGGCAATCCCAAAGGAGGGAGCTGGCCACAGACATCAGGAGATGGGACACTCATGAAGACATCGCCAAGGATAGCAACGAAATGGACATTGAACACTACAAGCATGGGCCCTTGAGGGACACAACCATAACGTGCAAACACCCACAGTGCCAGACAGTCAGCTACACCCTTCCCTTGCCAGTCACAGGAGTTGCGTCACTCAGATGCGCCCATACTGCTATGGACGCACACATGCATGCGCACACACACACACGGAAACTAGGGATGGGTGAACAGAATACGGTTCGGATGTTTGGGCGTTTGGTTCAAAACCCGAGTTTGGGTTCAGTGGTTCGGTTCAGCCGAGTTCGGTTTGGCCGAACTTGGCAGAACATTCAAAAATAGCGAAATCGAAACCGAAATTGAAACAAAACTGAAACCTAATTTTCGGCCCTGGAAAGACGTTTTTCCTGCCTCCAAACTCATCTGAACACAACCGAACTGTTCGGTCGTTCGAGAGTTTGGTTCGGATGTTCGGTTTGGACGTCCGAACAGACCGAGTTCAGTTCGAACTCCGAACATCCGAACCGCGTTCGCCCATCCCTAACGGAAACAGAACGGGTGATGGCAACTAAAGTCTCCTGTCCCTTTCCGCAGGTGCTGAGTGAGAGCCCAGGCAGCCTGAGTCCCTCTGGGAGCCCACATGGTGTGTGACGAGGAACAGAGAGCTATGGGCATGGAAGAGACTCAGGAGGGAGGACCTAGTGAGGGAACTGCTCGAGAAAATCAGGTGCATGGCAGATGAGTTGAGGGATGAGATCAGGGGGTCACAGGAGGAGATGAAAAGCCCACAAGGATGAACTCCGTATCCAATGGGCCATTGCCATCCAGGCCAGGAACGAGTACCTGTGGGAGAGGCACCATGCGGTTGCCCACCTCTGCAAGCAGCAGTGTTCCCACGATGTGATGGAGACTGAGAGCGCTCACATGCTCCAGGTAATGGATCAATCACTGGAGGTGAAGAGTTCCTTTCTCTATCACATCACAGCAACAAGTGCCGTGGTCGTGGTGTAGGGTCACTAACAGTCTATCCATGCCCTCCCACAGGTGCAGGTGGTCTCCACCCCACTCATCTGCCAGCCCTGGTTGCCTCAGCAGCAACCCCAACCTCCGCTCAAGACCAGCTGGGCCTCCTCCCCACTATGGCCCCCGATCACCAACAGGAGGAGGCCGCCAGTCATCCAGCCCCACTCCCTGTCCCTCCTCTACAGCATCCCCATGCTTCTCCACAGCAGCCAGAAGAACCGCCCCAGCAGCCAGCCCAGCCTCTGGAGGTAGGTAGGGGTGACATGCTTCATGGTACCAATGAGAATGGGGAGGGAGGGAGTGTTACAGGACACCCCTCGCATAGGCAACGACACCATCATGTATGGCTAACGGGATGTGTCCTGGGCTTAATGTGTGTGTGTGTGTATGGGGGGGAGGGCGGCTTGACAGGGCTCAGCCCCATCAGTGAAATTCATGAGGGCAGAACCCTGAAAAATATTCCACGTAGGAGTGTGCAACCTGAATTGTGGAAGACCAGGAAAAGGACATATTGGCCATTTCAGGGGTGGGAAGAAAACCCTGGATGGCTTATCTGGCCTTCATTCATGACTTTCCTGCCCTGCTCCCTGTGCTGGATGAAATGTCAAGAACTACTGCTTGCTATTGAGCTGTACGGTGGCAGGGTGATCAAGTGATTGGGGTGCTAGCCAGAGATGGGGGTTTGGTTTCCTCTGCTGACACACTTTTGGGGGAGGGGCTGTGGCTTCTGGGACAGGGGCGTAGCTTCTGGGGCATACCTGAGCCCCAGCAATTCATATTTTATAATATAGTGCTGGATATGCTTCAGTCAGGAACAACAGATGGTGAGTGCAAACGGTAGCCTCTTGACAAAGTCACGACTAATGGCATGTTCCACATATCTCCACAGGAAGCTCAGGGCACCCCAGCGCCAGAGGATGAGTGGCTGGATGAGGGGGATGTGGCAGGACCCAGCTGCAAATGGCACTGAAGAGCAGCTGCTGTGAAAGGGGACCAGAGGCCAGTGCATGGTAGTATTGGTTGAAGGAGGAAAGGGAAGAGGAATCAGAAAACTGAATATTCCCCACCCCCCATGTACTGTTATCCCATTTTGAATAATAAATATTTTTGAATTGAACCTCTTTTGACTCCATTTGCATCTTTCCAGTACACCCATGGAGTTGTGCCAGTACACCGCTACCCAAGGTGTAACAAGGGCACTTGCTTGGATGCTCAGCTCAGGGAGCAAGGATAGGAGAGGCAGCCACAGGAGCCAGACTTACCGGGAGTACCGTGATTAACCCCGCCACGTGCTTTCTGACCCACCAGCCCTATCCCATGGTGCTCCATGGGGGATCTGTGCTGCAGAGGGCATACTTCATGTGGATCTTCCGTACCCTCTTGCTTTCACTGTTCGAGCACTCATACAGGAGCGGTCCCTTGAGCATCAGGAGATATGGGGGATACTCCTAGGAACAAGGTGGTGGCACCATGTCCTCTCCCAGCCCCAGAGTGCTCAATAGAGCAGGACCTGTGGGAGGTGTTCCTAATGTTTATTTAATTTATTTATTAATTATATTTTTATCTCGCTACATTTGCCCACAGGCAACTCAAAGCGGCTCACAATAGATCAAAACATATAAAACAATAAAATCAACAATACAAAATACCCACTAAAACATCTTAAAACCATAAAATACTAAAAAGAGCGGAAATCAAAATCCCTCCCCCCCACATCTCCGTCTCCCTCCTCAAAGGCCTGGTGGAACAGCCAGGTCTTACATTGCCTCTGAAAGGAGGGGAGGTCCGGGGCCAGGAGGGCCTCTGTCGGGAGGGAATTTCACAGGTTAGGTGCGGCCACCGAGAACGCCCTCCCCATCGTCGCCACCCAGGAAACCCGGGGGACTTCAAGTCGGGCGTCCCTGGCCGACCGCAAGATTCGTACCACCACCCAGGGCATGTTTCTGACTGCTGTTGGCATAATGATTGGTTTCCCTGGTGATTCTCTGACAAGCGCTGTCCATCTTGTCATTGTTGTTTTTGGGATGGCTCTATCCTCGCCAGGGGCAGTTTAACTGTTGATGAGGAGTTACTGTGGCTTGCGTCTATTCCTTCCTTAATTCTTGTGCAGTTGTTCCCAAGGGGCCAAGGTTCCTGTATGTGATAAAGACTCTGGGGAGTTGAACCTGTGGGCTGGGGTGTGCTGACCCCTGCATCCTTGGGACACTGATACATCTGGTTGCATTTGCCTACTGCTCTCAGAACCAGCTGCTCAGCGTCTCAGTTCCTGTGGAATAGCAGCCGCTAGCTGGGCCCAATCCCCTACAGCATGTGGTACTGTGGTGTGGGATGTCAGTGGAACGGTTTTGCTGGCGTAAGGTGTAGCTTCGTCCTGACATCCAGCGGCTGATTGCAGATCTCTTTTCCATGCATGATGGCTATGACGTGTTGTTCCATACCCTGTGTTTCCTGGGACAGTGTGAATGGCTATGACTGTCAGCTGAGGACTAGTGAGCTGGGGTTGCATTGTTTTTATTTATTTATTTATTTATTTATTTAAAATGTATATCCCGCCCCTCCTGCCCATAGGGCAGGCCGGGGCGGCGAACAACAATTAATAAAACAATAAAGAAAAATTTGAAACCAATTTTAAAATACAATACAATATGCGGGGAACACCCCCCCCCCCCTGTTCTGGTGTCCGCTGTGCCGAGACCTCCAGTCAGAATGCTGTTACCATGGGAGGCAAGTGAGAGCCTAGTTTTGCATGACATCTGTGCCTGGAATATCCCGGAATATTGCTTGTGCCTTATGGACTGTGGCCCAGCCCTGTCCATCACCTTTTCCCCCTGCTTGCGGCACAGAGTGCATATCCCCCACCCTGGTGGTCAAGCTGCCCCTTGTACGGGGGGCCCTGAACCACCGGTGTTTTCTCTGCCCTCTGTGGGGCATGTGTTTGGGACCGTACCATCAGCCTGGTGGGCAGGGGTGTCTGCATATTGGAACGTAACCTTATCTGTTGCTGCCGCATTAGTCTCCATGTTGCAATAAATGCCCCTTTTGTTCCTTGAGCTGCCTGTGGTTTATGTGCCATGCCATGCCATGCCCTGGGGTTGCATGTGTTGCTCTAACAATGGGTGTTTTTACACACACATTTCTCCTGGATGTTTGCAGTTATTATTAATTAATTATTATTATTACTATTATTATTATTTGTATAGCGCCAGCAGTATACCTGGTGCTTTACAGAACAGTAAGATAGACGTGGTCCCTGCCTATGGCTTACTATCTAATAGACATGGAGGGGGGAGACAAGGAGAGGGGACATAGAGAGAGACAAGGGATAAATAACATTCAAGCGGATGCGAGGTCCCAGGTGCACCTGCTTGGCTTGGTTGCAGATAGGCAGGAGTCTGCGGGGAGGGCAGACAGTAAATATTGAAAGGAAAGTTCTAGCAGGCATCGGGAAAGGCAGCGAGGAAGAGGTGGGTTTTGAGGAGGGATTTAAAGGTGCAGAAGGAGGGGGCAAGGCGGATGTTGGTAGGGAGGGAGTTCCAGGCATGGGGGACAGCAAGGGAGAAGGGACGAAGGCAGTTAGGGGAGTAGGGGAGATGAGGGAGAGCGAGGGAGGGGGCAGAGGAGGAGCAGAGAGTGCGTGCAGGAGTGTGTAAGGAGACTAGGATTGAGAGGTAAGGGGGGGCCAGGTTGTGAAGGGATTTATAAGTGAATACCAGGAGTTTGTGAAGGATGCATTCAGGAAGGGGGAGTCAGTGAAGTGAGGAGAGGAGAGGCTGCACGTGGTCGAAGTGACGGGCTGAGTGGATGACCCTAGCAGCGGAGTTTTGGATGGAGATAAAGGGGGACAGATGAGAGTGGGGGAGACCAGCAAGGAGGAGGTTGCAGTAGTCAAGGCGAGAGATGACCATGGCGTGAACAAGGGTTTTGGCTGAGGAGACAGAGAGAAAGGGGCGAATCCGAGCAATGTTATGGAGGGCAAAGCGACAGGACTTGGCAACAGAGTCGATGTAAGGTTTAAAGGAAAGGTGAGTGTCAAAGACGAATCCCAAGCTACGGGCTTGGGGAACGGGACGGATGGTGACCCCATCGATAAGGATGGACAGGGAAGAGGGAGAGGAAGAGTAGGGAGGAAAGATAAGGAGTTCAGTCTTAGCCATGTTGAGCTTGAGCTGACATTGGGACATCCAGGTGGAGATATCAGAGAGACAGTTGATGAGGCGAGCTTGGACAGAAGGGGAGAGACAGGGGGTGGAGAGATAGAGTTGAGTATCATCAGCATAGAGGTGATATTGGAAGCCATGGGAAGCAATGAGTTTGCCAAGGGACAGGGTGTAGATAGAGAAGAGGAGAGGGCCCAGGACAGAGCCTTGGGGAATCCCAACCGAGAGGGGGAGGGAGGAGGAGTTGGAATTGGGAAAAGACACATTAAAGGAACGATCAGAGAGGTAGGAGGAGAACCAGTCAAGGACAGAGCCACAGAAGCCTAGGGAGCAAAGAGAGTTCAGTAGGAGTGAGTGGTTGACAGTGTCAAAGGCAGCAGAGAGGTCAAGGAGGACAAGAATAGAGTAAAGGCTCTTAGATTTAGCGACAAGTAGATCATTGGTGATCTTGGCAAGGGCAGTTTCAGTGGAGTGAAGGGGATGGAAGCTAGATTGAAGAGGGTTCAGGGAAGAGTTGGCAGAGAGGAGATCCAGGCAGCGGGAGTAGACAACACGTTCCAGAAGCTTAGAGGCGAAGTGTAGGAGGGAGACCGGACGGTAACTACAGGGGTCAGAGGGGTCGAGGTTGGACTTTTTGAGGATGGGAGAGACAGTGGTATGCTTGAAGGCAGAGGAGAAGGAGCCAGTGGAGAGGGAGAGATTAATGACATGTAAAGGGGGGGAGGGGGCAACAGTGGGAGCAATGGAGGTCAGGAGGCGCGAGGAGATTGGGTCGAGGGGGCAGGTGGAGGGGTTGGAGGAAGAGAGCAAAGAGGTGATTTCCTCAAGGGGGGAAGGAGGAGAGGAGAGAGTGGGGAGTGAGGGAGCAGGAAGAGGAGACGGGTGGGAAGCAATGTCCTGGCGGATCAGGGGCGTAGCTATCATAGGGACAGACGGGACATGTGTCCCGGGGCCCATCATGGTTGGGGGCCCACAGTCCGTCCCCCCTATGATAGCTAAGCTGTTAAAAAAAAATTTTTTATTTTTTTTGGGTCCGGGATCTCATGGACCCAAGCGGCCCGACTGACAAGGCGGTGGCCCCGCCCCGCCAGTCCGCCCCGCCCCCCGTGGCCCTGCTGGCGGCCCCCAGCAACCCAATCCTTCCTGATTATCCCTCTTCGCCGCCGCCGCTTCAAACTAGCCCTGCCTCCCTGACGTGTGAGCCCTGCGCTGCGCTGGAAGCCATTGCGCATGCACCAGCGTCCGAGAGAGCGGCACACACGACCACGAGGCAGGCAGGCGGCGACTGGCTGAGCGACATGCACATTTTTTTCTGCGCCGCGGACCGCGGCGGCAGGCGAACCAGACCCAGGCTCGGACAGTGGTGTGGCGTGGTGGGGGGTAAGAAAAGGGGTGTGTGAGATTGGGACGGACCGTGTTTACTGTTTGGGAGGACCGGGGGCCTTTCCGACACTGGCTGACGGGGGAGGAGAGAATGCCACCGGGACAAAGCGCCGCTGCCGCCCGCCGGGTCTGGGACTCACACTGGGGGG
>QEPC01013442.1:959834-1020104 GCA_003113815.1 Sphenodon punctatus | reverse complement strand
GGGGGGGGCACTGTGCCAGACATCCAGAACTGTAAGCCCTCCCCTACACCCTTAGATATTGGGTGCCCCATAGGGTACAATTTGTAAATGGCTTCAGCAAAATCGATCGTGTCATCAAGAAGAGGCAGTTGTTGACACTCCTTCCAAAATCAATTTAACATGGAAACATTAAAGTTCAATTAACTAATATCTGCAACCTCAAAATGTATTGAATACTCAAGCAGTGCTCCACTCCATAAGAAGTGCTGGCCGGGGGGCTGGCCTGGCCTGGCCTGGCCTAAGGCTGTAGAAGAATTTCTGCTTACTGTTAAGCATTTATATAGCACCAGCAATGCACTTGGCACTTTACAATTGTTAGAAAGAAACACAGTCCCTGCCCCAGGGGGCTTACAATCTAGAGACAAAGAGTTGGGGAAACAGAGGAAGAGACAAGGATACAGTTTGTTGACTGTTTTGTACAATAAGGACATTGAGGGACAGGGGAGTCTGTGGTGATGGGCTGGGCCTGGGGCGGGGGGGGGGGGCACAGTCCATTTCTTGTCCCTGGGCCCATTCCAACCTAGCTACGCCCCTGTGGCGGATCTTGTCAATCTTTTAAGTGAAGAATGACGCAAGATCCTGAGCAGAAAGGGAAGAGGGTGGAGGGGGGCAGGGGGGCTTGAGAAGGGAGTCAAAGGTGAAGAAGAGGCTGCGGGGTTCACAAGAGGAGGATTCAACCCAGGAGGCATCCTGAACTTTCTGTGTGTCTAAATCGCACACCCAGATCGTAAACATCCGGATCTTTGAACTTCTGCATAGAACTTCTCCCAGAACATTTGTGTGTAATAGGTTCTCCTGGTAAACTGCTTTGCTCCAGGCAGCTGTGGTTACTTGGTTTCCATGGCAGCCCATCAAATGTACAGCTACAGCTACTTTAGACTGCCTCAGGGCAGTGTTTGTGTGAAGAATGCATTCAGGAACTGCCTCAGGGAAGTGTGTGTGTGAAAAATTAATCCAGAACTTACTTGTGGACTTGTAAACCCAGAAGACTGAAAAATCCGTAACTTTAACATGTGTGTAAAAATGCCCAATGATACAGGGAGGTAGCTGAAAGGAGGACAAACCTGGTAGAGTAAACAAACTACAAAGTAAGGAGTAAACAGACTAAAAATCTTCCACCGGCAGCAGGTGCAGTGGTGATCTGGGCAGCAGGTGCTCAGGTGTGCATGTGCCCCACGTGCGCAGCAAGCAGCGAGGGGCAATGGTGTGACTAAATGCCTTGCCCCTTTTGGGGAATTAGCTCGGATGAGGGTCCACAAAATTAATACTTTCAGGCGCCCCTGGCCATGATACCCAATTTGTTTTTTGGTTCTAACACCCCCAATAGGGCTTAATGCCCTCCAGCCTCCACACCACCCCTTACAGCTGGCCCGTTCCACCGGGTAGGGGCTTCTCCCAACTAGTGGGTCCCCAGCATCAACTTAGTCCCGCACATAACCTCGAGGCTGGATTACTGCAACACGCTCTACGTGGGGCTGCCCGAGAGGCTGGTCTAGAGGCTGCAGCTGGTGTAGATTGCTGCGGTCCGTCTCCTTATGGGGGCTGGTTGCAGGGAGCACATGACACCAGTGCTCCGGGCTCTGCACTGGCTGCCTATAAAGCACCAGGCCAGGTTCAAGGTGCTGGTTTTGACCTTTAAAGTCCTTCACGGCCTGGGCCCTGCTTATCTGCAGGACCGACTCACTCCCCATGTGCCCGTGCAACCCTTGAGATCGTCCGTGGGAGCCTTTTTGGAGGTTCCCCGGGTGAGGTGGGTGGCCACTGATGTTAGATCTTTTTCGGTGGCCACCCCTGTGCTGTGGAATTCACTCCTGGAGGAGGCTTGGTTGGCTCCCACTCTCCTTCTGTTTCGGTGTGTATGTAAGACCTGGCTGTTCCGTCAGGCTTTTGGCGAGGGGTAGGGTTGGAGTGGGGTTTTCCCCACTTATTGTATTTTTAAATTGTTTAAAAAATGTTATATTGTTTTATTGAGTGTTGTTCACCGACCCGGGCTGCCCTGTGGGCAGGAGGGGCGGGATATGAATTTTAAATAAATAAATAAATAAATAACTAAAGTTCTCCCCCAACGGGGCACATAAAGTCCAGGTACTGGAAAACATAAATCTTTGGCCTTATGGCCCTTGAAATAAAGAGAACACACTTGGTCTCCCACGCTGTCTGCGAGGTCTCCAAGTCCTGGTTCCTGCAGAGGGGTTGGTTTTCCAGGAGCTTCCTAGAGGCACGTCCGCTCTCCTCGAGCTCCTGTTGTGCACTGGTAGTTCCTGGCTGGACCACTTCCTTTTATGCAGGAAGCCACGCCTCCAAGCCACCAACTTCCTGTTGGTGGCCATTTTGTGGAGACTCGGCAGCCATTTAACATTTCAATAGCCCTTTATGGCCCTACTCTGCCACAGTGACCCATGCTGCTGCAACCCCATGAGCACACATACACACCCACCCCGCAGCCCAGGGGATGAAGCAGGCACAGCTCAGATGGGGTGCACCATTGCCCCATGTGGCTTGTTGTGCTGGCTGGGAGCATGCATGCCTGAGTGCCTGCGGTCTTTCACTACGTCTTGCATAGTTGCAGTTTGCGAGGGCCGCAGGACTGCACCCTAAGTGTTTAGGAGGCCAAAGAAGAAGAATGGAGCATAGTCCCAATCTAACTATGTTGGGAGCCTCAGGAAAGGCAGCTCTCCATGCCTGGTGCATGATAGCATTTCAACTGTTGCTCTGCCTCTCACAAGTGATGTCACATTGGCTATTGGGAAATATTAAGAAAGTAAGTCTTGTGCAGAAGATTCCCAAGATGAGTGAGAAATGTTCACAGCTTTCCTGGCGGTATTGTTTCAGCTTTTGTGGCTGCAGACTCAGCAGAATAACAGTGCATTGGTCTGCACAGCGAAGACTTGTTGAAACCAGAAAGCCTGGAAATTTCATATCTAAAGAAATGAAAACTTAAATGGCAGTGAACCCAGTCAGACCAGAGTAAAGACCCTTATTCCAAAATTTCCATTGTGATTCTGTGAATGTGCAGAATAAGTCTTTCAGGATTTAATTTACTCTCACTCAACCATATACCTCTGAAAAAAATAACTGAACTATTGCTGCATGTTCTAGAAAATATGCCTCTATGTATTTATTTATTTACTCTCTCCCCCTCCCCCCCCCCCCCCCCCCATTTTTAGCTTGCCCTTTTCATTAATGCTCATGGCAGGTTACAATACATAAAACATTTAAAAATATAAAAAAGTAAAACCAAATACTAAAATACCCAAGTAAACCCGAGTAAAATCCCCTACCACATCACTCCCCTACCCCAACATGCCAAACACCTGGCTAAACAAAAAGGTGTTATATTGCCTCTGGATGATAAACAGGCTTGGGCTTAGATGAACCTCAAAGAGAAGGGAGCTCCATAATTGTATGTATGACTTTCGATTGTATATTAAGTAATATGGACACAGAAAACTAGAATATTGTTTTTGGCCAGTGGTATCAGAATGGTTGTCAAGTCAACTTACTCCAAGATTCAGAGTCAAAACCAGAGAAGTAGAGATGCAACTGGGCACCCACAAAAGGAGGCATCCTGTCAAATCTGAGGTGCCCTTCTTGACCTGGCCGCGTTGAACATGACTAGTGATAAAACTTGGTCCTCAGAAAACTTTTGAATTCACCAGGATTCCATTCCCTGGTTCCAAATTTTGAAGTTCCGAGTACCAAGGTCGGTTCCCAGAAAACTTCAGAAACCTCTATCAAATGCTGGCACCATTGCAGCTTTGTCTGGAGTGACCCAGATGGTTGGCCCTCACTTCTCTGAGTTAGGAAACTAAACTTAGTTCTATATTTGATAGGAGGGCTGTATGGGAGGGGACAGTTGAGTGATGGACAAGCCACAGGACGGGTTTTAATTGGCTGGCAGGGGCAAAATAAAAGTGGCTGTACAGCCATTTACCATTCTCTTTTGTGAATTTGGCTGTGTACTACACTGCTGATCTGTAAGTAATCGTCTGGGGTTGGGGAGGGGTGTCTGTCCTGTCCATAGGGATAATGGTAGGGGACGGGGGTTAGTTGTTTCCACCATGCCATGATTATTTATTTATTTATTTATTTTTTTAAAAAGAAGTGGGTGCCACACTGCTGCCACCTGCTGCTTAGAACCATGGAGGCCAGAGGGTTCTCTGCCTTGCTCCACCTCCCCTTGCCTCTGCTGTCCAAGTTACCAGTGCCACACCAAAGCTATGCCTTTTTAAAATAAAATAAAATAAGTAGATGCCACTGCTGCCTGCTGCTTGCACTGCTTGCCTTGCCAGCAGTGCCTAATATACTTAGGACACAATCCTATGCCTTGCGCGCATGTAATGTACATGCACACGATGCACGCATGTGCAGGAGAACCGTGCTGGTGAGTGTGCAGCCTGGCCCGACCCCGAACCCCAGCGCCCGATCAGTATGCTGTGTGGAGCAGGCAGGGTGTAGGGCATGGGGGTTTAGGGTTGGGCCAGGCTCCACGCTTCCCAAGTGCAGCTCTCCTGCATGCGTGCGCATCGTGCACGGCGCGCGCGCACACGCGGGGCATAGGATTGTGCCCTAAAAGTTTAAAGTGGGTCCTGCTGCTGCTAGCACTGCTTGTTGGCAAGTTGGCACCATAGAGGCCACAGAGGGATCACTTTGCTGTGATTTTTGTGGGCACTGTGATTGTACTTTGTGGGTTTGCCAAAATGTGACTGACCACTGAGCAGGGGCACAGGGGAGATATACTTTCTTTCTGGTTAAAATAATATGGTGTGTGGGGAGGGGGCTTGCCTTGCATAGGTGGGCACTGGGCAGGCACAACGGATGCTTTTTTTGTGTGGGGGGTTTGGGGGTTAATGACTGGTTTCTTTCTTGTGAGTGTTATAATTACATCTACTAGGCTGACTTTTTTTGGCTTTGTGCATGCAGTTTTTGCCCTTTTGTGGGTTTGTCTTCTTACTTGAATGATTGTCCCACTCTTGCTAGCATGCTTGTCTGGCCACTGTTTGGTTGACATAATGGTATTAAAGTGAGTGCACTCACAGCTGATGGTGGGCCATGCTGTGCGTACAATACTGCTGGCTTTTTAAAAATTTCTGCACGTAGTTGCACTTTTGTGGGTTTGTCTTCTTGGGCGATTGTCCCACTCTTGCTAGCCTGCTTTTCTGGGCAGTACTTTGGCTGTGGTTTCAAGAACTTTGCCAAGGTGTGACCATCAGGGCACTGGGGGAATACTCTCTTTCTGGTTAATTTATGGTGTGTGGGGAGGGAGCTTGCCTTGCATAGCTGGGCACAATGGAGGCATTTGGGGGAGGGGGGCATGTCTGGTGTCTTGTGTATGTTTGTTAATACTGCTGGCTGGTGGCACCCATGGTACCATGGGCCAAAAAAGCTTGCTGAAACTTGACTGATTGATTTGATTGCTCTTGCACTTTGACTTTGGTGCAGCAGTTCCTCCAGTCCTTCCCACATCACAAAGAGACTTCTGAATTGCAGCCCCTTATATACTGGGGGGGGGGGAGGAAGAGGAGGGAGGAAGAGGGGAATGTGCTGTTGTGCACCCTGATTGGCTAGGCATTTAAATGGCTGCAGCCTCTGCACGTGGCACCACGTGCTCACTCTGCACCAAGTCGTTCCGAGTGTCCATGATGCTGGGGATTTCCGAGGACCAGAGTTCTGCATTCCGAATCCTCGGAAAAAGCTCAGAGTTTTGACCGAGTACTTGGTACAGGTACTCGGAACTTCAGAACTCGATCATAGTACCCAGATGGCCTATTTGGTGCAGCCTTAAATGTGACCCAACAGGCTACCAGTACCTGCACACTTCCTGGGCTGACTCACCTGCCTGGCTGTTGCATTTCCCAGCTGCTGCTCAGCTGAGCCAGGTTCTTCACGCTCCACTTTTCTGAGCAGGGGGGAAGTGAGGAGGCCTCTCCAAATGTGCCACACCCTGGCTTCTGGCCAAAAAAATCAATGAGTACAGTCCCCATAACAAGGGTGCATGTGAATTGCATGTATGACCCATGCAATGTGCACGCAATGTGCTTACACCTCCACTATGGGGGCTGGGACATGTTGTGCACCTATTGATTTTCTGACTGAAAGCCGGGGCTTGATGCGCTGGGAAAGGCCTCCTCACTTCCCCTCCCCACTCCAAAAATAAGAGCAGGAAGAACCCAGCTCAGCTGAGCAGCAGCCGGGAGGAACAGCCAGGTAGGTGAGTCAACGTGGGGAGCATGGAGATGTGGGCAGTAGCTGGAACTGGTTTCCCGGAAAATCTTGGAAAATTCAGGAAAGTCCATTTCCAGGATGGATTTCCCCTGCAGGCATCTGGGCACCTGATGAGGGTCTGGCTAACCTGTTGGGTGCCTGATGGGATGCCCCAAAATGCAGGTATTACCCGCGAGTACAAACTGAAGTGCCTGCTGCACTCCTACACAGGAGTTTAGATTCCATCTCTGACAATTAGCCACTCCATGGCCTTGGACAAGCCATGCAAGCTCTGCGTCTCAGTTTCCTCCTTTCTGATATGGGTATTTTACTATTTTTACCCTCATTGGGTGTAAACTTGTTAATGCTTGTGAAACATCACGGTGTTTAAATATTATTGCTATGTTTCTTAAACTAGAATACAGTAGAAGCTTTAAAAGTTATAACTGATTGTGCCTGTCACTGATTTCAGAAACAAAATTAGAGGCCATTTTAAAAGAATCTGGCCTAAAAATGAGCTTGGAATGAACATTACAGAATAAAAGCTATTGGTATTGAGGTGAAGTTAAGAAATCTTTGTATTACTGATTCTGTTGGATAATAGGGATGAGAAATTGTATTGAAAATTTAGATCATGTCAAAATCGCATTGACACGACTTTCAATATGATTTTAGATCGTATTGATCTGAATCAGTTCAGATTCCAACCAATACAGCCTAAATCCAAAGTCTGCCCCCAGCTTTGTCTCCCCTGGATTCCTGCTGGGCCCAGGCACTGGGCAGCAGTCCAGGGGAGGCAGAGCTTGTATTCTCATATAAGATAATCAACAGGTAAAATATGGGATGTTTAAACATTAATAACTGCAGCAGAAATCCCATTGGGAGATAAGCTTTTTGTCCCGATTAGAGAGGTTGCCAGATAAGGGATGTGTGTGTGCTTCTACACTATTATTAATATAGTGTGTTTGAATGTGTGTCTGAAATAGGGCTGAAACGATAATCTATTTTTTCTCATGAAATTTTGTACCGGGGATAGAAATGTCGCTGAGATCTTAGCCCCAGTACAAAATCTTGCAAGATAGCTCATAAAAAAAAAAAAATCCCAAAAAGAACCACACAGATTAAAAAGAACTGTGGGCCACTCCGTGCGTGGGTTCCCCTCCCCCCCCATTTCCAAAATGGCACTGGTAGTGTCACTGCCATTTTGGAAATGTGAAGCCGGCCTGTGCATGTGCAAAATGACCACTGAGCATGTGCAAAATGGCTGCCTTTTTCCAAAATGGTGACAACATTGCTGGTGCCATTTTGGAAAAGGACTACACGTGTGAAGAATAGCCTCAGTGTCATTTTGGACATGCACAATGATTTTTAACATTTTCTCAAGAATCTTGTCGAGAACAATGTGAAAACGGACAATTCTCGACTCATTCTTGACTGGAAAATCTCGCTAAGAGCTCAGTTCTAAATAAGAATCTCAAAAATATTGAGACTGAGTTCAGTTTCAGTCCTAGTCCAAAATAAGGAAAGATCCAGATTAGGGACATTTGGATAATGGTGGTGTCTACTGCAACACCAACTGAATACATGTTGGGATGATCTTCAGTTCAACTCAGTACGCAGCTTATAATGTGCATGTGCAATTCCCATTAATATCAATTATTTTAGGATGCAGTCCTCCATCTGTTAAAGGATTAGCTCCAATTGATTTTAATTCATGGAGAATTGCACCCTTAGGATTCTAGTATGGAAGCAAGAGCACTGCAGTCTAAACAGAGGCGTTGTGTTTAAGTTTTTGCTCTATTTTTTACATTGTTAACATTAGCAAGAGATACTTGAGGTTTCTTCTGGACGACCTACCCCAAATTTTGTCTGCTTGGTATTTTCTGAAATTTACTCCTGTGAGTTGGTTTCAACCTAGAAGTGCTATTTTTTTATTTCACTTTCAAAGTGACAGAAAAATTGGACCCAGAACTTTATGTGCTGAGTGAAGCCTATTGAAATATGATCATTGCTTTTTCAGAGAGAAATCTACCCTCAGATATATGTGCACAGTTTTCACTGGTAACTGTGGGACTGCTCTGATGTGAAAGCAAAGATTGCCCCCAAATGTATTGTAAACCACAAAGACCTCTTGGTTTGAAAGAGTGTATCAGTTGGAGGAAAGCAGGCTTGTGACGATTACCCAAGTTGATGTACTTGTGCTTTCAGCAAAGACAATAATTTACATTCTTAACTAGAATACAGTTACATTTCCCCCTTGTTCAATTATTAAAGGGGGGGGGGGACGAGACTTCATTTCATCAAGTGTAATCAAAGAATTTTGTACAGTACCAATTAAAAGTAAAACTGGCATTACAGCTACAGCAGATGATTAAACAGCTGCATTGGTATATATTTAGCACTTATTCAAATCAAGATGCACAAAGGGTTTTTAGTTGTGTGCAGGAGTGCTTATCCAGGGTAGCTGTAAATTCTGTAATTCAGCAGTCTCACTAACAATACAGGCATGCTTCTAAAAGTGCATTGAATGCTAAGCAAGAAGCTTGTTTTTCTAATGTACGTGCAAGGGTTCAGAGGAGGGCTGACTTGGGTTCACTTGCTTTGGCAGGAAGGAACTTACAACTATAGTTGAACTGTTTAAACAAGAAAACCAAGAGCTATGTTGCTCTCTCTGTTTCTCTTACTGTACTCCATGTGTGGCATTTAGTTTTCCAAACTGTAAATGCCACACATGAACTCATAGAATCCATTTCTCATCATTTCTGGCTGCTGCCACGTTGGGGCAGTAGGTCTATATTTATTATTTACTGAGATACTCAGGCTTTCACGTGCCAGTCGGGGAGTGGAGACTAGAGCCATCCACCAGATATGTAATTAACCAAATGAAAGCTCTACATTCCATGTCTCTGTTTTCCTACTCTGTTAGCAGAGCAAACTGAAGAAAGCAATGCAGAGTAGTTGTGCGGGATGGGGTGTGTGTGTGTTTTTTTTGTTGATATTTTAAAGAAAATAATCTCCTTGTGAGAATGGAGAGCACCCTGTCAGTAGGACCTCTGCTACTTCTTTGTGTGGTGGGTAAGAAGCGATGACACAGAAAACCTTCATACAGGCATTTGCTAGGGGTCTGCAATTTTGCATCTTTTAACTGATTACGAAAACTAATGGAGTCACACTCGTTTTTGTTAATTAAGATAATGAAAATGAATGACTAAGCAAATGTTTGTTTGATTGAATTCATTTTGTTTTAATTTTCTGTTTTAGTTTATTAAAAATAATTGTTAATAAATTAAAAAATTACTGCCCACGTGCAACATGGCTGCTGGGGCCATCCTGTGCGTGTGCGACCTTTTCCCAAAGGGCGTGGTTGCTGCTGGTGCCATTTTTAAAAAGGGCCGTGCCAGGAGCAGAATGGCCCTGGCAGCCATTTGTGCATGCACAGTGATTTTTTACATTTTTAAAATTACTTTTAAGAAAGTAACAAAAAATAAATGAAAATTTATGAACACCCCCCCACCCCACCCCCAAATACAAAGGGATTTTTGGAAACAAAAATGACAATGGAAATGAATGATGTGCCTGCTGCACCCCCCCGGCGTTTGCATTTCCCTGCACGGTGCTGTGCCACATGTGTTTTGCATCTGTATAACAAAGAGCAGGGTTTCTAGAGAGGGTGACAGCCCGGGAGGTGGGGTGGAGCGGGGGTGATAAAAAGGGCTATCCATGACTACATGTCTCCACTAGCAACTTCTTTCCCTGCATCCTTCTTTTGATATAGTGCGTCATGATGACTTTTCTGTTGTATATTTTGTTCTAAGTCTAGGATTGTAGAATTTGTATAATATAAAACCATTTGGGTTGTGGCATTTTGGCTTGTGATGTTAAATAAGAAGTTTCCCACATAGGGGGCATAGTAGCTATGGAGGCTACTTCAGCCATAAAATAGGCCCACTGCTTCATTACAAGCCGGGTGGAAAGCTTCTCTTCCTCTCACGTTTCTAGCACACCCCTGAACAAAGGCCAGGGCACAAGATTTAGGTCTTAGAACATCAAATATGACTACTAATCAGTTCTCTAGCACTACTAGCCGTATGCAACACTTTACAGTCACAGATCGGTCCCCACCCACCAGTGGGCTTACAGTCTAAGATGGACAAGGCTGAGGGGAGACAGACAGACAGACTCCTATTTTTCAGAAGGGGAAATGAGGTTGAGATATTGTGACTTGCCCAAGGCCACCCAGTGAGTTTATGACTAGGGCAGGATTTGAACCCTGGCTTCCCAGGTCCAAGTCCAGCACCTTATCCGCTACACCACACTGGCTCTATTTTAATATTATTGTGGCTTTCCATCCAAACCTGATGTCACCTGTCTTAGTTCATTTTTTTCCAAAGAAAATTAAAGGAAACACTGTGTTAGAAGCTTTCTGGAGTCAGAGAGTGCTGAAGCTATTAAGCCTTCAGGAAGGAACCTGCGTCTTTCTCTTCTGTCTCCAGTGCTCAGATGCCAGATTTCTCCTCCACTTTTTCTCCAGTCTCTGCCTCTCTTCTCCTTTCCAGCCGCTGCTTATCTTCTCCGCTCTTCTCCTCTTCAGGCCATTTAATTCTCTGCTCTCTCTCTTTTGCTAGGCCTCTTCTAATTTTCTCCTTCAGAGATTCCATTAAAAAAAAAAAATCTTCATGAAGTACATTCTCTGGCTCTATAGCTAACTCTCTTGAAAACGGTTTCTGATTATACATGGTTACAGCCCCCAATCTGTATTACAATAATCAAAGTTAGTTTAGTGCATAAGGGAGGTTTACAGCAGGTGTCCTAAATGAGCAGGGTAAGGTTTTGGACTTGGACCTGGGAGAATAAGGTTCAAATCTGGGACCGCCTCACTCCCCAGGCTCTGGATTGGCCCCTGCTATCTCAATGTTCCCCAGATTGTGCAGGAGGCGACTATGGAAAGGGCATTTTTGGTGGCCACACCAAGGCTGTGGAACTTCCTTATGGCAGAGGCCCTGCCCCGGACCTCTCCTTTCGATGAGTTTGTAAGACCTGGCTGTTCTGCCAGGTTTTCCTGCATATTTCAGAAAGATTGGATGAAGCACTCCAATTTTATAAGCAATTGAACGTTTGTGATTTGAACAGAAGTTGTGCAAATACTAGTCCTGAAATATTTGGACAAAAAACAAAAATTTCAGGACATAACCAGGACATCAGGCAGCAAGGCAGAGGGGAAGGGGAAGGGGAAGGAGCCCAGCAATCAAGAGACAGGATTGACACATCCAGGTTGAGCAATTGGCATCCTAAACACAACCTGCAGCATTATGACAGAGGACATGAGAATCCCTTATTGACTCTTTCCTAAGCAGATGCTTCCAACTTCCTAGTAACAAGCAGAGAGGTTGGGGTGTGTACAGCACAGAATGAGGATACATGATTGACATTTCTTCTGGCCATGTGGCATCACAAATCTATTTTGTACCACTATGACAAACATAAGAGAATCCCTGGTATAGGCTTATTCTCTGGAGATGCTGCTCAGACTTCCAACTTGCCAGTACCCAATTACTGCAATGGTGGGCACTGGGGAGCAAATATGAGCATCTACCAAGCTGTACAGCCCCTATCATGGATAGATCATGTGTGACTCATAGGCTGGCTCAGTATTCTTTGTGTGTGTCTGTGTGTGCTGCAGTATTCCAGGAAACTGAGATCCTGGAAACTACAGACCAGTGAGCATGACATCTCTGCCAGGCAAAATGATGAAAACTATTATTAAAAACAGAATCACAGGGAATATTGATAAACATGGCTTATTGGGGAAAAGCCAACATCGCTTTAGCAAAGTGAAGTCATTCCTCACTAATCCATTGGAATCTTTTGAGGGTGAGAACAAGCATGTGGATAAGGGGGAGCCAGTCGATATAGTGTATCTTGATTTTCAGAAAGCATTTGATAAGGTCCCTCATGAGAGACTCTTGAGGACATTAAAAAGTCCTGGGATAGGAGGCAGTGTCCTATTGTGGATTGATAGCTGGTTAAAGAATACGAAACAAAGAGTAGGACTAAATGGTCAGTTTTCACAATGGAGATCAGTAAATAGTGGTGTGTCCCAGGGATCTGTTCTGGGACCGGTGTTGTTTAATGTATACATTTATTTATTTATTTATTTATTTATTTATTTACAAATTTTGTACCCCGCCCCTCCTGTCACAGGCAGCCCAGGGCAGCTAACAACAATAATAAAAATACAGATTATTAAAACAGAATTAAAAATAATACAAATAGCGAAAGAGGAATAAAACCCTACCCCCTTACCCCTCTCCCTTGCCAAACGCCAGGTGGAACAGCCAGGTCTTACACTGCCTACGAAAGGCTGGGAGGTCCAGGGCCAGACGGGCCCCTATCGGGAGGGCGTTCCAAAAACGTTGTGCAGCCACCGAGAACGCCCTATCATGCGTGGCCCCCCAGGAAACCCGAGGGACCTCCAAGGCATCCCCAGCTGACCACAGGGGCTGGTCCAGAACCTGGGGTGTGAGGCGATCTCACAGATAGGTCGGGCCCAGGCCGTGAAAGGCTTTATAGGTCAAAACCAACACTTTGAATTGGGCCCGGAAGACTACTGGTAGCCAGTGCAGAGATCAGAGCACCGGTGTAATGTGCTCCCGGAGGCCCAGCCCCACCAAGAGCCAGGCCACCGCATTCTGCACTTTCGAGCTGCAGCTTCCGAGCTGTCACCATAGGTAGCCCCACGTAGAGCGCGTTACAGTAGTCTAACCAAGAGGTAATAAAAGCATGGATGATTGTGGCCAGGTCCAGAACTGAAACCAGCGGTTGAAGCTGCCGCACCAGATGTAACTGGTGGAAGGCACTCCTCACCACAGCCTCCACCTGGAGATCCAGGCGGAGCTGCACATCGAGGAGCACACCCAGGTTCCGCACCAGGCAAGTCAGCGGAGGACAGATCCCATTGACCATGGGAGCTGTCACTTCCACCGGCTTACCCACTATCATCACCTCCATCTTGTCAGGATTCAATCGCAGTCGGTTAGCCCTCATCCAGTCCCTCACAGCCGCCAAACACCGGGTAAGCACTGAGACAGCCAGGCCTGGGTTGGTCAAAAATGAGAGGTTGTCAGTGGGAGGAGGTGGACCCGCACACAAGGCTTCCGCCGGCGCTGGGGCTCCGCTTGGCCAGCATGCCCTGAGGATGCAGCACAGCACGCCCCGAGAGCAGTGCAGGTTCCGGGAGGCGTTGCCACAACAACCCCCCAGTGTGATGATGCTGCGGGGTCTCTCCCCACCGGGATGCAAAACGTGGGGGCGGAGCCTCCGGCGCCATATCATTCGGCACGCCTTCGGGCGTGGCAGGGGGGCGTGATGGTCCCTTGAAAAGCCGGCGCTGTGGAGAACACAGCTCCGGTGATTGAAGAGACTGGCCCCTGTTGCGTGTTGCTCTGGAGTGCTCGAGTTCCCTCGTTGCTGTTGGTTCCTTCCCCTTCTCCTTCCTTCTGCTGCTTTGTTGTGTCTTTGGGTTCTGCCTGTGTCATGCGGATCTTGTGTGCCTGGTGAGTGCTTGTAACCCTGCCCTGCCTTCCCTGAGTGAGTGTGTGAGTGAGTGAGTGAGTGGCTGGACTGTGAGTAAGTGGGCATGAGCCCTTTCCCGCTCCTTACCGGGGGCACCCCCAGGGTGGTAGGTTGTGTGTGCACCCCTTCCCCCTCCGCACTGTTGGGGCCCCTTGCCGCTCGCCTCTTACTCCCTGCACAGCTAGCCCCTCCCTTTCTGTGTGGTAAGAGCCAAGGGTGTCTGATGTGGGATACAGGGAAAGGGAGCAGTGCAATCCACTCGGTGCCCTATGATGATAGAGGTCTTGGCACCCACTGCCAGTTGGGCCACAACTCTACCCTGACGGGCACTTTTTGCATCCCTGAGGATTTGTACTGCCTTCCCAAGTTATCCCCGCGATTGTGCATAAAACCCCGGGCCAGGGTTGGGAACCTCTTGTCCCACTCTCTCGTTTCCCCTTCCCCCACTGTTAGAATCACCGGCCTCTCTTCCGTCCCCTTAGACCCATCTGGTTTAATTTCTATGGAGGTAGCACAAGAACTGGCGGAATTGGTCCACGTAGTGCAATCATTGGCCCTTGAGATGTACAATGTTAAAAAAAAGCAGGCAGAATTAGAAGCTGCCGTGCGGGCTGGGACCGGGGCACCGGCACCAGCAGTAGTCCTGCCACCTGCTCCCATGCCACAAGCAAATGCAGCCCCTTTGGGGGCTGCCGCAACCCTTCCACGAGAACCTAAGGGCCCGAAGATAGAAATATTCCAGGGGGATCGCCACCAGTTCCAGGGTTTTCTCCCCCTGTGCGAGTTAACTTTTATGACACAGTCCTCTACCTATGCCACAGATGAACTAAAGCTGGCCTTTATCATTGGACACTTGAGAGGGATTGCCCTGGATTGGGCAACTACCCTCCTAAAAGGTAAAAGTCCCTTGCTCACCCACTATGGGAATTTCCTCAAAGACTTTTCCTTTCGTTTTGATTATCCACATCGGGCTAGAGATGCTGAGGCCCTTATTATGTCCCTAAAACAAGGGAAAGGGCCTTTATTGGAGTACATTACACGTTTCCAACAACTAGCCTTGGAGCTAGGTTGGCCCATGGATGTTCTCAAGGTATTGTTTAGGAGAGGCCTAAGCGAGGATTTGAAGGATCAGTTGGCCTTCACGGCCTTACCTGACACTTGGGAACAGCTTGCTGACCTTGCCCTTCAGATAGACGATCATGTAGCAGAACGGCGTCACAAACGGCGTCAAGAGAATCGGGTACCCTCGGTTTTTTGACCCCCTGGGAGCCATAGCCTCAGCCCGAATGCCACCCTGTTGCTGGACCCCGAGCCAATGCAAATTGGAGCAGCTCGAGGACCACTTATGAAGGAGGAGAGGGAGTGTCGATGCAAGGCCCGGGCGTGCTTCTGTTGTGGTGAGCTCACGCATTTCATCCATGCCTGTCCTGCCTTAGCTAAATCACAAACAGAAGCGGGAAAAGCCCTGTCACATTGGAAACCACCAAGAAGCCCTCGTCTTTGGCATAGTGTGAACATCATAGTTCGTCCTGGTATTAGGCCTTCCATGGCTTCAAAGGCATGACCCGCATATTAGCTAGTCCACCAACCAGCTACACTTCTCTTTTCCCTTCTGCCAGCACCAGTACCAATGTCCTCCACCTGGGCATTGGGCAGCGGGGACCGCCCCTAGCATTAAACAGTCAGAAATTATGGGGGTTCTGTGTGAATATCAAGAGTACCAGGACGTTTTTGACAAACAAGCAGCAATGATACTGCCACCCCATCGGCCATATGATTGCCCGATTGACCTCTAACCTGGAACTGAGCCCCCATTTGGACGGATTTATGTCCTTTCCAACCCCGAGCTTGAGACCCTCCGTCTATACATCGAGGAGGCCTTTAAAAATGGATTTAGGGATATAGATGCCCATCACATGGACTATATAGAGAACTTTTAATTTGCTATTATTATTGATATATTCTTTTTTATTGTATATTTATAATTGTATTTGGTGTGGAGTATTGACTTGTTAATTTTATTCTTATTGTTATGGCCAATGGCTAAACAAATAAATTATTTGATTGAAAAAATGGATTCATTCACCATTCAAGTTCCCCTGCGGGGGCTCCCATTTTCTTTGTGCCAAAGAAAGATGGGGGCCTCTGGACTATTGTGGACTCAATAACATTACTGTTAAAAATAGATACCCCCTTCCTCTGATCCCTGAGTTACTGAACCGCCTGCAAGGAGCGACCATTTTTACGAAATTGGACCTTCGAGGGGCATACAACTTGGTCTGAGTTAGGGAGAGTGATGAATGGAAAACCGCCTTCTGAACTCGCTATGGACATTTTGAATATCTCGTTGTGCCTTTCGGCCTTGCTAACGCTCCAGCCACGTTTCAGCATTTTATAAGTGACATATTACATGACCTCCTAGACGTATTTGTTATTGCATATCTAGACGATATTTTGATTTATTCTACCACTATGCAGCGACACATAGAACATGTGAAAAGAGTGCTCCAGCGACTTCGAACACACCAGCTGTATTTCAAACTGGAGAAGTGCATGTTCCATCTTACTACAGTTGCCTTTTTTGAGTTTATAATCACCCATACGGGAATACAAATGGATCCCCAGAAGCTAGACGCCATCCAATGGTGGCCCACCCCAAAGGCGGTAAAACCCTTGCAAAGATTCTTAGGCAGTGTCAACTACTACCATCAGTATGTGCCCCATTATGCGGAACTAACCACACCCCTAACCCATCTCTTGAAAAAAAACCAAGAGTATGCTTGGGGCCCGGCACAACAACAAAGCTTCCAAGCCTTAAAAAAGGCTTTTTAAACTGCCCCACTCTTGATCCACCCTGATTTTCAGAAACCATTCCAAGTGGAAGCCGACGCCTCCAGCTCTGCCCTAGGAGCAGTGCTCTCCCAAGCAACAACAAAGGACGGGCCAATGCGGTCTTGCGCCTATTACTCCCGGCAGCTCACGTCAGTGGAAAGACATTATTCTATTTTTGATAGAGAACTGCTTGCTATAAAAATGGCTTTTGAAACTTGGCAGCATTACTTGGAAGAGGCAAAATATCCGGTATCGGTAGTAACAGATCATAAGAATCTCACATATTTACAGACGGCACAGATTGCTAATGCCAGACATGCTCGATGGGCCCTCTTTTTCGTCCGGTTCACCTTCGTCATTCGTTATCGCCCCAGGAAACTGAATGTATTAGCAGATGCCTTATCTCGTTACTATACTGACATCCCCGAAGAAAAGGCCCAAGCCAGCCCCATTCTCCCCCAAATCGTTTTTGCCACCACATACTTATCTCAGGAACAATTAGCACAAGTTACTTCTCAAGAACTTCTACCTGTGGCTGACTCAACGTATCTTCTGGAAAAAGGCCTCGTACGAAAAGACGGGCTTATAGTGGTGCCGCCCTCCTGCTATTCCCAAGTTTTATGGGCCCATCACGATTCACCTCTAGCTGGGCACCCAGAAAAAGACCGCACTTGTCAACTAATACAACAATCCTTTTGGTGGCCCTCACTGCCCCGAGACGTGCAACAATATGTTGCTACCTGTGCTACTTGTGTCAAAACTAAAGTTCTGCGTCAAGCCCCGCAGGGACTCCTACAACTTATGGAACCCCCTCAGGGTCCCTGGCAGCGTATAGGGATTGACTTTATCGTGGAACTACCCCCCTCCCGGGGATATACAACAGTCTGTGTGGTTGTGGATCACTTTTCCAAAATGGCCCACTTTATTGCATGTAAGGGACTTCCAACCGCGCATCGCACAACCCTCTTGTTTATCCGTCATGTTTTTAAGCTTCATGAGTGACCCCTCGAGATTATTAGTGACAGGGGATCCCAGTGAGTGTCCCGTTTTTGGAAAACCTTATTTACAGCCCTACAGGTCCAACTAAAACCTACCACGGCATACCACCCCCAAGCTAATGGCCAAACGGAAAGAGTGAACCAGGACTTTGAGCAATATTTGCGTTGTTATATCAATTATTGGCAAGACGACTGGTATACCTGGCTACCCCTTGCAGAGTTCACCCATAACAATGCACCTAGTGCCTCCTTGGGAAATTCCCCTTTTTATGTAGCTTATGGATTTCATCCCCAAATGAGCATTCCATATCGTCCAGCACTCCGAGTACCTGCTGCAGGTAGTTTACTGCAACATCTTTGGAAGCAAACGCCCTTGCAAAGTCCACATTAATGTAGTCTCGACAATGCTATAAAAAATACGCCGACGTCCGTTGTCGCGAATCACCCCCATTACAGGTGGGAGACTATGTCTGGATCGACAAACGCCATTATACCTCCCTTCGACCTTCAAAAAAACTGGACCGTATTTCGGACCGTACCCCATTATACAAAAAATTAAAGAGGTTACCTACAAGGTACAGTTGCCTTCACAGGCCTGTCTACATCCCACCTTTCATGTTTCCATGTTAAAAAAGGCTACCACCCCTCCATCTCCGATGGAACCATCCCCAGCATCTGTACCCCCCGCCTCTGACGACACAATATATGAAGTCCGAGTGAGCCTCGATTTCCGCCGCTATCACGAACATCTACAGTACTTGATCGACTGGGTTGGTTTCGGACCCGATGATTGCTCCTGGAAGCCTGCAACCTTGGTGACGGCCCCTTGCCTCCTGCGCCTCTTCCATCGTCGTCACCCGGAGAAGCCCAGCCCTCACAGAACTTTTTTCCGGGGGAGGGGGCTTGAGGGGGGGTACTGTCAGTGGGAGGAGATGTACCCACACACAAGGCTTCCACCGGTGCTGGGCTCCTCTCGGCCAGCACGCCCTGAGGACGCAGCACAGCATGCCCCGAGAGCAGCACAGGTTCCGGGAGGCATTGCTACAGCAACCCCCCACTGTGACAACGCTGCGGGGTCTCTCCCCACTGGGACACAAAATGTGGGGGCGCAGCCTCTGGCACCACATCGTTCGGCATGCCTTCAGGCGTGGCAGGGGGGCATGATGGGCCCTGGAAAAGCTGGCGCTGTGGAGAACACAGCGCCGGTGATTGAAGAGACTGCCCTCTGTTGCGTGTTGCTCTGGAGTGCTCGAGTTCCCTCATTGCTGTTGG
Source organism: Sphenodon punctatus (assembly GCA_003113815.1). Classification (NCBI taxonomy): domain Eukaryota; kingdom Metazoa; phylum Chordata; class Lepidosauria; order Sphenodontia; family Sphenodontidae; genus Sphenodon; species Sphenodon punctatus. The sequence goes on along the minus strand of QEPC01013442.1, from coordinate 1,001,187 downwards.
TTCCTTCCCCTTCTCCTTCCTTCCACTGCTTCGTTGTGTCTCTGGGTTCTGCCTGTGTCGTATGGATCCTGCGTGCCTGGTGAGTGCTTGTAACCCTGCCCTTCCTTCCCTGAGTGAGTGAGTGGCTGGACTGTGTGTAAGTGGGTGTGAGCCCCTTCCCTCTCCCTATGGGGGGCACCCCCAGGGTTGTAGGTTGCGTGTGCACCCCTTCCCCTCTGCACTGTTGGGGCCCCTTGACGCCCACCTCTCACTCCCTGCACAGCTAGCCCCTCCCTTTCTGTGTGGTAAGAGCCAAGAGTATCTGGTGTGGGATACAGGGAAAGGGAGCAGTGCAACCCACTCGGCACCCTATGATGATAGAGGTCTTGGCACCCACTGCCAGTTGGGCCACAACTCTACCCTGACGGGCACTTTTCACATCCCTGAGGATTTGTACTGCCTTCTCAAGTTATCTCCACAATTGTGCATAAAACCCCGGGCCAGGGTTGGGAACCTCTTGTCCCCCTCTCTCCTTCCCTCTATTTCTCCTTCCCCCACTGATAGAGGTACAGTTGGATGTCAGCCGCATACTGATGACACCTCACCCCGAACCCTCTGATCACCTCGCTGAGCAGCTGCATATACACATTGAACATGAGAGGGGACAAGACAGAACCCTGCGGAACCCCACACGGGAGGTCTTGGTAAGATGCAAAACAATCATGGAGTACCACCCTCTGAGTTCTCCCGGTCAGGAATGAACATAACCATTCGAGAACAAGCCCGTCCACTCCTGCACTGTCCCACAGGCGCGTCACCAACATCTCATGGTCAACAGTATCAAATGCTGCCGAGAGATCTAACAGGACCAATAGGGTTGAACGACCCTGATCCTTTTCACAGCGGAGATCATCCACCAAAGCCACAAGTGCTGTCTCAGTGCCATGACCCGGACGAAAGCCAGACTGAGAAGGATCAAGATAACCGATGCAGTCAAGATGCCCCTGGAGCTGTTGAGCCACTACCCATTCAATAACCTTCCCTAAAAAGGGAAGGTTAGAGACAGGCCGATAGTTGGCAGGGGAGTTAGCGTCAAGTGATGGTTTCTTGAGCAGAGGCTGCACCACCACCTCCTTGAGGCAGCCCAGCAGTCTGCCCTCCCTCACGGAGGCGTTGACCACCCCGGCCAGCAATGGCCCCATTGTCTCCTGGCAGCTCTTAACCAGCCAGGACGGGCACGGATCTAATTCACAAGAGGTGGCTCACACCACCCCAAGCACCCCCACCATGTCAGCAGGTGTCACCAACTGAAATTGATCCCATAAAATTGGACAAGCTGGAGTTTCTACAACTTCCACTGTATTAAGTGCGGCATCGAAGTCTTGGTGAATACGAGTTATTTTTTCTGTGAAATAATCTGCAAAAGGGTCACATGGGGCTGATGATGACTCCACACCAGGTTCAAGGGAGGCTGAACTGACCAGCCCCCGCACGACCCGGAACAGCTTCGCCAGACGGGATTTTGTGGATGCTATGAGGGCAGCAAAGAACTCCCTCTTTGCTGCTCGCATAGCCACGGCATAGGCTCGTAAACTAGCTCTATGCTGTAAACTGTCGGCTTCAACACAAGAATGATGCCACCGTCGCTCCAACCGTCGCCCCTCCTGCTTCAGTATCCGCAGCTCCTTGGAGAACCAAGGAGGCCTACGGGCAACGGACGCCTGGGAGCTGTTCGATCGATGGCCTCTGCCAGCAAGGTGTTCCATAGCTTGATGAGGTCATCGATGAGACGGTCGTCGAGGTCGGGGGGGTATCTCCCCCAGAGCGCCTAGGAACCGCACTGGGTCCAACAGCCTCTGGGGGCGGACCATCCTAATGGGTTCCACACCCTTGCGGGGGCAGGCATGTGCTAGAAGGGAGGTCTGCAGGAGGTAATGATCCATCCATGACAAGGGCACAGCTGATCTGGAAAGGGGAGTAAGGAGTGAAGTGATCAAATTTAAAGACGACACTGAGTTATTCAAGATAGTTAAAACAGTAGCAGACTGTGAATAATTGCAGGGTGATCTTGTGAGACTGAGTGACTGAACATTTAGATGGCAGATGAAATTTAATGTGGATAAGTGCAAAACGATGCACATAGGGAAAAACAATCCAAACTTTATGTACCCAATGGTGGGGTCTAAATTAGGTGTTATCACTTAGTTTTAGGATTGTGATCCTGATCATTTGTAGGATTAGGGAAAAGAGCGTGGCATCACTGTGTGATATTATTTGTGTTATGATGTGATGATGGTGCTACCTTATGAAGCAGTGGTGCAGACTGTAACGTTGCCATGTTTTGCAATTTGACCTTGAGACTTGCATTTTGGCCAATGGGAGTCTCAACAAAAGGGTCAAATTGCAGATTGTGGCAACCCTATGAAGATGTCATTTTCTCCTCAAAGATATTTCAGCACTGTTTTCAGTATTCTACAAGCTTTGGTTTCAGACCATGATTCAACAATCCCATGTGCTGCAAAAAACAGACAAAGGTTTTCCAAGAAATCTCATATTGTGCTTGAAGAGCTGGGATTAAAATCCTTCCTGATCCTCCAGTTTAAAAACATATGTCTCCACCAGTGAACTAAATTGTCTGTCCCTGCAGCCACTAGAGGGCAACTTTGCACACATATGAACTCAAAACAAACAAACAAACAAGAGCAGGCTTTAAAATGGGGTTAAATATTTTGTGAACATAGTGTGTGTGTGTGTGGAGGGGAAATAGTGCAAAAGACAAATTCCTGCCATCTATAAATAGAAGCAAAACTTGCATTATTGTGGTTTATCTTAAGAGAGAGAGAGAGAGACAGAGAGAGCAAAGACCAAGCCTGGCCATAACTGGTTTATTTCACATTTACATGGATGTTTTCTCACCAGTGTGGAAGAGCCAGTGGCACCTTTTCTGAGTGGGTTAAGCAAGCTGAAATGTATCGGCATAGGGTTTTTGAAACAGTGCAGTACAACAAGCAGTGCTGAAGAGTGAGGAGAACAAGGAACAAAGATTGCAACCATTCTAAGACAGAAAAACAGAAAGATCTGGATCCATGATCCATGAACCTATCTTGGCCATCGCCATTGACTCACATTGGGTGCTTTTAGACAGACATCAGCCCCATTTCTGCCTGTTTTACCCATGGGTTGACCGGTCTGTGCCCACCAAATGTGCAATTCGGAGCAGAGGCAGTCCCGCCAGCATCACTCTGGAAGATTCCGGAGCACACTGCACAGGCTGAACAAACCTGGGACAACTGCCACAAGTGGAGCTGCTGCCCATCTCTTGGGCAGACCCATGCTTCAGCTGCATACCCATCCAGCCATTGTCCCAGTCAGCATCATGGAGTTGCGGCCACCAGCCTAGAGCATCTGTCTGAAGTGGACCGAAGCAGAGTTGCAAGTGGGCGGATGCGGGGGTGCACCCCCAGAGCAGCTCCAGGGGCCGGCAGCCTCCATGTCCATCTGTTTACACCCATTGTTTTGGCAAACCCAGGAATATTCTCAAAGACTGCATTGCCTCATTAGCAAAATAAATCACTATTTGCCATCAAGACCCCCGGCCTGTGGATTAGGGAGAGAGTGTGCCATGTTTGTCCCAAATGTAAGAGATGGAGACAACAGATGTTAACAAATATGGCAGTGGCTTGCCTTGGCCCACTTGGACCCGCTTTGGTCTGCAGGCCACCATCATGTTTGTTAAGGGCTGGGCCATCCAGATGTTTGGGCTGGAGTTTCCCCAGGTGTGTTGGCAGCTAGCCCGGGCTGTGACCCTGGAGTCCTCTGGGGTCACAGCCTGGACTAGCTACCAACATGTCTGGGGAATGGCCTGCCCGGCTGTGCTACAGTGGGCTATATGATACGTGGTAGCCCACAGTTCCTGGCCTGGCCCAGAATAGCCCTCATGACCGGTGGCTATAGTGGCACCATGGCATCATTGGCTGCCATGGCAGCTTGTCATGGGAGGTTGCATGTCACTGGGTGCAGCACGGGGGTGGGGCTGGGGCTGGCTGACTGTATGTTTGTGTGGCCCTGCTCCCCACCCCCCAACCCAGCCGCATGAACATTTTTTCTGCGGGCGGACCCCACCTTCCCAGTCCAGTTCAGTTTGTGACCGTGGTGCTCCGCTGTCACGTATGTTAATACCCAATGTGGTTCAGATGATATCTTTTATTGGAGCAACTTCTATTAGTGACATGCTTGCTGGCCCCACATAGCTTTTTCTCAGGCATGTAAAAAGACAGACTTTGTCTCCTGTCTATGGAGGCATGTTCAAAGTTCATCCAAATTGCAGTGATTAAGTAGTTCTTATATTTTTTTTATTTAGATCCTGGCTGGTTTTAACCTTTGTAGAATTAGACACACATCTTTTGGAAACAGACTTATACACTGCAAGCTGATTTGCTATTAAATATTGGCATGTAAATACATAACTAAACACACTGAGCTAATGGCTGCGGTGACATTAATTATAATTACTTATCACTCTAACTTCGTGCCAGTGTCTTAGATTTTCAACATGTCTGAAGAGGTTTTTAAGGGATTATGCCAGCAACACTGTACACTGTTCGTTAGTGAATGATGAAAAGATTTGACTGTTTATATTTCAGTGTTATCATCTTAATAGGCGACTGTCTGACTGCCACCCACAGTAACTATTTTTTTTTTCCTTCAGGAAGGTGTTTAAGGTGGGGGTCTGTTGCGGGTAGCTGAAATTTCATGTTTATATTTCAGAAGGCAAGCTGAAACCCTCAGTATTTGGTCTCCAGCTGAGCAAAGTACACATTTAGAAATTACAACATCGGTATTGGCTATCTGGAACTTTAGGAAGTGGCTGAGAGCTGGCAGTCAATTAAAACTGGGCTGGAGTTCAATATCAGAGTTATGCTGTGCCTGGTTTTGGAGGATGTGTCTGAATCCTGGGCTCTACTGCAATATGTTTTTGATGTAAAAGTATTTGAAAAGGAAATGTAACCCTTACGCAGCTTGTCTTCATTTTCATACAGATTCAGACGGAGTCCCATGTTGTTCAGGACGGTGTAGGGACAGGATTCTGCAGCCATGTATTGGGGGCTGGATTCTGATCTAATTTACACTGGTATCAATTTGCGGCAACTCCATGGTCTTGGAAGTAGCCATTAATTTCCACTGGTATGACTGAGATCAGTCTATAGTTCCATTGTCTTCTAACCAAATGCTGCTTTGTAGCTTGGCTTTTATGTAGGAGTCCTGCTCAGCAGAAGAAATTACAGAGGATACTTCCCTATGGTAAAGACAAAAAGGATGGTCTTGTGAATAAGGCACAGAGCTATCAGAATCTGCTATAGATTCCCAGTGTGACAAATCACTTTGGCAAACCCTTCCAAATTTGCGTGTCTGAAACTAGGCAGCAAAATTTATGTTTAGGCACCCATTAAGTGGCTGAATTTTCACAAGATCCCTTGATTCAGGAGTTATGTGCTCAGGAATTCTGAAAATCAAGGGCCTAAATTTTCAAATGGACTCCCCCTCTCCTTGCCCACATGTGCAGGTGGGGGGGGGGGGCGTCCATTTGAACGCTGTGGTCGGTGGGTGGGTGTGTGTGCGTTCCTCCCACCTCCACCCATCACCCACGCACGACACAACAGGCACCAATGGCGGATGGGGTCGGGGTCCGTGGGAACGCAGCAATCCCATCACCACCACCCATTTGAAAAGGGCCATGGTTTCCTTATTTTGAAAAATGGGGGAAAGATTGTTTGCTTGCCTGGTCGAAGGGTTGTTCTTCCTGTACCGCAACTAACTGGTTCTTGGCCTCTTTCACAAGTACTCTCCAGAGAGTTCTGTCCATTGCTTTTTCCTTGTATTAATAAATCTAAGTCTTTCTTCACGCATGCTGAGAGACTAAAATCAAATGTTTGCAACGTGCTTTGAGATCCTTGCAAGGTTCACAAAACCAAATACTGTGGGGGCTTTTTTTGTGTAAATTATGTGCTCAGTTTCACTTTTGTAAAAAAATATTTTACTGTCCCATGTGGAATTCAACTTAGCCACTTCATTCCCAATTGGAAAAGGAGATAAGAGGCCTGTGCCAGTGGGCAGAATGTGTTTGTTTGTTGTTTTATTTTGGCTTTTAGAATAAGATGTCAGTAATACTTGGAGTTCAGGGATAGGCATGCATGAGAAACATGCTTCATGCTGAGCTTGAAACAAAACTCTAAAAAGAATGTTGACTTCCTGGACTAAATCCCAAAGTCCATGGAAAGACTCTTAATGAATTCACTGGTCTTTGTCTCATATCTAAAATATTTTAATGTTCTACATGTATGTAAGCAGCTAGCTTCCCCCTTGAGCGACTGGTCCAATGAAGAAGTCACCAGCTTCACTAGCTTCTTTAAGAGCCCTCTCCTCAGGATGGTTTATAGAATTTTTGTCTCAGTCTCTCAACATCTCCCCTAAACCAAGCTTAGCATCCCCCCCACCCAGCTCTCTGATTCAGAGCTCTCTTTACTGAAGTTCACTAGCTAGGTGAGCTAATTCCCCTTTGTACACGGTTCCTCTGATCTCTTTTCCCCCTGTAATCTCCCTGCTGTCACTCAACCCCGAGCTTTTCATGCAGGCCAAGGTCAGTTAACTTCCTTCAACTCCAGCTGACCACAATCAGCTTCCCCTTCACTCAAGCTATATTTCCCTTCAGCTGGGAGTAAGCTGGCCAGGAGTAGGGGAGCTGAGCCTATTAATTTCTTAAGGGCCAGCTTACCCTGCTGCAAGGGTGTTTACTGGAATCAGTGTTTAGGACTGGAGTAGTTTAGGATTCATTAGTTTCATCAACTAGAACCCCAGTGAAGTCAGTGAAGGCCACTGAAGTCAAGAAAATTCAGAGTCAATATGTTTATCCCCACAGATAAGAGTGACTTTAATGGCAGATGGGGGTGGGACAACGACCTCTGCAGTCTTTTGGTTAATGGGTCTCCCACCCGGCAAGTGATTTGAGAATAAGGCTGAGAGTGTCTATACATTAATCCAACTGGCGTCCCTCCCCACTTCATTTGTTTATTCATTTCATTTCATTTCATTTTTAATTTCATTTTTAATTTGTATCCCGCACTCTCCCACCCAAAGGCGGCTCGAGGCAGTTCACAACAGCAAATAAATACAATAATTGGGGTTTTTTCCCACGCAGGGGAACCCAACAATCAAGGCAACACACAAATACAGCAATGCTAGGGTCTATAGCCCACACAGGGGGACCCAGCATTTCAAAAACAATACACAATTGACACTCCCCCCCCCTAATAATAATAAATAATTACATCTTACCCCCTCCAATTATACTCTGCTATTATCAGTCCTAACATTCCCATCCTGTTCACATCAGGGACCTTCTACAATACATCCTTCTGTCCCCTGCTGCCACCAGGGAACATCCTCCCTCTCAACCCCTCTCTCACTGGGGAGAACAGGAGGCCTCCTCACAATCCATAACAGCAAAGAATTCACATCCGCTAGTCCCATCGACAAGCCCTCCTCCCCAACCTCCTGGTGAGCCGTGCCCCTTCCCTTCAGCTTCAGATTAATATCCCTCTCTAACAGAGTGGGGCTTGCTTGCTGGGCATAAATCTCTCAGGATTAGAGACCCAAACTCTCCGTCTGAATGGAGATTAGCTTGAATGGGGATGCAAAGGGGAGGAGGGAGATGGGAGTCCTTCATTTATTACAAGTCTCCACCACAGTAAGTCTCTCAATGAGGTTTAGCCCCCGAGGCTGTTACCTTCCACTCCAGCCCCCTGGCTATTTCCAAATGCAAAGATCCACTCTCAGTGGCCTCGCTGCTCCCTGTAGTCTCTCAGACCTCTAGGTCAGGCTTCCCCAAGTCACTGCAGCCAGTTCCCTTCCGACTGTTACCTCTGTCAGCAGGTGAGCTCTCTGAGAGGTTCTGCTTCACTGGTGTCTCCCAGGCCCTCTGCTTCCCCATCAGTCTGTCACTCCCAGCTCTTGCCTCTCTCAGAGCTCTTTATCACTAAGCTGCCTTCAGGCTCAGCTTCTCAAGGCTGGGCAGTGCCACACCATCACACAGCCTAACTAGGCACTGTCCTCCTTCTACTGGAGTGCCTGCAGCTCAGCTCATGCTGCCCTCATGTTGGTGCTAGCTCCCTTAAAGGGTCCAAAGCCCACAGTGGCTCTGACCTGCCACACCATCCCTTTCCCAAAGGCTCAGGTTAGGTAATGACATGCCATTTATATGACAGAAACTGCATATAAAATGTACAAATAAAACATGTAAAGACCTACATTAAACAACCCAACACTCTTTCATTCCTATTCCTGCCAGACACCTGGCCAAAAAAAATAGGCCTTGCATCACTTCCAGAAAACACTCAGGCTCTGATAAGCCTCCAAGGTGAGGGAGTTCCATAGTGATGGGGTAGCCAACAAGAACACCTCTCTAGACACCCCCACCATATGGCCTTCCTGTGCTGATTAAGCCTGAGGCTGACCTCAGAGATCTCTATGGAACATAGGGGAGGAGCTAGTCTTTCAAATATGTGGGGCTCAAGCCAGTTAGGGCTTTATAGGTCACCTTGAATTGTGCCCAGAAAGCTACTGGAAGTCAGTGCAGACATGAGGGTGGCCCGCTGTGGCCTGGGACCCACTGGCACATCTGTTTATGTGCTGCCAGATCTTAGCCCAGGACTGCCCCGGGGTGGGTAGGTGGTTAGCCTGGACTATGTCCTTGGAAAATCTCTGAGGACACAGCTGAGGCTATGGGCCAACTGAAGTGGGCTACCATGTGTGTTCAGTCCAGCAATACCTGTCTTGGGGCAGGGGCCACCATGGCCAGTCACCATCACTGTCCATCATGGCAGAGTGTGGGGTGCTGGAAGCAGGGCGGGGATAGGGCCAGTCGTTTAGCTCCCTGCCCTACCAGGGCGGTGCGGGTGGTGGGACAGCTCTCTGGCCACAGGCACATTTGTTTGGTGCAGCTCCCAGACACAGGCCCTGTGACTGCATTTTCCCACCCTGGGCCAGGTCAGAGAGCTGCCATGCCACCCACACATCTGTTTTTACCCAGGACCACAGCATTCTGCACCAACTACAGCTTCCTAACAATCAGCCAGGGCAGCCCCACGCAGAGTGCATTGCAGTACTCTAGCCTCAAGATTCAGAAGACATGGGTGGTGATGGTCAGGTCTGGCTCTGAAAGAAAAGGTTGCAGCCTGGAAAAGGTTGCAGCCTTCTCACCAGATAGAGTTGATGAAAAGTGCTGCAAGCCACCACCACAGCCTGAAGTTCCAGGGTCAGCAATGGATCCAGGAGCCCCCGAAAGCTGTGAACCTGAGTAACCAACAGAGGCTGGACCCCATCAGAGGCAAGTGTCCCTATCCCCTCCAAGTCACAAGACCTGCCAAGCATTATCACTTCAGTCTTGTCTAGATTCAGTCTCAATTGTCTCACTCACATCCAGTCTCTAGCAGCAGCCATGTGATGGGTAAGTACTGAGACTTCGAGCTGGGTCAGATGAAAAGAACAGATAGAACTGGGTGTCATCAGCATATTGGCCTCACTCCAAAACTATGGCAGTCTACTGGCCCAGTGGTCTTAGATGCACAATGAACAAAGTGGAGAAAAGATGGAGTTCTGCCTGAGACGTTTTGTGGGGATGATGAACAATCACGCATTGGGCATTTTTTACATGCACCTTAATTTTCCCAGACTTCAAAGTCCAGGTTCAGTGAAGTCACGTGCAGAGGAGTTTAGATGCTCACCCACTTTCGTGGAAGTTGACTGGATGCCATTGTAAACAGCGGCACTTGGTGACTTCTACATGTTCTGTGACTTGGACTTGTAAGTCCTCTGCTACTGGGGACTTACTAGTCAGGGTCATAAAACATGCGTCAGTCACCAGGCACTGCTGTTTACAATGGGTATTTTCAGACGTTACGAGATCACAGTCAACCACGCTCAATTCCGGGCGATGGCTGTGATTTCGGAATGTCTGTTGGGGGAAACGAATGTTTCCCCCCAGATGTTACCACGGCGTGGAATTACATTCACCACGTTAGCGGCCGAAGCGGAGGGACCGGCGTCCGCCGCGTGTTGAATGTAATTCCACGCCGGGGTGAACCCCGACGTCTCGTCTGGTCGGGCGCCATGGCCCGGGATCACCGACGGGATCCCAGGCCGTGGCGAATCCGGCCCGACGCGGCGGCCTCATTGGCCCCGGCGACCCGCCGGGATCCCCCCGGCACGTCTGTTGCAGCGTGACGGGGTGACCCCGGCAGGGAATGACTAGGGTGATTTCGGTACGGGGCAAATGGGCCCCGTTACGTCTTACCTTAGGGACCGCCTCGCCCTTCGCGCCCCNACGTTGCGCCGCGCGGCCCCGCCCCCTCCCAGATTCCCCGCCAGGATCCCCCCGGCACGTCTGATACGGCGTGACGGGGTGATCCCGGCGGGGAATGAATTGGGTGATTTCGGTACGGGGCCGATGGGCCCCGTAACGTCTGAAATCACCCAATGGCATCTGGCAAACGTCTGGGGCTGGAGCATCTAAACTCCCAGCGTGCAACTTCGCTGAACATGGATTTTAAAGTACTACTACTACTACTATTTGTCATTTGTCATTTGTATAGCGCTACTAGTCGTCCGCAGCGCTATACAGATACACTTAACATAAAGGCAGTCCCTGCTCCATGGAGCTTACAATCTAATCAAGACACAAAGACTGAGGCTGCTTTTAGATGTACGTGGCGAACACGCTACATAAAATCACGCTGCATGTAAATATCCCACATGTGGGATTTAGATGTGATATTTTGCACATTAAAGCCAGTAGTGCGTTCTTTTAAAGCCGTGAATTAAATACCTCGATGTCGAGGTATTTAATATGCAGCTTTAAAAGAATGTGCAACTGGCTTTAATGCGCGAAATGTCACGTCTAAATCCCACACACGGCATATTTACACGCAGTGTGATTTTATGCAGCATGTTTGCCGTGCACGTCTAAAAGCAGCCTACTACGAATAAGTTGGCAATAGAGGAGAAGGGCACAGCTAAGAGCATCTTGTCTGATGAGCATAGGTCACGAGTAGGGGTGTAGGGAGAGATAAAAGAGGAGAGGTACTGAGGAGCTGCAGAGTGAAGACACTTTTAGGTGAGTAGGAGAAGCTTGAACTGTAGGCGGAAGCAGATGGGGAGCCAGTGTAGTGACTTGAGGAGAGGGGTCACATGGCTGTAACGGCAAGCAAGGAAGGTGAGTCTCGCAGCTGAATTTTGAATAAACTGGAGTGGAGATAAGTGGCTCCATGGGAGACCTGTGAAAAGCAGGTTCTAGTAGTCTAAGCGGGATGTGATGAGAGAGTGGATTTGAGTTTTAGCAGTGTGTTCAGACAGGAAAGGGATGGATTTTGGAAATATTATAGAGAAAGAAAGGACAAGTTTTGGCTGTGAGAGGAGTCAAAGGTGACCCCAAGGTTGCAGGCTGAAGGGACTTGGAGGATGACAGTGTTGTCTACAGAGATGGAGAGAGGTGGGAGGGGAGAAGTGGGTTTTGGAGGGAAGATAAGAACTTCTGTCTTGGCCATGTTAAATTTAAGGTGGCGGTGAGACATCCATGCTACGGTGTCAGACAGACAGGCAGGCAGGCTAAGAATGATTTGGGACTGAATTCTAGTGATAGTTCTTGTACATAGAGGTAGATCTGAGAATCATCAGCATAAAGATGATACTGAAAGCCATAGGAGGTGGTCAGAGCACCAAGGGAACAAGTGTAGAGGGAGAAGAGAAGAGGGTCCAGGACTGAGTCCTGGGGTACACCAACTGATAGTGGGATAGCAGTAGAGGGGGATCCATCAAAGGATACACTACATGTAGTGGGAGAGCTAAGCGGGGAACCAGGACAGAGTCTCAAAATCCAAAGGAGGACAGAGGGTGTTTTCAGACATGATGCTAACCCCAGTTTAACCACACTTGAACATTTCCTATACATGTTGCAGGGCTATATTGGTGCCCTATGCAGCCCTGCAACATGCATAAGAAATGTTCAAGTGTCTGGGGTTAGTGTCATGTCTGAAAACACCCAGAGTGTCAAGGAGCAGATGGTAGTCGACTGTGTTGAAAGCGTCAGAGAGGTCAAGGAGGATGAGGATAGAATAATTGGCCACAAAAAGATCACTGAAGACTTTGACAAGGGCTGTCTCTGTGGAATGAAGTGGTCGGAAGCCAGATTGGAGCGGATGAAGAATGGCCTGAGTTGCAAGGAAGTTCAGGCAGCGGGCATGAACGGCACATTTGCGCAGTTTGGATGCAAAAGGGAGGAGTGAGATGGGATGGTAGTTAGAAGGGCAAGTAGGGTCCAGTGAAGGTTTTGTGAGAAGTAGTGTGCACACTGCATGTTTGAAGGCAGCAGGAACAGTTGCAGTGGAAAATGATAAATTGAGGATGTAACAGATGCAAGGGATAACTGCAGGGGAGATAGAATGGAGGAGAGGGGTGAGGATAGAATCAGAGGAACAAGTGGTGAGTTTGGAGGAGGAGAGAAGGTGGGCAATTTCCTCCTTGGTAACTTCAGAAAAAGAGGAAAGGGTGATAAGGTGCTAGTGGAAGAAGAGTGGTGAAGAGGGAGAGGTGGAGGGGGCTTGACAGAGAATCTTTTGAATCTGGTCATAGAAAAAAATTAGCTAGAGCCTGAACAGAGAGTGAAGAGGTGGGGGGAGGAGGTAATTTGAATAGGGAGGTGAGTATGGCAAAGAGACAGCGAGGGTTGGGTGCAAAGGAGTCAGTCAGATGGACATAGTAGGCTTGTTTAGCAAAGGCAATAGCTGAATTGAAGGAGGTGAGGATGAATTTGAAGTGCCGGAAGTCAGCACAAGAGTGGGATTGTAGCCAGAGAAGCTCTGCAGAGCAGGCACAGGTCTGGGAAAACTAAGGTGCATGTAAAACTGCCCATTGTCACCCTGTAGGACATCCCCAATAGGATCTAACAGAACCACCAAAGCAAAGTCCTGCAAACCTCTTCCAGGTCACATGGTCATGTCAACAGCACCTCATGATCAAGTATATCTAAGGCGGCTGAAAGATCTAACAAGGTTAATAGGGTACAATTTCCTCCCACCAGTCTCCAGGCATAGACTGTCCACCAGGGCTACAAGTCAATATTATACTTAGGACAAAAGCCAGACTTACATGGGTCTAGGAATCTGATCGCATCTAGGTGGGCCCGAAGCTGCAAGGTGACCAGTGACCACCCATTCGGTAGCCTTCCCTAAAAAGAATAAGGATTTCAGGGTCCACTTGAGGATACCCCACATTGATCAATGTATTAAGCAGATCAGCATAGCTAGGAAAAGTGCATGTGTGCTGCACTTAACTCATTTAAAAAAAAAATAATAGAATTAAGTTCCGTTCCTTTTAAAAAGTGAATTAAACCGAGAAGCTATAATCTGCAGTAAGGAAATTATTCCTAGTCTGAAAGTGAAGTCATGCCCCTTACTAGCTGAGAAAAGAATGGTAATTGCCTGCTGTGTGGATGAGCGCACTTTGCTGGCTAGTGAAGAAATGGCACTAACAACTGACAAACCCACTCTTCTAAGGAAAAAATGTATTTGCAGGGTAGGCCTGTAGCCAGAATTTTGATTTGGGAAGACACATAAATGAAATCAAATCTCTTGCAGAAGTAACATGAAACTGCATATTAGACACTTCCCCCTTTTGAAAAAAAATCTCACATGTAATTCTGTAAGCATTTCATGCTTGGAAAAGAAAAGTATTTCTTAGTTTGGTTCTAGTCTACACCCTCTTCATTTTCCCCCTTCCCCTGTCTCTCTCTGCCAACACCTGAGCATCCAGGTGAAACCGGGAGTCAAGGAGCACCCCCAGACTCCGAGGGATCAAGAAAACTGATGCGGTCCAAATGCTTCTGAAGCTGCCAAGCCACCACCTGCTGAATAACCTTCCCTAAAAAGGGAAGGTTAGAGACGGGCAGATAGCTGGCAAGGGAGTCAACATCAAGTGATGGCTTCTTGAGCAGAGTTTGCACCACAGCTTCCTTCAGACACCCTGAGACTCTGCCCTCCCGTAGGAAGGCCTTGACCACCCCAGCCAGCAATGGCTTCAGTGTCTCCCAGCTGTCCTTAACCAACCAGGATGGGCATGGATCTAATTCACATGACATGACTCTAACAGCCCCAAGAACATCTCCCACATCAGCTGACAATACCCACTGTAATTGATCCCACAAAACTGGACAAAACAGGGCTTCCATAACCTCTGGTTCTCCTACTGCAACAAGCGCAGCATCAAAATTGTGGTGAATGCGAGCGATTTTGTCCATGAAATAGTCAATAACCATGTCACAGTGAGTGCTGGAAGACTCCAGCTCCAGACGGAGGGAGGCCAGACTGAGTAGCCTCCTCACCACTCAGAAAAGCTCAGCTGGACAAGACTTTGCAGATGCTGTGGCAGCAGCAAAGAACCCCTTCTTTGCTGCTCTCACAGCCGGCATAGGTTTTTAAACTAACTCTATGCTACAATCTGCTGTCTTCAGTGTGAGTGCGATGCCACCGTCGCTTTAACCGTCTCCCTTCCTACTTCAGCCACCGCAGGTCCTCAGTATACCACAGGAACCTGCATTGGCAATGCCCAGGGAGCAGATGCCTGGAAGCTGTGGTCCATGGCTTCAGTCAGCAAGGTGTTCCAAAGAGCCAGGAGGTCATCAGTGACCGGTCGTCAAGGTGGGAGGGTATTTCCCGAAGAGCATTCTGGAACTTGGTCGGTTCCCTCAGTCTCCGGGAACAGGCCAACTGAACTGGTCCAGCACCTTTATGGCAGCTGACATGTGCCAGGAGATCAGCTCACAGGGGGTAATGATCCGTCCATGACAAGGGCACTAACGACATGTCCCCCCATCAATGAATCTCCCACCTCAAGGCCGGCGCAAAAAAACAGGTCTGTGATGTGTCCCCCTTTGTGCTTCAGGCCATTCACCACTTGAGACAGGCCCATGGTTGCCATGGCAGCCATGAACTCACACTCCAATCCCCCAAGAGTGGTGTTGGTGTGTATGTTGAAGTCCCCCAGGACAACCTTCCTTGGGAACTGCAAGACCACCTCTGACACCAGCTCTGCTAGAGTGTGCAGGGATGCTGCAGTACAGGTAGGTGCATGGTATACTAGTAGCACCCCCAATCTGTTTCCAGCCAAATTGACCACAAGATGGAGGCCCTCAATACCCGGAGAGTTCTGCACCAGATACCTCCTAACGGACCAGGTCTCCCTAAAAATAATGGCTACACTGCCCCCCTCACCCTCCGTCCCTCAGGCTGGGGCTGATGCTGTTTGAAGTACCCGGCTGGGACAACGTCAGCCAACGTTGGACCTGACTCAGTGTCCAGCCAGGTCTCTGTGATACACAAGAGGTCAGATGCCCGGTCCAGGATTAACTTCCAACTGTAGTTGACTTATTTGCGACCGACCTCATGTTTAACAGCATCAAAACTAGGCCCAGGGCCCTCAGGCCTTGATCCACCCACCTGCCTGATTGGGGGCCAATGAGGGGAACAGACATCAGGTGCCCCTGCTGCCTCGCTGCTCGAACCTGCCCCCCCAGAAGGACCATAGTTACCCTGGCCCATCATGACCTCAATGGCTGTGGCCTCCCAAGCCAGTGACCCCCCCGCCCCCTTTCCCTGTGGCTGTCCTGCCCGGCAGGCAAGGGAGAACCCACCTTCCCCCAACCCTCCCGTATCCCCTCCTCTCACCAGGGGATACATATTAACCCCCCTACAAGGATCAGCCCCCCTCACTGGGGGGAGTAATTTACCTACCCTAACACACTCCCTTCACAGGGGATGAGTCCGTTAGCCCCCTAACCTCCCCACCAAAAACCATTAAACCCAGCCTGACCCTTGAAAACAAACGACCCTTCCCCAAACCAAAGCTCTGCCTAAAAACTCCTACAGCCCTTAAATCAATTCTGCCCAGGTCCAGCCCTATGCCCAGACCAGACCTCTGCCACAGACACAAAGCTCTATCACTCCAACCCCTGCCCTTCAGCCAAAGCAGCACAGATTCCCCCCCACCAGACCCCACCAAGGGCTGCGACCAGTCATGGCCCTTTGGCGTGTGGCCTGTGGTGTGCCTTGCAGCACTGCCAGGCAACAGGCTGTTTTTGACTCCCCTGGCTCCTGGAAGCCTCCCTAAGGAGCATTGGCCCCACCCCCTCTCCTCCTGCAAGTGAGTAGGGGCAAGCTGTCACCTGGGGCCCAGCCCAGGGCTCCCAGCCTCGCTCCCCCAGCAGCAGCTGCAGGTTCTATCCAAAACCGAAATTCTCACCCCTAATGGAGATTTCCCCAGAATCTGCATAAGGCATTTAATGTCCCTACTACAGGCTGAAAGCATGGACATGTCTACACAGGTAAGGTTGCAAGTTCAAAATTTCAAAAATAAAGGGACACCCGAGAGCTGAGGGATAGTGAAATATGGGGTATTAGTTATATTCCATGGACCTGTGATGCTCAGAATAAGTAATTGCTGTTGTGTTCTATAGGGTTGTAGGGCTCTGAATTAAAGGGATGCTTCCTTAAAATAAGGGACAGCTAGAAGCCCTGTGTATAGATTATGGGACCCTGGGAGACTCCGGCCGAGACCCAGCTGTCACAGTGCTGTCACAGTAGCTGGTACCAGTTTCAGTGGGGTGCAGCTTGGAGCCACAGGAAAGGACTGGGCTGAAGTACTCAAGGAGGACAAGGAAAGCTGGCAGTTGAGAGCCGCTGTTGTGTAGTGGATAAGGTGCTGGACTTGGCCCTTAGAGAGCAGGGTTTGAATCGTGCCCTGGCTATGAACTCAATAGAGATAGGAAATTGTATTGAAAATTGGAATCTGATCAAAATTGGTATTATCAGATCATATTTTCCCCCCATTGACTTTCCCCATTGACTTCCCCCATTTTAAAAATGGCCACAATGTTAAAGATCCAATTGGCAATGTTAAAAAAAGATATACCGATATTATCAGTATTATCGGATTAATCCGATATCATGAATTATTGGCATTATCGGATTAATCCAATACCGATAGTCCCATCCCTAAAAAATACTGTATAAAATGGCTATTATTATGGTAGAGACTAGAGAGCAGGGACACTGATGAAGGAGGTTGCAGATCAAACTAACCTTCAATCCAGTCCAAAGCCAAGGCACTCCTTAACCAATGAGAGATCTGTGCAATGTGTTGGAGGGCACTGGAGGTTGCTGGCCAGGATTTCATCCAGTGCTGCAGAAGTGAAAGTTTTTGTAAATCTGTCACTAGTGGGCTGTGTTGTTCATAAGCCTCCCGAAGGCACAACACAGCATGAGAGAATTCAGGTCCATTTAAGAACACAACATAAAAAAAAAGAAACAAACAAAAAGACAGAAGAAATCCCCAAGGGCCAAGCAGGCCCCCTGGCCCCAGGCTAAACTCTGGTCAGGATTACATGCGTTTCTCATGCAGCCTCCTCTGTTGTGTCAGTGATAGGGTTGTGCAACAGGGGCAATTTTTGTATTTCTAATTTATGTTCTGTTCCAATTTTTGTGTTTTGTGTGTGTGTGTGTGTGTGTGTTTTCCCAAAATGTTGGGACCTTTTTTAAGGGTAAAAATGTGATAGTTTCTACATTTGATTGAGAAGCAAGCAAGCAGGGAGGTGCAGTATGTGCATGTACATATGGGTGTGCCCTCGAGCATACGTGTACATGTGCCTATGGTCCTTTTTACATGGGTCAGGGTGCAGGGGGATCGGTGTGTGCTGCGGTCCATGTGCGGTGGATGCGGGGAGGGTCTAGACGGGCGCACACCCATTTACACACACCTCCACGCAAAACACGCATGGAGCAACTGCTGTTTTCACCGGTTGCTCCTTGTGTGGGGGGATGGGTGGAGGTGGGTGTGCATTTATGTGCATGGGAGTGTGCACACACACGCACCCCCACCCCACCCCACGTGAGATTTACGTGGGCAGCACCCACCCATGAACACCCTGAGTGTTCATGTGTGGGTGCCGCCCATGTAAAAAGGGCCTATGTGTGCAGGGGTAACCCACAATAAACAGCAAAGGGCCCTGACATCCGTCAGCTCCAGAACACCAGGCAGGGGGAGAACACATGCTGTTGCCCTACCCCGGGTAGCAGGATCCTGCTCAGTAGTGTCGTTCACTCAACATGAGGATCCAGTTCCTTGGGTGCAGTTCCACAGAGGCTCCAAGCTGTCTGTGGAAGCAGGCCAGGCCCTGAACCACAAAGAGACTGAAAGCAAACCTAAAACAAAACACAGTCTACTTGTACAGATCACCGTTGTTGGGACTAAACTCCCCCCGATCAACACAACTTATCATAAAACTTAATAGATGCTCAGACTGCTAGATTAACAATTAAAAATCTCATATTAGAAGTGGAAACTGAGAGGTGCAAAGTGCACTAACATACCTGAAAAATTGTAGGTCAATGTGTTTCAAACATGGAAGCCAAAATGGGCTTTTTTGTGTTTTTTCTGAACCCGAATGCACTGCCCTAGTCAGCAAGACTTAGGCCGTTTTTACATGAGCGCAGCGATGCCCGCGCTTGTTTGCCAAAAGACCCGGCAGCCCGATTTACATGTGACGCCGCCGCCGAATACACGCATGCGTGGGCGATGCACATGCATTTCCAGCCGCGGATGACCGGCCTCGATCGCCGACCCGGTCAGTTTGCAGCCGGAAATGGATGCGCATCACCTGCGCATGCGTGTATTTGGCGACGGCGTCACGTGTAAATTGGGCTGCCGGGTCTTTTGGCAAACAAGCGCGGGCATCGCCGTGCTCATGTAAAAATGGCCTAAGTCTTGCTGACTAGGGCAGTGCATTCGGGTTCAGAAAAAAACAAAAAAGCCCATTTTGGCTTCCATGTTTGAAACACATTGACCTACAATTTGTCTTTTGGCAAACAAGCGCAGGCACTGCCGCGCTCGTCTAAAAACGGCCTCAGACAGTCCCAGCTGTGGCAGTGTCCTCACCATTAATCCTGTGTGGTCAGACTCTTGAGGAAGCTCTTCTGCAGGATCTAAATTAGGGTACCGCATTTTGAGAGTCAAAATACAATCCCAGAAGTCCAGACACAGAATATATCAAGTATCAATTAGAATCCTGGTCCCATCTGCAGATTACTGTGACCATACTTGGGGGCCTGATCCTCAGTTTGGGGACCTCTGCTATATACGTCCTTCTCACACTTATGGTTAATGCGGTCAGTGCATTTACTTTTGTCTGTGGTTGGGTGTTTCAAAGAGCACCTTGATAAAAGAAAAATCGATATAAATAGTTTACATCTTAAACTGACATCAAAACCATCGTTTTCAAGCTTCCAGGTATTATGTGAATAACCTAAGAAGAAATAAAGTTGCCAGGACCTTAGCAAAGTCAGTTTTTTGCATTTGTCATTAGACAAACAGCTTAACAAAAGTTGTTTCATGGTAGCAATAATATGAAAGGTATAAATATGTCTTTATTCTGTGATCAAACCTTTGGGGGAGGGGAGCCATTGTAGGAACAGCAGAAAACAATGTTTCTTTTCTAAGTGAGATGGGCGTTTTCCATTTTCACTGCTCTTGCAATTTTGTGATAGGATTGCACTGGAAAAACAAATGAGAGTGAAAACTAAATTCCTGAAATGCTTGGAAGAGGGAAACAACCCTGAAATGATTGTTAGCGCTAGAAAAAAAAATAGAGCTCTTTTTAGTGGCCTACCTGGATTTCCTTGAAGCAAAGATGAAAGCCATTTTGTTTGGAGGATTTAAATTTTTCTCCCTGTGTTGTTTGATAGTACTGCCAAGAACTGATGGGGTAAAAATTAGAGATAAAGTATATTTGTCATTGATTCTGAGAAGCAACATTCATAATAAGCCTAATGGAACTGAAAAGTGAGGGACAGACAGCAAGAGACACAGATGTCCTCTATTAATTCCAAGATACAGTGCACCTGCTTACCTTCTTAACTTGGCCTATGCATAAATAAAGGGCTTTGGACCAGGTTACCATTAATCTCTCATCTTTCATTATTATTCAGTAATTTAATCTACAAAATACTTTAAATGGTATATTATAAACCTTTGATTTCTAAATGATTTTGCTTGCAGATTTTCTTTCTCTGTGTGTTTATTGCATTTCCCATAACGATGGAAAACTAGTCTCTGTTAGAAAACACCAAGCAAAATATTCTGTAGAGTTTAAACCAATACTGGATTTGCTACACATGGATGTTGTTCACACGTTCAAATAGCTATCCTACAATCCGAGTAATATCCACAACCAAAATGGGAATTCACATAGCCTCTTAGTCGAGTCCTCTATTTTATTTCCTTTATTGATTTTTGTTATTTTGGTATGCTTATTTGGTATTTTCGATTACTTCATTTTGGCTGCTGCTGTATATGTGTGGTAACCAAAATACTGAAATAACCAAATAAGTGAATTGAAATACCAAGTAACTGAACTAACTGAGGTGGGGTATCCAATGAAATGGTGGTTGTCAACTTTGACAGAATCCGTCCAGATAGTGCAAATTCAGCAGAGAGATTTGTTTGTCAATATATTAGTTTCAGCTTTAGCATATAGTATAGAAACCCACAGTATAGAGCCCCACAATTATCAAATTCCCTTTCCTTGGGGATTCATCTAAGACTGAGCCTGCTGTCCTTCCAGAGGTGATGTAAGACCCCTTTGCCTGGCCAGGCATTTGGCAGGCAAGGATAGGCTTTGGGAAGTTTTGGGTTAATGAGGTTTTACTTGATTTAATTCACAGTTTTCCTTGTGTATTTTAATATATTAGTCTTTAGAGAATTTAATTTGGTTTTACTTGAGTATCTTTGAATATATTTTTGTGTTTTATAACCCATCCTGAGTCTTATGGGAAGGGTGGGACAAAAGTTCTATAAATAAATAGAAAACATGGGCTCTATCTTGCAAGTCACTAAGCCTCTCCTGGAAGAGGAGCAAGCTCAAATAGGTGCCAGTTGAGAATACATTGCTCCTTCCAAGAGAACCAAACCCTTAAGGAAGATCAAATGGCTCAGAGCCCAATCCTGCACCCACTGAAGTTAATGGGAACCGTGCCATTGACTTTAGAAAGTAGAGAATGACACAATCAATGTGGTGTTAAATCTCCCCCCCCCAGCAAACCTCCTTGTATAAGAGAAATGCAAGGAAGTCATTTTTGTTTCATTGTTGTATCATCTGGAGTCATGACAATAGTCCAGATAATTGTCCACTATCCTCTCCTTCAGAGGCCATGAGAAACTCTAACTGGAGTTGATAGGGAAGAAAGAGACAAAGAATTCTGGTGTGTTGAATCTTAGGGTGTTAACGCATGGGTTGGGAGTGGCCCGGAACCCGGAGACTCTTCATGTGGCCCCCCATGCTGCAGTCACCAACGTGAGCAGTGTTGGAAGTCCTTTGGGCTTGCACCAGCCACCACAGATGCTGCTAGCACACTCCCCCCACCTTTGTGCTGCCTGATAGCTGGGCAGCAGCTCCAGTGATCTCGCTGTCCCTGGGTGGGCACCTTGTAAACTCACGTTGCTCACACTCCTCTCTCTTTTCTTACTACGGCTGAATCAAGTAGTAAAAAAAACTACTTGCGAGTATTCGCCCGAGTTCCAAGGACCCTCGGTGAATACTCGCACGTATTTTCCCGAGTTCTGAGGGCCCTCAGCAAATATTCGCAAGTAGTTGCCGAGTACAGGGACTGAGGAGAGGGCCAGAGTGAGGGGGAGGGGGAGGAAATGGGCCGGGGAAGAGGGGGGGCTAGCAGGGGCTGAGGGTATAGAGTACTCACCCTCCTGAGGGGCTTCGGTGACGTGTGACTTCCTCTGGACTGGATAAGTTTGAAAAAAGAAGAAGCTGGGCATGCTCAGAAGGGCCAAATGGCCCCTGTTGAGCATGCTCATTTCCAAGATGGCGCTTGCAACATGCTGCTAGCTTTTAGTTTTTCTTTTTTGCAAACTTACTTGGTCCAGAGGAAGCCACACATTGCAGGAGCTCCTCCACGGGGCGAGTACTCTATCCCCTTAACCCCCGACCTCTTAACACCTCACCCCATAACTCCTGCTAGGCCCCCACCACACTTTCCCTGGCCCCCACTGATCTATTCTCTCCCTCGCCAGCAGGAGCCAGGGAAGGGGGAGCAGGGGCCTAGCGTGGGTCTCCGGCCCCTTCCCTGTACTCGGCCGAGCATTTTCCAAGTTCCAAACTTTCGGGGGTCATTACTTGAAACTTCAGAACTCAGAAAACTGAGTCGAGTACTGCAAAACCCGGGGTTTTCTGGGAAAAAACGAGGCCCAAGTTTCATCACTACTTCTTACCCCTGCGCCCCCTTGACTGTCAGCTGAGAGAGGTGCACTGGAGCTGGCTCGGATGGAAAGGGAAGTCATGGCCAGGGATGGCTTCTTCCCTGGCTGTGACCCTCCATTCCATGCCCACTGCTCTCCTTTCCGAGGGGGAGGAACAAGAATCAATGGCACTGTGAAGCCCTACCAGAGGACCTGCATGGATCCTATGATCCCCTCTGCAGAGGCAGCTGGTTCCCAGGGAATAGTTCTCCTCCCCTTTGGAGCAGGGCTGGGGAGGGAACCCAAGGCAAATGCAGCACGCTGCTTCCTGTAATCCCTCCTTCCCTGCTGCCAGCTCCAGACTGGGATCACCCAGCCAAACCATGGCACACAACCCTCCTGTGTCTGCGCTCCCCTCTCCCAGCTGGCTGTCGACTGAGAGAGGCATAATCTGTGCCCCTCACTCTCAGCTAGCTGTCAGCTGACAGGGGGCCACGATCCATGCTGGATCTGATGGTACAGGGGTCACATCAAGGGAAGGCTTATTCTCTGGCTGTGACCTGCCTTTCCATCAGAGCCAACGTTAGCATGCCCCTCTCAGTTGACAGCCAGATGGGAAAAGGGAGCACAGATTGTGCCTTAAGAGCCTCTGAGGACATCTGTGGTCCCCTCTCCTGGCTGACTCTGAGCTAAGAGGAGCACGTTAGCCGCTAGCCACGCCTCTATGGTGCTGGAGGACCCAGGACTGTGGGGGACCCTAGCAAATGAGACCTGGCCCCATGGTTGCCTGTTGTCCTGGTTTAGGCTGGGTTAACCTGTACTGTGTGCTTCACATTCCCGGGAATAATGTGGCACATGACTGGCCCAGGGCAGCCCTGGGGCAAACATCTGGCAGCCTCCATTCAGACAGAGAGGTGAATCCGGGGTTACCAGCAGCCAGTGTGGGGCAATCTCTCAATTGTTAACACCTAGTAGTTTACTCAGAAAAAAAAATGGTATAAATAAAGCACTGCACTGAATCCTACTTATGGGGAATGTTTGGATTACAGAAGAACTGGCCCAAACCTACACCAAACTCCAACATTTTTGTATTTTGATGAGCACATTTAACATGTTTTGTTTGTTTGTTACTTGTCTCTATGGGTCTGCCAGTGCTCATGAAGGAGCCCAGAAAGCAAAAGTACCAAAATACCCTGACAGGCCTATTGGTGTGTTCCTGACTTGGAGAAAACTTGAACATTCTTGAGACTTGTCTAAAGTGAAAGGATATCTTTGGTGAAATTTCCAGCATAAGCTGCAGAACAAAGAGTTTGGAATCAACTCCTCAACGCATACGAACTCTGGGATGCTCACCAAAACCAACCCTTTTAAAAAGCTGTTTTAAATGAAATGAATACTGGTGAAACATGACAGATTGACAGTCCTGGAGACTAAAGACCTCTCTGCTTTTCCACAGAACAGGAACAGCAAATGGCAGGGGCTGAGCAAGCTTCCCCACACTATGCTGTCAGTGTGCCTAAATCCGGCTTGGAGCAACACCACAGTGGCTGGCCACAGTCAACCCTACACCTCATGTTCTGAATCCTTCCTTCTTACAGTGTTGCTAATAGGGGCTTGGAGAGAATCTCAATATTCAAATGCTCCCATTGCACTGGAAGCCTTCCCCCACCCACAGTGGCCATTTTCACATGGCGCTGCTGGGTGGGGGGATGGGTATGTGCAGGCAGTGGGTGGAGGTGGGTGTGTGCCCATTCCCATGGGTGCACACCCATTTCCACCCATGGAGTCGCCTCCGTTTTGTCAGATTGCTCCGTGGGTGGGTGGAGATGGGTGTGCTCTGGGAGCGCGCATGCACCCTCACCCATTGCCCATGGTGTTTCCACAGGTGCAGCCGCACACCTATCCTCCCCACTTCAGTGTGCACACAGACACACACCCCCACTGTACACCCGCCCACACACCCGGGGGGGGGGGGAATTTGTGTTAAATAGGTGTGCTCTGGGAGCGCGCATGCACCCTCACCCATTGCCCATGGTGTTTCCACAGGTGCAGCCGCACACCTATCCTCCCCACTTCAGTGTGCACACAGACACACACCCCCACTGTACACCCGCCCACACACCCGGGGGGGGGGGGAATTTGTGTTAAATAGGCCAATGTCAGCACTGCTTGCTATTCTCCTTCTCTCCTATTGCTTGAGTTCTTTACTCATTCTCCCCACTGGCTGGCATACGGCTCCTCTGCTTTAGTTCCTCCCAGAGAGCAGTTGACAAGTTTGCTTGTTCTAAGCCTCTGCTATCCTGTGACATTTTCTTGAGGGTTCCCTTTCCCACTGGTTTTCGGACTTTTTAGACCATGCTTTTGTCTGTTGCACTCTCTTTCTACTCCCCCTGCTCCGATGCCACCACACAATTTCACATACATTTCGCTTCTCTCCCCTTCTTTTGTCCTCACTCTGTCTTTCTTCCCCATCCTGCACCTGTGCTGCTGCTGCTTCTAATTAGGGTTGAAACTTGATCTTGTTTTTTTCTCAGTTCTCGTCAAGGATCAAGTTTCTTGAGAATCAAGAAAAAAACGAGAATTCAGAAAAGCTCCAATCTCAACAATTTTGCTTGTTGAGGATTTTTTTTTCTTGATTTAAAAAGAACTGCACATATGCAAAATGGCCACCGGGCCATTCTTCACATGCACAGACCTTTTCCAAAATGGTGCAAGTCGTGTCATTGCCATTTTGGAAAAGGGCAGGTATTCTGCCCATGTATGGCAGCCATTTTGTACACGAGCAGACTGGCTGCCCCTTTTGGAAAAGGCTGCACATGCGCAGAACAGCCTAGTGGCCATGCTCATGCACAGCAAGATTCTCATGAGACTCTCAAACCGTAAGCGAGATCCTGGTGAGATCTCACTAATAGTTCTTAATTCTCATGAGAATCAAATTGATTCTTGTTTCAGCCCTACTTCTAATGCAATTCAGTTAGTTCACAGCTACTGAGATGGGAAGATTTCCAGAATGGTGTGGCTGGCCCACTTCTGGAGCAAGAATTTTAACTGGTGGCTGCAGAACTCGTAAAAAATTAACATTACAAAGTGGCGACTCCGAGCTCATTGACCATTTTGGAAATTAAGTCTAGGGGTTTTGGAACCCTATCCCTTCTTGTACACACCCAGGGTACATTCCATGCTCCCCTACACCACTCCCCTCCCCCCAACTAAGAACTACTGCCCTTGCCTACTCTCTCTTTTCTCTAACATTGTTTCTCACTCCCTGGATGCCCCTCTAATTCAGCCCTTGGGCCTCATTCACGCAACACTTTTTTGAAGTGGGTAGTTGCTTTAACCCACATACTGAGTGTTGTGCAAAATGGTTACGATTTTCTGTGCTCTTAAGAATTCCTGTTCGCTGTCGTCTGATGCAAGGGGTGGGCTACTGGAATGAAGGGAAATCAGCAGTTGTGTGAATGCATTGTTATGGGACACGGAAAACAAAGATTAAGGAACAACCCTCAAGAAGAAGGTTTTGCAAATGCACTCAGTCTGCATCCGGTGCACAAGAGACTAGGCCTACTGGTTAATGTAGCACTAGCCACAACACTGTTGAGGAGGAATGGCTTGGAGGAGCAAGATAGCAATTCTGTTTCCAATTCCTCACCTCCTGGGTCCCTCTGCTGAGATTCTCAGTGAATGTGCTGATTATCACCAATTACAAATAATGGGAACACCTGTCCATTCAGAGCTGGACTGAGCCCATCAGCCCATTTCATACACTGCAGGTCTCTGGCGTTTACACTGGAAACAGATCACTGATTATATTAATGGCTCTGCCTGTTTGCTTTGGAGCGGATGAGAAAAAAGCAGAGAATTTCCCAAATGAGTTCAAAAGCAACATGGCCATCTCTTTCTTCCCTGCTTTGTGCCATACATGGCAGCAGGAGGAAAATCTGTTTCTACTTGAGCTATCAATCTAGAAGTAAATTGAATTAAATACAAAATGTTTGAAAGCCGAGTTGTATTTCATTCCAGCTCCATCACTGATTTGAGGAGAGAAAAAAATGTCCTAAATATTCAGCATTTTTATGATTAAACATCCCAACTGCCCCTCTGCACCTCCCCTTGAAATGAAACTTGAAACATGCCTGGAGCAATCTCATCACTAACGTCCAGCAACCCTCTTCCCACTGCTGGTTAGGCACAGCTCAGAGTTAGGTACCATGTATTGCTGCACTCTCCCAGGGAAGGCCATGAGGGACCTTCTGTCCTCAGTTTCCTTTGCACTTCCCTGTCCCCCTGGATTACCATGTTTCCCTGGGTGAGTAAGTAGGGAAGGAGCAGTCACTGTGTCCCCAAATTATTATTGTTGTGAGTGTTGTTACTACTATTAGTATTATAACCAGGCCCAGCCCAAGGTGTTTTTCCTGGTCTGAGCAAAATGCCTTTTTGTCCAAAAAATAAATAAATTATTACTGAGTAGTGAGTATTCGTCTGAGTTTCCTAGGACTGGCTGAACAGAACACTCAGAGCCAGTCCTCAGAAACTCTGAAATACTTGCGAATAAAATGTTTACTATTCATTTCAGCACTAGTGGGAACAGAACCTAGGTCTCGTAGCCTTTAGTGGCCTGTCTAAAACACAAAATATTCTCTCTTGGGGATTGCAGTCTGTCTAGTGGTTTGGTAACTAGTTGAAAGGGTGCATCTATGGAAAGACCAACTGCAATCTGGCCCTGAAATTGTAATATATTGCAGGATACTTCATGTCAGCCCTCTTGCTTTTCACCTCTCTTAACAACATGCAAGTTGTCCTCAGATACAGCATATGAAGAGTTACAAGGAAAGCAAGGATGGGTGGAATGGAATTATTTATTTATTTATTTATTTAATAAAGTTAATACCCCGCCTCTCCTGTGACAACAGCTCAGGGTGGCTTACAACATATAAAAATAAAAGATAACAATAAAACTATATAGAAACTCTGTAAAACACTATAAAACATAGACGTTGTCCAAAACCTGCCCCTAACACCCACCCTAAGCCACTCCCCCACACCCTCCCCCATCTCCCCCACCAAACACCTGGTGGAGCAGCCAGGTCTTGCATTTTCATCAAAAAGAGGGGAGGTCTGGGGCCAACTAGGCCTCTGCCGAGAGGCAGTTTCACAGCCTCGGTGTGGCCACCGAGAATGACCTCTCCATCGTCACTCCCCAGAATACCCGGGGGACCTCGAGAAAGGCACCCCTGGTTGACCACAGGATAATGGCCAAAAAAACTTAGATTCTACTGGTAGGAAAATAAACATTATTTAGGTGTTTTGTTCTGAAATCTATGATTAGCAGAGGGACAAAGGGCAAAGCGTATCTCTGGTATTTATTTAGTAAGGGTAAAGGTAGCATTTCCTCACCCACTGGGGGTGGGGTGTGTGTCTTTATAAGTTTATCTTAAGAAGTGCTCCTTTGCTGCTTTTGCACACAGTGTCTAGCAGTCCTGCTAAAAGACTAAAATATAGAACAAAATGCCATCATCAATCATCATTAATAATAAAAAAGAAAATGGATTTTAGGAAGAAAGATTGTAAAGCAGAGCATCAGACTGTGAATGGCCACTGCTGAGATTATAGTAAACTTCATATTGAAAATCATAGCAGGTTTTCTGTTTCTCAGGAATAGCTTAGGTGAAGGGTAATGCTATTTTTTGAGATATCGTACTGTGTTAAAATAGCAAATTAAAGCTCTGAGGGCAGCACTAATGTGGGCTTTGAGATACACAGAAATTAGGGATGCTAATAACCATAATGTCATTGGAAGACGTGGTGCTAGCATATCAAGATAGGACAACTAATCTAACACAGACAGTAAATCCTGTGTGCCAGTGTTGTGGTCTTGTATTTAAAGTATCAGGCAGACAGCCATCTGGGTCCTGTTCATGATTCTAGCAGCGCTCCTGTGTTGCTCTTTGGGTATGTAAGTTAAGGCACTAGGTTAAGACTTGAGAAATGTAGGCTGAGTTTCAGCTCTAAAACTGAGTTCTTCTGTGATCTTAGGCCAGGGGTTTTCTTTTGTTTTGTTTGTTTGTAAAGAGACTTAGGTGCTTAACTGCCATGGGCATTCTGTAGACATGGGCAGACTTTGAAATTTTCTTATTCAAAGTGCTTAAGTCTAACCTTTATTAATTCTCTGTGTGTCCATTCCTCCCTTTCCTCATGTGAAAAATGGAATAATATTTCATCTTCCTGCACTTGTCCAACCTGTCTTAGACAATAGACAAGAACTCTCTTTTACTCTGGGCATTTTCAAACAAGCAAGGAGATAGGGGGGCGGGGGCATGGCTAGTGCGTGCCTCTGCCGTGGAACACCCATGCAGGTGGAGTGCATGGGGAACAATTTAAATGGGTGACTACTGCAGCCATGCAGGCAGTCACCACACACTCCTCCCACCACAGACCAGCCCCGGAAACACATCACACAGGCATCCATTTCCTTGCCCCCTCCCCCGCCTGTACTACTTCCTGCCCTAAGCTCCACCCAGTAGTCCGCCCCCTGCCATGATGCACAGCTACAGAAACTATGGAAACAAGAAGTCGCAGCAGCCATTAACCCTTTCCTGCCTGTGAGCCATCCTGGCCCCAGAGAGACAGCTCCCTCACTGCTGGGAGAGCGACCATGGCATGTCCCTCTTATGTCATCAGGCCGTGCACATCTACCTCTCAGCAGTGGAAGCCAGGACAGTGAGGGGCAGGGCTTCCAGCAGTGCAGTATTCAAAAGGCCCCAGAGCCCTTACTTCTGGGTCGACCAGAGCAGAGGAGGAGGGCCACTCCGGTGGCTTCTTCGCTCAGCTGGCTGCTGCTCAAGGAGGCCTATTGACCTAAGAGGTGGGCATATCTTCCAGGCTGGTGGATACAGAAACCCCAGAGCAGACCAAGAGAGCCTGAAAACAGCCATCAGACTGGGTGGGAAGTCCCAACCCAGGATTCCAGCCCAGGTAAGGAGAGAATCTTCTTGTCATTAAGAGGAGGGAAATAGGGCCACTCTCGCCAAGGGACTGGGGTGCTAGTCCCTTGTGTCCTGATAGATGGGGGCACGCTCCCCTCACAGATTAAAATACCACCCGGGCCCCACCCAGGACACGCCCTGAGGGCTGTAGCCCCGACGGACATCACACCTGTGATCATGGGAGAACCAGCCTACCTGCTTATGCCATGGTTAATGAAGCCATACCCTGTGACCCAGACACTGGAGGAAGGCCTCTTCATCAGGCACCTCAGTGCTGTCTGCTGCAGGGTTGAGAGAGCCTTTGGGCTCCTGAAGCAGTGCTGGCACTTCATTTTGACCCGCAACAAATTCCAACTGGAGAACACTCCCCTGATAACCATCACAGCATGTGTCCTCAGCAATGTCTGTGACACAGATGGGTCCACTCTGGATAATCCCCCTACCCCCAGGTCCAAGGAGCCAGTGCCCCTTGTTCTAGCAGCTGCAGGGTGGAGCTGAGTAGTGCACAAAACCGAGATGCCCTGTGTAGACACATAGCTCACATTGCTGTGAGACAGGGACAGCCTCAGATGTGCTTAGCAGAACCAGCAGTTAAGCACTGTCCAGTCCACTAAGGGAATGAAAATAATGTTATTAAAATATTAATTGTTCAGAAATCGACCTGTTCATACCACTGATGCCTAGGTGAAAGCATTGACCTAAGTCCTGGAAGCTCTATTTCTGAGGCTGCAATGGTGGTGAGGGGGAGGAGAGATTTGGCCATTCATATCCCCACTGCTCTGAAAGTTCAGAGGGATGTATCCCCTCTATTTAATTTTCCACTATAATCATGTCCCTGCAAAGTTATGCATTTGCAACAGCACAGCTGCATTAGGCAATTGCTATGGGCCCTGTGGCTCTCTGTGGGGAAAACAAGCTCAAACCCTTCACCTTGTCTCTTTGTCACTTCAAGCAGCAAAGGGACATAGTGAAAGAACTGGGCTTCTTTTCCACCCAGAGAGCCACCTTTGGAAATCAGCAGAGAGCAAGAGCCACTAGTGCTGTCCCCTGCTGAGTTTGGAGTCCAGGAGCCACAACATTGCCTGCCACCATTGAAGCCTCTGCTGCCCCACCACTGACCCATGCTGTGCTGGGGGATCACAGCCTGGAGGCTATCCTCCAATTTAATTTCCACTGAATTGTATTGCAGAGTAGAGACTGATTTATACATATTTATGCAAATTAAGTAGTGCTCCCAAGTAGTCACTTACATCACTGCAGTGTTCATCACTGGAAAAAGGTTTAGAACCCCTGCACTATACCAATGGAAAGCCATAGCCTCCTTCTCTGGGGCCTAACCCCCATTCCCACTCATTTTCCTTTTGTACCACCACCAGGCCCCTGAGCGACCTTTCGCAGTGACTTGTCATGCCCCACGACCCCCATTCACCAGAACCTCCTGCCTGCCCTAAGATATATGCACAGGGATCATGGAAGAGTGTTAACAAATGTTTGGGAACAGTCATAGGGGTACATCAGCTCACTGTTTTTGCCTCCCACCATTTCCCCTTCTGCCAGCGGCTGCCATGCTCTCTTGCGTGCTGGTTCTTTCAGGTGAGCATTTGCTCCATCTTCTTCCTCCTGCCCCTGCTGCTGCTCATCCATTTCCAGAGGGCCAAATGGTAGAGGAGGCAGGATGCCTGCCCTTCTGGTGGAGGGGGCAGTGTCCACGAGGCTGGGTGGGTGGGCCTGCAGGGGATGGGGCACAGGAGAGAGGTGGCCCAGGTGGTGTTGGGAAGGAAGGAGTTGCTGATGGGGGAACCAGGGCTGGCAGGTGAGATCTGTTGGGGCCACCGGGACATGTGGGGGGAGGGGATGGCATATTGTGGTCACCCCCTGGGCCATGATAGCAGCACTTGCTGCTGCAATGGGAGCACTGGAAGAAGGAAGCACTGAACCTCTAAGGACTTGGCTATGAAGTCAATCATCTCTTGGCTCACCCTCTCCATCATGGTGCAGAAGCCAGTGGCAGGCTGAGTCCCTCTGCTCCCACAGGTGTTCCTGGCAGCCTTGAGCAGCAAGGGTCCTGAACTCAACTTCCAATGAGGAGAACCATTAGTTCTTGGGTCCCGCCCTCCTGCTCCTGTGTGTGACTTCCGCCTATACCTCTTTAGTGTCCTGGATTGACCGGGATGCCCCTCATTTCACACCTCTTTTGCTATCTGCACCGCAGGCATAGGACACTTCTGTACTGTGCCAGATTAGAAAGGGAGCAGTTTGAAAGCCATCACTGGGGACAATGAGTTGGATTATCTCCTTGATTACTCTTGTACTTGCGGTCTTTGAACTTATCTGCAACACACATTCACCACCCTACCCTACGCCACAAGTCTGTTTGGTTTCATCAGTGTGCAGCCATAGCTTCTAATAATTTCCCTTGGAATGCATCAGCAGGTCAAGGCTACAGACCATGACCTTGTCAGGGGCTGATGGGGTGTCTTTATTTATGTTTCCTTTTAACGAAAGCAATATTTCAGACTAGCTTCTTGGTTAGGCTCATCTGTCAGGGGGACTCCATCCAGAAGGAAACATGGCTTGAGTGGGGGCACAGCTTTAGTGGTAGAAGGACAGCTGAATAAACTGTAACACTCACATGACATGGGGATGTGCAGACTGGGCCGTTAGGGGAAGTGTTGTGATGAAGCTTGGACGTGACGACTGGCAAGGCAAGGGTTCATCCAGCTTTTGAGAGAGGTTATTGTATGGATCTGGAAGCCCTGAGCTGCTCTTGATTTATTTTCTTACATCCCTGCCTCATAATTGAGCCATGGACTATTTTGCTTTTGCAGATCTATGTCTATATGGCACTTATATTCAGACTATGGGCCTCTTTAGACATAACAAAGATCAGGTGTCAAAACCCCTAAGCATGTGTTTGGATGTTGGTGTGTAAACACTATAACAACCCCAACACCAATATGACCACCCGTTGAACACACAATGTGAACACCATTGCATTCCAAGGACAAGTTGTGCATTCTGGCTGAACATGTGGCCAACGTTGTGTCTAATGATATTGTGTGGTGTTAGCAGGTACAACATGGGGACTGAGGTGATAGTGCTTGCATGCTGAGATCAAGTGGCAAGCAAAACACCAGTTTACCCCAAGATGGGCTGTGTGTCTAAGCAGCGCCACATGGTGAACACAGGGCCAAACCGGTGTTCATATCAAGGTCAAAACGCACATTCAGACACCCATTGACGTTATTTCTAAAGTCACCCTATATGTCCTGCTTTGTCCCTCATTCCTGTGTTCAGGGGTTGGGCGGTATGCCTCCAGCTGCGTGTCTGCCAGTTTTGCCTTGGGGCCTGCTATCACCCATGCCCTCCTCCCCACCAGTGTGGCTCCCAGCCCTGCGTGGTCCCACCTTGGTGTCCTCCTTCCCACTTGTCCCCCTTACCTTGCTGGCTGAGGCTCCTGGGGCAGGTCTTCTGGCACCTCTTTGCTATCTCGGCCACCTGTGAACAAAGGAGCTGGATTTCAGGATCGAGGGGGTGCAGGTGGAGGATCACAGTGTCATCGCTGGTGTCAACTGACTGACTCCAACTCTGAGACTGGAATCAGGGGGTCAGGTGCAGGTGGCTCAATTAGGGTGGGATAGGGCATTGGGGGAAGGGTATTGACCTGCTTCTGCCCCCTGGGGAAGGCACTGCCACAGAACTGTGAGGCCACCATCTCCCCATCCACGCAGAGGAACCTGTCCAGTTCCTCATAGTAATTTTTTGTTTGCTTCATGCAATGAACTTAAGATGGTTGTTGTGGACTGCCTTGTATTCATGCTTCAAGTCCTTTCCCTGCTGTCAGCACTGAAACATGTCCCTATTATACCCTAGCTTTGCCACCTGCTTGGAGATGGGTTGGCTTGGTATACCAGCTTGTTGTGGAGGCATCTCACAAGATCCAGCTGCACCTTTCTATCCCCCCACAGCCTGATGAGAGCCCTGGTCTCTTCATCAGACCAGGGCATGCCTCTCAAATGGGCAATTGGGGAGGTGCACCTTGCATGGCTGTGGCCCGCGATGATGTAGGTGTAGTGGTAGCTGTGCTGGTATTTGCCTGTGAACACACAACTTAAGAGTCACCTGTTACTTTGCTCACCTTCACTGGCTGTTTCATTCTACCCTCCCCCAAGAGCATTCGCTTACCTAGCTGGTCAAGCTGCTCTCTTTCATGACTGCTGAGGTTTGCTCCTCCATCTCCCTGGGGGTCTGTTGTGCTGGGCCCTTGCGGTGCTTTGGCTTAACTGAGTTTTGTATTTTGTGTGCATGTCCTTTAAGGGTTTCCGGTGGGGCTGGGACTGGGGAGCTGGCTGGGCTGCAAAATAACTGTGCAGCCGCTCTGGCCTTCGGGTATGCAAGCCTCCATGGTAATGGTGGACCTGTCTGCTGGCATGGCTGGCTGCCCCCGTTCATGCAGGCATGGGCTACATGGCTGCCCATTGCCATCATCCATTTGGTTTGCCCCACACAGAGCACTCCAGATTTCCCAGCAGTGCTCCGGGAGTGGCTGAGAGAATGGTTGCTACCTAGCTTATGGGAGTGCACATCCGGCCGCTCCACCTTCAGATGGGTGGTTGGATCTGTGGCTCCTGGTGGTCATGCAGGGTAGTATCTCATCTGAAAACACCCAGTGTGTAAGAGAAGGGTTTCTTGATCTCAACTGGAACATCTGGATGTTGGTGCAATGTAAACACCAACAAAAAGAGAATAAAAAAAATTCCAAACCCTGCCCTACAGACCCATTCCAGGACTCAGTTTAATATTTGTGCCGTGCTCTGAGATCACTGAACTCTCTAGTTGCGTATTTTATGTGGACGTTTATAGTTTGTATGGGAATCTGAGCCTTTTTCTTTAAGCAGCAGTTTTGACACATTTTAAAAATGATACGTGCTTTACAAAATGTGGTTAGGATTAAGCAACCTTTCTTGATGAACAATTGTACAGTCACACTTTTCCCACTTTTCTAATGCCTCCAATGCACAAAAGCCAGGGGGAAAAAAATCTTTCCGTGACATGATGGCCTTACCAGTTCTTTTCAAGTGGGAGGACTGTACTCCTACACAGCAGATTTTTTTTCTGTGTTGTGGTATTCGTGCAGCAAAGAGCTGTACTTCTAAAGAGTTTCTTGTGTAAGCTCTTTCATGCTTCTCGCCTTGGAGACTCCTTTTAGACTCCAAGCCAAGAAGAGGTCAGGAAGTGCTCAGCGTTACAGCTTCTTTTTCTGTATATATGTTTCTATGTGGTTCTCCACAGACCCATGGAACACGTTGCCTTCCATCTCCCTCCCTCCTTCTCTTTCAGAATAGTTTATATTTCATTATTTGCAGATGGAAAAATGATAACTTGACAAACGGGGGTGGGGGGTGGTATTTCTGTTTTAATCATAGTCCTTTTCTAGTTGGGTGATGCAGAGAACGCAAAATATGTTGCTAATTCTTCTGTCCAATTCTTTAAAGAATTAATGCTTGTTCTCAGGTTTACACATGTTAATTATGTTTTATTCTACTGATGGAATCGGCAAGTCTTCATGACTTTGAGATTTGACCAAGCTGTTAATGTGTTTATTGCTTTTAACATCAGGTGATTGGTGCTCGTTGGTCGCTGAGTTTTCTTTTCTTTTTTTCTCTAACCTCACTATATTTTCCTCCCCTTTGCAATTCCTTTCCCTTGCTAATAGCAGAGAGTGACAATGATTACAGGAACCTTGAAAAGGCCACTATGAACCTGGCAACCAGAGGTATCAGATCAGGGCTAAAAGACACATATGCAAGCTCCCTTCTTTCTGGGTAGGTTTCTTTTTCCCTTCTTACTTTAAAGACAAAAATCATGTGCCACTCCTTGACCAGGAGGTTCTAGTTAAAAATCATTACAAACCATATGGCACCTACTAGCTCTGCTGAGCTTTTCCCTTCTGCCCTCAGAAAAAGTTTGTTTTTAAGCATTAATACAATATTATCCAGTTGTCAATCAGATTAATTGGTGTAAAAAGTAGTCTCGGCTACTGTTAATCTGTGTTGCTTTGCTTTGTTCACTCAATCTTTTTTCTTTAATCCACCTTTTTCTCCCTACCTATTAGATTTTGTATTCAGCTGTCATGCTCTGTTATGGCCAGCGGTAGTCCAAGGCTTCAAGAAGTGTCCATATGCATAGTTGTGTTACAGCAGAAAACTCTAAAAGATCAGAGCTCAGCATGGTGCTGACTAAGTAGTATGTTCTTCTGTCTTCTGAATGGGCTAAACGCTTCTCCACAGAAGTAGGGCCTGATCTCCTTGTGTGCTAAGAACCTCATTTGGGATGAAGAACAAAAAACATTTTGAATTTGTCATCACCAAGGAAGAACTCAGCAGCACCTTACAAGACAAGACCTTAATTTTGTAATGGTGCAATCTCGGCTCCAGTTAAACCAATTGGGCTTTTGCCATTGACTTCGATCCAGTGAAGTCAATAGCAAAACTCCTATATATTTTGAATGCTTGATGTTTATTGGACTATGGATGAGATTTTATATTAGTAATACATTTAAACCTTAGAGGAATCAAGCACAATACCACTGATTTCCCTTCCCTTTACATAGTTTCATAATTTTATTAATGAACTAAATGTTTTTATTACAACTGGAATAAAAATAAAATGCTTTTAGTTTTTGCCTCTGAAGCCTGATTGTAACTGCAGTTGTGCTGTTACCCAAAGACAAACCTGTGTTTGGATTCTGGCCACCTGGTTATAGTTAGTTTCTTATTCTAAAATAGCTTTCAGAATAGATCAGACATTACACTGTTAAAACCAATTTTCACTGTAGGTATTGAATATCATACTGGGCTTGTAGTAATAACTGATAGATATCTAGAATAATCTTCAATATGGACTTGCGACTACAAAGGTCTGTCAATCATCAAGTTTAACTTTAAACACAGATGATTTGAATTCATGTTAGCAGCATGAGGAAGCCAAGGAGATGGAATGGTGCTGTTTGCAGAAAAGATGATAGGATTACCTCCGCTGTTAGCCTTTCCTGCTAGTTGCTCAAGATACTAAATCAAGGTGAAGTTTATGAAAAAGGCTACAAGTGGGGTTTCTAACTCTTCATTCCTGCTGGGATTTTCCTATTATAAATCTGCTGTCAGAAATTAGTGCTTTACTTGTAGCTTAATTTTATGCAGGCACAAACACCTTGGTTCAACACATTTTGCCAGAGACTGTCTTGACTGTCTTAATGGAACAGAGTCCTCATTAACTGGGGACCCATGAAAAAGAAAAATGTACACACGCTCTTTTGTCTCTGCCCATTGCTTCATGAGTAGTTGGATGAAAACTGAAATAAAGCATAAATTCCAAGGTGGCATGTAGAAATGAACATTTGAGTCTCATGGCCTATGCAAATTATCCGTCCCAAAGAACAGTCCCATTCAGCATCTCAAGGAAGTTTAGTTGAACTGGTGAAATGTTCACAATTTGTGTTTGTTACAACAGCTGTCGAGGGTGCCAAAAAAAAAAAAAGCAAACCCATGATGCAGGGATTTTTTGCTTTTCTGTTACACTGTGTAGCCACCAGGGTTGAAACTAATAGGCCCTTTTGTATTCATAAAGATTATTTGGAAATTGTTTAAATGAATGAATATCTAAATAAACCTTTGCAAGTCACCTATTAGTTAATTTGGTTATTTTGCTTCATTATCTTCAGTAACTTCATTTTGGAGTTTGGGTTTCTTCGGCAGTACCATTTAACGCTATTGCTCACCATACTGTTGCGCTAAAGTAAAGTGCACAATAGTGCTATGTAGTACTACCAATGTAATCAAAATACCAAAGCAAAGTTTCCAAAATACCAAAATAAAGTTACCAGGTAAACAGTTGTGCAAATTATTTAAACAAAATAACCAAAATAAATATTAGTTTCTGCAGATGAAGTGGGAAATGAATAGAGCTTCATATTCACTTGATCAAAATGGTTATGAATGTACCGAACAGTTAGTCAGTCTGTATGAAGGGTGAACATCACCATATTTAGCAATCAGGAATGCATTCAGGAAGATCCCTGGTCAGTGAGGCAGAGGGTCAAGTAAATAGAATGGGGGTCAAGACGACCCAGCCAAAACCATAGGAGAAAAACACTACAGCCCCAAATTGGGCCAGAGACTTCCCAGAATTGAGGAGAAAAACAAGATACTTTGCATCAAACTGGCATATGATTTGGGGACTTTCCATCTGGAAGAGGGCCGATCCTGAAGATCTAGGGGTATAAAGACCAAAAAATGGGAGTGTGGAGATGGAGAAGCACAGTCACAGATTTCTGGAGTGTTCATTTCCTGCATTCTGGGGCTGTCAAGGAAGAAGACAGTAACCAGCAGGTACAATTTTTCCCCTCACCCCATCTGATTATTGGAGTTTTGAGGTTATTGGTACGAGCTGTAGGTTATTATTCTGCATCTATAAAATCACTATGCACTGCCCATTAAAATGAGTGTACTAATAATAATGCCTTTTACAATTAAATCTGGGAGTGTATGTACGTCTGGATCTGTACAGCTTGCCTGAGAGAAATAAAGGAGCAAGTCCAGTTTTATATCCAGGGGCCCATGTGCACTGCGTTTCCCCCATTGCTGCCAATGTGGAAAATGCAGTGAATATGGGTCCCTATTTATAACGTAGGTAGGTGCTGTCGTTTTTTTCTGCATGCAAAAACTAGTGGGCTATACTTTTCGCATTTCCTTTGGAATAAATGTTAACCCTTGTCTTCAATGAGAAGTTTGCATTCAAAATAACTGCAGGATCAGCCCCCAAAGTGGTCAGTATTATTTCCTTCCTGGTTTGTCCCTCTTTTCCTTTTTACTGAAGCCTGTTTCATAGCTCTTCAGAGTATATTACCTTTGCTGCATGCCTGTCTTAACTTTGGTTTTGTGGTGGGGAGGGGGCTGCCCACAAACATTTATCATTGGAAGCATGTCTTTTGGAACTGACTCGTAGACAAGGAATAGGGATCTTAAAGTCATGGAATAAAGACTAGTGTGAGGGACAGTTGTTTCTCTGTGATTTAAGATATTTAAACATTCACATATACTGGGTCAATCCTATGGCCCTCGGATGCCACCCGTAGGTGTGTGTGGTGCATTGCCAGAATGCATGTGCTCAGCCTGGGCCGATGGGATCCTCCGACCCATACAACCCATTAACGCAACCCATCCTGCTCCATCCCCTGGGCTGTGGTGTGTGTGGGCTCGGAGGGTCCCATCAGCCCGGGTCGCATCTTTGCCTCGCGTGGCTTGCTGTGCACACGGCACATGGGTACGCCTGAGAGTGGGCGTTCTTGCTGTGCGCCTTGCGTAGATGCAGTATATGCGGACCATAGAATTGCACCCCCTATCTTATAGTTATATATAGCTATGTGTTTCTCTTTGGACCTCCTGTAGATAGATATATGTTGTATCTTGTATGTATTCACAGGAACTACCGTCATTTGATGAGGGATATAACATTCAGTTGATGAAATGCAATCTGTTTTGCATTATCTCAGTAAAATGCTTTGCTGTCAATAAGCCAGTATAGCCTAGTGGATGAGGTGTAGGACCTGGGCCTGGGAAACCAGGGTTCAAAATCCTGTCTTAGATGCAGACTCACTGGGTGGCCTTAGCAAGTCACTGTCTCTCAACCTCAGTTGCCATCAGTAAAGTGGGAATAATAATGACCTATTCGTTGTGGTGAATGTGAACTAGATAATGGTTATAACACTTAGAATGCTGAAAGTGCTATATAAATGATAAATAATAATAAGTCCAATGACATATAAGGAAAGTGTGTTTCCTTAAATCATACCATTACCTATAGATTTGTTACTGAAAGAGCAGTTATCAGGGAACCCTAAGTCAACCCTTGAAGTGAGTGATCCCTACAGGATCAGTTCCCATTGCTTTCTCCTTGATGGATTAAACACTCTCAGATACTGACTTCATCATCATCACACTATTAATTTATTTACAGTGTTGGATTTTCCTCTTACATACACGTCTCTATGGGGTGTCTGAGCTGCAGGTCCCCACTCATCCTGCCCTCTTGAAGAGGCCCCTTCATTCCCCAGCCCTTGGGGAGCCTATTCTGCTCTTGGAAGGAGCCTCTGGCTTTCATCAGCCTAACGTCCAGCTGTGGAGACTTCTGCCCACACAGATTATACTCTTTACTTCCCATCCTCACTTCTCAGGGTTTTCATTAGTATTGGATAAATCTAATTGAGCCTAACTGGGCTACTATCTCCTTAGCAACAACTGTGCTAGTGGATAGGTGCTGGCTAACTCAGGAGCTAATCCTGCCAGGACCTACCCCTGGTCAGCACTTTGTCACGCTAGGCTAACACTTGCAATTAAGAAGGCACTGATATTAGCGCTTGAAGTATTTCTGCTTGAAGAATATTATATAACTTTGGGGCTGAGTTCTATTAAAGATATCTTTGTGAGACCCTCTGTGTACATATATGTTTGTATGTGCAAGACTGATGGTTCAACTGAAAACTCAGCCTGTTCAAAAGTAGAAATCCTCAAATGGGTGCATTGACTCAAAACTTTTAGTTTTAAAGATACTCAGAGGATCACAGGTGGAATCAGTGACCATCCCTTTCAGCACGCTGAATAATCATCTCTCCTCTCCTCGCCTCATACACTCATAACCCTCCTACCTTGTTTAGTTTTCATGTTGATCCTAGGAAAACAGCTGGGTGTTACCTTTCTGACTGCATGCTACTTTTCTTTGTTTGTTGATAGTGGGGCTTATCCCAAGCTTGTTAAAGTGAGGAAGGTGCCCCCCCACCAATGAATAACTATGGCCCTTTATACACAGACACTCTAACACCGATAAAATGGGTATTACATTTTATTATACATGGTACAGGGCAACACTGCAGCCCTGCAACATGGGCCCTTTTCACACGAGATGCCTCCACCCAGTTTTGCAGTGTGGAGTTGGATGAAGGCGTCTGTGTAACCACCACAGGCGGTGGGTGTAGGTACATGCATGCTCCCGCGCAACACCCATCTCCACCCACCA
The DNA here is from genome assembly GCA_003113815.1 of Sphenodon punctatus. Taxonomy (NCBI): domain Eukaryota; kingdom Metazoa; phylum Chordata; class Lepidosauria; order Sphenodontia; family Sphenodontidae; genus Sphenodon; species Sphenodon punctatus. The sequence goes on along the minus strand of QEPC01013442.1, from coordinate 960,811 downwards.
CCCACCCACAGAGCAACGGACTCTACTGCTGATTGCTCCGGGGGTGGGGGTGGGTGGAGATGGGTGTTGCGCAGGAGCATGCACACACCTACACCCATCTCCTGCGGTGTTTACACAGACACCTCCACCCATCTCCACTAAGTGAAATGCACCCCACCCACCACAAGTGGTGTTTACACAGACATTATAATAAAATGTAACACCTATTTTATCGGCGTTAGAGTGCCTGTGTAAAAAGGACCTATAACAACAACCAGGCTAGGGAGTCAGCCAGCTCTTTCTCCAGCTGGATTAATGTGGTGTTAATGACTCCCTTTGTCTACTGAACCTGGTACAAAACTTACACTGTTGAGAAGGTAGTAAAAGAAAACAGAATTTGGTACTGTATCAGCCAAAAAGGTTCTGTCAACAGGTATAGGAATGAAACCTTGGAAAGAACATCTTTTATTTTCTGCATCAGATATATGCAATACTAGGGATGGGCGAACGCAGTTTGGAAGTTCGGAGTTCGGCCTGAACTCGGCCTGTTCGGACGACTGAACCCGAATCCAAACACGAACTGACCAAACCGAACTCAATTCTGAACATCAAAATGACCTAACAGTTCGGTCAGTTCGGATCGCGTTCGGGTGGCAAAAACGTGTCACTGGAAGGCAAGACGTGACAGGGAGGGGGAGTCAGCTGAGGAGCAGACTTCCAGGCACCAGGGGTAGAGAGGCTTGGAGTAGCAGCCAGCCTGCCCAATCACCATCCCTTTTTGCCTCAGACCACTGGCTTCGGAGTCTGCGATTGGCCACGGGCTAGGCTGCACGGAGCCAATGGGGCTTGCGGTGAGGCGGGCACAGCAAGAAACAAAACTGATTGCCTCCCCCCTTCCCAACACCTTCTGAGCTAGTCACTGTTCCTGAACAGCAGGCGTTTCAGAAGGCTCCCTCTCTCCCAGCAGTTTTTGTTCCTTCCTATTCCTAATCCATTGC
>QEPC01013442.1:930876-959116 GCA_003113815.1 Sphenodon punctatus | reverse complement strand
CCAAGTTACAGGCAGGGAGGGCTGTGGTCAGTATGTATCTAGAAGCTGCCACTCTAGCCCCAGGACCCACCATCATGGGTCTGGGGCCATCATTCCTCGCACAGAGGTGATGTCATTCCACTGCACCAAGAAACAGCCACTCCAGCCCCAGGACCTGCCATCAGGGTTCTGGGGCCAAGTTACAGGCAGGGAGGGCTGTGGTCAATATGTATCTAGAAGCTGCCACTCTAGCCCCAGGACCCACCATCTGGGGCCATCATTCCTCGCACAGAGGGCTGATTTTCCAAAGCATCAAGAAACAGCCACTCCAGCCCCAGGACCCATTGCCAGGGTTCTAGGGCCAAGTTACTGGCAGGGAGGGCTGTGGCCAATACCTAGAAGCTGCCACTCTAGCCCAGCACCCACCGCCATGGGTCTGGGGCCATCACTCCTCACACGGAGACGATGTCATTCCACCGCATCAAGAAACAGCCACTCCAGCCCCAGGACCCGCCGTCCGGGTTCTGGGTCGAAGTTACAGGCAGGGAGGGCTGTGGCCAATATGTATCTAGAAGCTGCCACTCTAGCCCCTGGGGCCATCATTCCTCGAACGGAGGCGATGTCTTTCCACCGCATCAAGAAACAGCCACTCCAGCCCCAGGACCTACCATCAGGCTTTTGGGGCCAAGTTACTGGCAGGGAGGGCTGTGGCCAATACCTAGAAGCTGCCACTCTAGCCCAAGGCCGACCGTCATGGGCACGCACGGAGACGATGTCATTCCACCGCATCAAGAAACAGCCGCTCCAGGCACAGGAACCGCCGTCAGGGTTCTGGGGCCAAGTTACTGGCAGGGAGGGCTGTGGCCAATACCTTGAAGCTGCCACTCTAGCCCCAGGACCCACCATCATGGGTCTGGGGCCATCATTCCTCGCACAGAGAGCCTTTTTCCGAATTCCCGAACCGAACAGGACCGAACTGAATGGCCGAACCCGAACGCAGCGAACGAACTGAACGGCCGAACCAAATGGATGAACCAAACCAGACCAAGCCGAAGGCCAAACCTGAACCGCGATCTGTTCACCCATCCCTATGCAATACTGCCTCCTGAAGTTAAAATGTAAGTGCATGAAATAATGTAATCAGACTTGTTTTCATTTGTCTCTGGTTTTTGTGTGGCTTTCTTGAGTTAACACTGTCACTCATCTGCAGCTTTAATTTTCTGTGCTTTTTTCCCCCTCTGAGACTGTCCAAACTGAGGATGTTTGCAGTGTTTTCGGAGAGGAGAGGGGAGTAGGAAGGTTGCTTTACAGGCAGACTGTTGTGCAGGACTTCAAAGTGTACGTTTCCAAAAGTGTGAAAGGCATAAAGTAACCACAGGAGCAATTTTTCCTGATGAATTTGAACTACAGAGTGGAAAAAGGGAGCTGTACTCCAACAGCTAGTTCTAATCCAGAGTTTAAGGTCTGACTTGAGCTTAAAATCAGAGTGCGAAACACCTATTTAGACTATATGATACTCTTGATGTTTCGGAAGTCTGGAGGCATGGATTCTGTAGAGTGGACAATGAACCATGATGACTTTTATAGGAATTTAATTGACCAAAATAGCCTTTGCACCCAATTTTCAAAGGATAAAACCAGATGTGACAGTGGCATGCTTTGCCCCACGGACTGGTGCCACGTGTGATTCAGGGCTGCCAGTTGCTGACCCAAGGTATCCCGGGTCATGTTGGGACTCTCACGTCTGCAGCCAGCCAAGGTAACAGTCCAGGCTAGGGCCTGCTGGACCAAGACGAAGCAGGCCGTCTCGGAGCCTGCACTTCTGGTTCTGAGCTCATCCACTGACTTGGGCCACCTCCACCATGGCTGGCTATCATGTCATGTCTGTCATGGTGGGGGGCAGGGCGTTGGGTGCAGAATCAGGCAGAATTTGCCTAAATCAGGCAGAATTTGCCTGAATTGGGCCTTGATTCTGCAAATGACAAAACCACAATGGCTTACTTAGCAAAAAATTTTATAACAAAAAGAGGATAGGTTCAAGTCCAAAGTAAAGGATTTACTAGGAAAAGAGGTGCAGAATTTGTTGTAGGGGAAACAGCATTAGTAAAGTAACTAAGGATGGGTGCCCAGAGGGAATTCCGGATTTGGATGTGTATTACAGATCCAGAACTTTATTTTGGATTTAATTGCGGATCTGTATTATGGATCTGTAATTAAATCAATAAAAAATAAAAAAATTAACTTTACATGTGCAAAACGGCCAAATTTTACTCTTTTAAGTTACTCCTGGATTACTGGTGGCAATGGGAAACCTTTTAACAAGATTGTTGGGGTGTGGCAGACCCTTGATGTCGTTCCAGCTTTGGAACTCTATGGCCCTCTTTACACGTGATGCTCCCACACATGTCCACCCATAGAACATGCTGAGGAGTGTCTCATATAAATGCGTGGGTGCATGCTCCTTTGACCCACACATCCCCACCCCACCCCCCCCCCGTGCAAGTAGCAATTGGCAACATCGCTGCTTGATCAGTGCGTGGGGGATGGGTGTGTGTCTGTGTATGCCTGTAGCCATGCACTGCCCACATGGGCGGCACTCCACTCGCTGCCCACAGACCTGCCCCCCCCCACCCTGTTTAAAAAGGGCTTCTGAGACTTATCTGGTATAAGTAGCTTGTGGATCGTGTCACATGCTACTACCTCTTGCAGCTGTACACTGTGTGAAAACATGACTGCAATGTCTGCCCCGAAAGCTTAGAAACCAAAAGACAAATAAAAAGTTATCCTCCCACCTGTTTATTATTTTGAAACAAATTGCAAATTTTAACCTACTATTATGAATTTGAGGGGGCTGACTTGATTTTTTTAAAAAAAAATATTTGAAACTCAAAACCCTGAGTATTTGCTCAATGGTTGGAAAAATTACATGGAATCATTTTGGCTGAGAGACAATATAAGATTATCTTGCTTAGAAGCCACTGGGACTTCTGAGATTAACCCCAATGAGAACAGGACCAGGCCTATGTAATTATCAAGTAGTATAATCTCTATGTCAAAGTTCTGGTGTTTTAAAATGTGGAAGCAAGATTTGTTTTGCCTTCCCAGTTGATGCCAGGGAGCTGGGTTGTTGTTTTTTTTGCTGAAATGCTCATATTTTTCATTGTAATATTAAAGCTTGAAAATTTGAAAATGAAATTGAGAATCTTCTTCCATTATTGAGTCTAACTTGCATGCTGCTGTAGTGTGGTAGCACAAAACAGAGATAATTTAGTCAAGGTTTTCACAGATGCGGGAAAAACTGCATGACTTAAATATTTAATCTTCTTCTATGGAAACATCTGACCCGGTAGAATATGATCTCACTATTTTCCTGCATGATGATATTACCAGGAATTATATCACCAGAAACACCTGGATTCCTTAAAATAATTATTTCTGGGTGGTCTGGTGATGACCCACTCTGACAACAAGTCTTTTCAGGATCAAGTCCATAAAGAACTCACTTTGCACAAATTCCTTCACCCAAGTGCTTTTATTTATAATGCAAACCAATCCAGAACTGTGGTCCCACTTGTGGGTTTTCTGGGTGTTCTCTGCCCAGGTCTTTGGCCTGTTTCCATATCCAGCCAACTCCAGGGAAAGCCCTGGTGATGCGGGGCCAGAATCCTCAGAGCCCCTGGAAGCAGGCTTCTTTCAGAGCTTCTGCCTCTTCCTTTGTGGTCTTCCACTGGATATAAGGCTCAGACTCGTATTTTTTTAGATCCTTCCTGGTTGTTAACTTCCCATGGTTAAGGACAATTAGTCACTAACCCAGCTGATGATCCCTGCAAACACTATACACTCAAGGGCCTCGCCCTGCAGGGATGTGCCCCATTACATGCCTCTTTAGCAGTTCTTCCATTTTGCTTTGCTCTATGATGGTGTAGTTACTTGAAGAGATAAGTGTGCCAAAGAAAACTTACATTCTTTTTATTTCCTTCATGCATTGCATAAAGTTGGAATATTTTAAAAAGAAAACAATAGAATTGCTTATAATTTTGAGATTAAAAAAAATCAAAAAACTAAGCGGCAAAAAGCTATGATGTCTCCAGTGGGTTTCTGTGAAATTCCTCTTGTTGGGATTTAAAGGCTTTTAGCTAAGTAAAAGTTTCAACAGCTTGAAAGAAGAGAGAAATAATCATGATTTGTCTAGACCGACCAGAAAGTAAAAACAAGGGACACTGTTAATTTTGAGACTGACCACAAGTGAAACCTCTACTCATACCAAGTAGCTGAAAAATCATTCTCAGATTAGACAAATGCTTCTCCTAAGAATCACAGTCAGCTTTCCATTTCAGTTATGAAGACATTCGGTGGACAGTGACAACTACCACAAATGCGGGGATTTTTTGGTCTCAGTCCTATCCCTGGATGATGTCAGCCCTCCACGTCTAAACATAACAGATGTGTTGGAGATCTCTCCTTGTCTCCTGTGCTGGCAATACCTATACCACTTTTCGTGCCAATAAGGTATCCTTATATCAAACTGAATTAGTAGGAAGATTACTATTATGTGAGGTACTGAATCAAATATTTGATTGAATGCAAAAGCTTACAATGGGGACTGGAAGTATGATCCAAGTATGGATTTTTGTGAGGTGCCAGAAGACAAACACAAACAAAATGTTCAGAGGCGTTGCTTTGCCGTTTGGCTATGATAATCTATCATTTGTCAAAATATGGAAAAATAAAGTCTGCCTTTGTAGAGCAGTGCCTGAGTGCAACAGAACCACAGTCAAACGCAAACACAAAATCAGGAGGGGGAACTGGATCTCAAGCTTAATGGTGAAACTTTAGACCAAGAGGTGGTAATGGGAAACCTTTTAACAAGATTGTTGTGGTGTGTCAGGTCCTGCAGTGATGCAGGGGGCTGGACTAGGTGACCCTTGATGTCCCTTCCAGCTTTGGGACTTTATGACTATAAGAGACTTGGAATCCAATCCAGGAGTAGCTTAATAGAGTAAACATTTAGAAAGGTATTCAAAAATACTGAGGAAAGTTCATTTATGAAGTCCTCAAAAAGAAAGCAAAATATAAAATGAATTGCAGCAATAACTTGTAAACAGGCACACTACAAGCATGAATGTGTATGTTTTGCATCAGTGTTCTTCAAACAGTAGCCTATAAGGCCGTCGAAGCCTGTGTGGATTGTTTACGTGGCCTGCTGAGTGAAATGTAAGGGTCTAGCCCCTTCCAAGATGTGTGCATTGTAATTGGTGGCTGAAGCCCACAGTCTGAGGAACATGCCTTGGAACTGGTGTGTTTGCAGTCCGATGCCAGTTACAATGCATACATGCTGGAAGTTGCTGGCATTTTATTTCTGCCCACTCAGGCAGGGGGCTAGACCTCTGTAGAGGCAGCAGAAATCCCCAGAACTGAGGAGGGATCCCATCCTAAATGCCATTGCTATTATTAGCATAGGGGTTTACAGTCCTTGTCTAATTCACCCTCACAACAACCCTGTCAGGGAAGTTCACTATTAGTCCTATTTTACAGATGGAGAACTGAAGTTGAAAGGCAGGGTAAAAACAGGTGGTGGGGTGGCTCTCCAAGGCAGAAAACCATGACGACCAGCATGGAACAAAGGTGCCTGCTGCCAGGAGAGCCATCCCACTGCTTGCACGACCCGAGTAGGGAGTACCGCAAAAATGTGTGGGCAGCTGGCCCCACCCCCAGCCCCACCATGATGGGCAGCCATGGTGGCCCCCGCCTCAAAGCAGGGATGGTGGAGCGAAAACAACATGCTTGTCTGCATGGGCAGCCTTTGGCGCAGGCTGTGCCTCGGGGATTTTCCTGAGGGCACATCCTGGGTCAGTTGCCTACCCAGCCCAGGACAGTCCCATGCCAACATCTGGTGGTGTGGGACTGTCTCAGGCCACAGCAGACTAACATCACATTTGGTTTTACCCACAGAAACGTGCCCAAGGTCGAGACAGAATTTGAACCCTGGACTCCCAGGTTTCAAGTGCAACATCTTATCCACTAGCAATACTGGCTGTTAATGGGTACTTGGTGCAGCATCAGCTGCAGCTGGAGGGGTGGGGGTGGTGTAGCCATTATTTTTAAGGATACCTGGTCTGTGAGGAGATTTCCCGTGCGATCTATCATGGGTATGGAGGGTCTCCGTCTGGTGTTGGATTTGGCTGGAGACAGAATGGGGATACTACTGATATACCGGGCACCCACCTGTACAGCAGCCTCCCTGCCCACACTGACCGAGCTGGTGTCGGCGGTGGTCTTGCAGTCCCCCAGGATGATAGTTCTTGGGGACTTCAATATCCATGCCGACGCCAGTCTTGTAGGGGCTGAGCATGAGTTCATGGCCGCCATGGCAACCATGGACCTGACTCAGAGTACTGGGCCCCACACATGCCGGAGGACATACCCTGGACATGATATTTTGCACAGGCCTTGAGGTGGGGGATCTGTAGTGGGGGAGGTGTCAACAGTGCCCTTGTCATGGACGGATCATTATCTCCTCCAGGCGAGTATCCTGGTACATGTTGGCTCCCGGGAGAGTTTGGAACCAGTTAGGTTGGTTCGCCCCTGGAGGCTTATGGAACCAGAAAGGTTCCGAATCCAGATAGCTCTAGAGGATATTTCCTCTGACCTTGGCCGCTCACTCGATGGCCTCATGTCCATGTGGAATTCTGTGTTGACGGAGGCCATCAACCATGTGCCTCCCAGGCGTCCACTCCCGAATCTCCGACAGCACAGTTCCCCATGGTATACGGGGGAGCTGCGGTGGATGAAGCAGGAAGAGCAGTGGTTAGAACCACGGTGGCATCATTCGCGTACTGAAGTTGACTGATTGCAGCATAGAGTCTGGTTACCGACCTATGCTGTTGCGGTGCGGACAGCAAAGAAAGAAGGCTTTCTTTGCTGCCCTCATTGCATCCGCTAAGTCCCGTCTGGCTGAACTGTTCCAGGTGGTGAGGGGGCTAGTCAGTCCAGCCTACCTTCACCTGGATGTAGAACCATCAATTGCTCACTGTGATTTGTTTGTGGACTTTTTGTGGATAAAATCGCTCAAATTGACCAGTTTTGGTGCAACATTTTTAGCAGATAATGGGTCAGAGGCAGTAGAAGCCCCTTCTTGTCCTGTTTGGTGGGATGAGCTTTGGGTCGTATCGCCCTTGGATGCGGGGGAAGCTCTTGGGACTGTTCAAGTCACCCATTGTGAATTAGATCCATGCCCGTCCTGGCTGGTAAAGGCTAGCTGGGAGACATTGGGGCCATTGCTGGCGGGGATAGTCAACACCTACCTTAGGGAGGGCAGGGTGCCGGGCTGCCTCAAGGAGGCAGTGGTGCGGCCCCTGCTCAAGAAGCCATCTTTGGATGCTGGCATCCTTGCCAGCTATCGGCCGGTCTCTAACCTTCCCTTTTTAGGGAAGGTTATTGAATGGGTGGTGGCTCGACAGAAGCATTTTGACCAGGTCAGCTTTCTCGATCCCTCGCAGTCGGGCTTTCATCTGAGTTATGGCATGGAGACTGCCCTTATGGCCTTGGCCAGCGACCTCTTCCATGAGTTGGACTGGGGGCGTTCGACCCTGTTGATCCTGTTAGATCTCTCAGCTGCATTTGACACTGTTGATCATGAGTTGCTGGTGACGCAGCTGTGGGACCAGGCAGGGATTAACGGAACAGTTCTTAAATGGTTCTGCTCTTTCCTGGCCATGAGAACCCAGCGTGTGGTGCTGGGGGAGTTTTCATCTTCCCTCCAGGGACTCACATGTGGGGTTCCGCAGGGTTCCATCTTATCCCCTCTCTTGTTCAATGTGTACTGCAGCCTTTGGGGGAGGTTGTTAGGGAATATGGGGTGAGATGTCATCAATATGCTGATGACACCCAGCTATCTCTCTCATTTTCCTCCGACTTAGGCCGGCAGTCTCAGTGCTTACCTGGTGCTTGTCCGCAGTGGGGAATTGGATGAGGGTGAGCCGCCTGAATTTAAATCCTGACAAGACGGAGGTGATAGTTGTGGGGAAGGCCAAGGGAGTGATGGCCCCCATCATTGATGGGGTCCACCCTCCCCTGGTTTCTCAGGTCCAGAGTCTGGGGGTGCTCCTGGACCCGCAGCTCCGCCTGGATGTCCAGGTGGTGGCTGTGGCAAAAGGGGCATTTCGTCAGCTACATCTGGTGCATCGACTTAGGTCGTATATCTCAGACTCGGATCTGGCCACTATTGTCCATGCTTTTATTACCTCGATACTGGATTACTGCAACGCACTCTACGTGGGCCTACCCTTGATGTTGGTTCAGAAACTGCAACTGGTGCAGAATGCGGCGGCCCATCTTTTGACTGGGATGGGCCGATGCGAACACATTACAACAGTGCTTCGCTCTCTGCACTGGCTGCCGATAGTTTTCCGGGCCCAATTCAAGGTGTTGGTGTTGACCTTTAAAGCCCTAAATGGCTTGGGCCCCACCTACCTGCAGGACCACCTCACCCTCTGGGTTCCGGATCAGCCCCTGCGGTCGGTCAGGGGCGCCCTCCTTGTGGTCCCCCGGGTTTCCCGGGTGACTACCATGAGGAGGGTGTTCTCTGTGACCGCGCCATGGTTGTGAAACTCCCTCCCATTGGAGGTCTTCTTGGTTATCGACCTTCCCTCTCTCCGTAGACAGTGTAAGAGCTGGCTGTTCTGCCAGGCCTTTCCCGAGGGAGATGGGGTGGGTGGGTTGGGTTAGGGTGGGGGGATGGGTGTTATACTGTTTTTAATTGTAGTTATTACTATTGTTTTAATATGTTTTAAACTGTTTTTAATATGTTGTGAGCTGCCCTGAGATGCCTGAGGCAGGAGGGGGCAGCATATAAATTTTAGTATAAATAAATAAAAATAAATAAATAATGAAACCAGAGGAAAGTTTTCTTCTGTTCCCCTCAAGTTATACTCATGAGTGGGCTGAAACGGGAGAGTAGTCCACTAGGAAAGATAATATAACATTGCTTTAGATGTAACATATTATATGAACATGAATTCCCATTATTAGCTGTGGGGATTTCTAATATTTGTGGAATACACAAATATAAGTCATTCTACTTCAGTGTTAACATTATTTTACTGGAGGGTGCATGGATGAGGCCAGGACAGGAACTTGGGAGATATGGCTGCAATTGCAGCTGTGCTTCAGGCTACCTGTATGACTCTGGGCAAATCTTTGCAAAGATTTACATTAAAAAAGAAAAGGGATGGGGGAGATTGCTTTTCAGGATGAGAAACAGCAATTGAAGGATTAATTTTCATGTATGAGTTCCAGGAAATTGGAAGCTGCTTGATATCTGTGTCTCAACTTCCTTTATATGTAAAGAAAGAAATAATAATCCTCCACTACTAAACTGAATTTGTATAGTGTTCCTTTTATCAGCTCACGTATAAAGTGCACGGAGATCCTCAGAATGAAGATGTTCTATAAATGCAAAGTATTAGGATCACTGTTTAAAATAAAATAAAAAATTATTCAGGGGATTCAGCAGCACAAACAGCACATTTAGGTGCACGCGCTTGGCTTGGTTACATCAAGAATGATGGCTGGTTGGTCCCGCATCTCATGAATGTTACACTCCTTGTCTCTGCCTCTGTTCCCCCTCCTTCGTATCCATCCCCCTGCCCCTGTCTCTCAAATTGTAAGCCCTAGGGCAGAGACCATGTCTATTCCATCACTTTGTAAAGTGCCAGGTACATTGCTGGTGCTATATAAATGCTTGCTAATAATAATAATAATAATAATAATTTCAGAGTCTACTAAAAGGGATTTGATTTGCACAGTCTGTATCCCAAACAAAGTGCAGCTGTGTATAAGAGGCAGGATTTTTTCCCTATGGAACTTAGGGTGTTTTCACATGGACAGCTAGTCCGCACTAACTGAATCTAGTGCAGACTAGTTTGTCCTTCTGAACGCTGTCAATGGTGCTTATTAGTGCAGGCTAAGAGATAAGTACGGTTCTTATAAAACCGCAATCACTTAGTTTTATAAGAACCGTACTTAAAGTAGTCCATACTAATGTCTTGTTTGGTAGGTTACAATTATTTTCTAGTCCACACTACATTGTCAGTCTAAAAGGCATTGCTAGGTTAGTGCAGACGAACAAACACCGTACTTATTTCGAACTAGTGCGCATTACTTTGGCCGTCTGAAAATGCCCTTAATGGCACCAGCTAGCAGTGGAGTAACAATGGCCCAAAGTGAGGAGGAGACAGTTCCTCTTCTTAGCCCCAAATGCCTCAACAAATGGTGCTGATTGTCTTCACTCCCAATGCTGAAAGGGAGCAAAGTATAATCAAGAACAGCAGTTCCCAAATTCTTTCAAGCTGTGACCCTCCTCTTCGTTCCAAGTTTTGGCCATTTCTATATCATATCATGCAGTCTCATTGGGACCCCATCTGGGATTCCCAACCCTTAGTTTGGGAACCACTGTCGGAAAGGACTAGAGCCAAAATTTAATTAGTAGAGTCAGAAGTCCCATTCTTTTCTCAAGAAGTCAAGAATGGACTGTTTTATCCCCCAGTAGGTATACTAAACACAAACCTGTCACCCCCCTTGCCCTTTATAAACCCATCACAATATAGTAGTTTCCTGAAGCATAGATGTAATAGGAACAGAGCACCTGCACTGAGGTTCACAAGCCTGGGGAAGGAGGGGCTGTTCCCTGGTGCAGCTGTCTCCACTGGGAGAGTAGAACAGGGCGGACCCAACCCAGCCTAGCTACACCCCTGCCAAGGATTCAACAAGGTGCTAGTTTTACTCCCATCTCCTCTGCCACTTGTATGCTGAGTAAAGACAGCAGGGATACTACATACTTCATGTGTCTGTAATATCCTTTTCAGAGAGTTAACATTCCCCCGCCTTCTGTTCCCATCCTAAGGCTTAATTCAATAAAGGGTGTTCACAGACGAGACAGGACCCCCCCATTGTCTTCCTGTTGCCCCGGATTTACCAGCCGGTGTGAAGGGCAGCTGCCAGATGTTCACTCTGGTTTGGGCCAGCGCAGCTCTACACGGCATCATCCCCAGAAAGGTGGAACCTAGTGGACTGTGCAGGGTAATTCGGCCCAAACCAAGGCAATGTGCTGCCCCAGGGCTGCCTGCCACCCATCTGATGGGGGAAGAACTGGGCAGACTGCATTCACCACCTAGAGTCACAGTTGCAGGCTAGAGCGGTTGTGGGAGTGACTGTAACTATATGGTGGAGGGGGCGGCTCGCAGACAGACTGCAGGTAGGGGAAACACCAGCTCATCTGCTGGGGTCCTCTCAGGGCCCATGCAAGGTGGCTGACGGGGGTGGGGGAGAGGCATGAGGCAGCTCCAGGGTCTGGCAGGCTCCCAGTCCATGTGTTAAATCTACCCCAAAAAAGCTGGATTTCTTTTTATTGCTCTACAAATACAAGTTGATATGTTTGGAACAAAGCCTTTAATGGAATGAAAAAAGGAATTGTTTTTTTCTCAGTATGATCCTGCTTGTCTAAATACATATATAATTATCTTTACATATGAGAAGAGGAACCTCTTGGTCTGACCCTGTTTATTTGAAATTAAGGAATGTATTTCAGTTTTCAGCTAGTTTCATCCTACACATACTTAGGCAAAGATCTGTTCACCTCTGTTTTTCTTGGTGGGCATTATGCTTTGTGACTTTCAGTAGGCAGTTTCCTATTGGCAAACACAAGAATCTTTCCATCTGCAATGACTAAAGTGTGCCCACTATATCCGATCTTACATCCCACTCCACAAACAAAATGAAAAGATTCTTTGCTTGTTTCAGAAAGAAGCCAAAAGTTGAAAGTAGGAAGCTGGACATTTTTCCAAACATGAAATTTGCTCTTTTTGGCTGTATGAAAAATATGGCAGAAAGCCAGATTGTCACGGGTAGATTTTCTGACCGTAACATGCCATGCATTCATATTTTAAAAGCATGTTTAACTAATTGTTGTCTATTCTATTAATTACATCAATACCATCTGCTAGAATGGAAGATAGTGTTGATACGTCTTAAAATATATCTCCCTATATATCCAATTTGTTACTTATATCAACATGAGCACAAGGTTAATTACTCCTCGTTTTCTCAGTTCGTAATTCATTCATGTCAGAAGTTTGGCAACTACTTTTGGTATTTCACAATTGCTAGAATCAATATGTACTCATTGTGAAGACACATGGATTTGTAGAGTTGAAGAAATTGCATATGTTAAATCCTTTATGATTTGTTATGTAGGTGCTAATATCAAAGATTTTGTATTTGCTTATGGACAAAGTGATTCATAGAGTAGAATGCATGATTTTATACTAATAAATTGTTTTAAAGACATGTCATTAATAAAAGGATCATTTGTAACTAGGCAGAATTAAAACTGTGCTGTCAGCATGACTGGGAGAATTGCTCTTGATACATAAAACAATGCACAGGAGTTTGTACTTCATAACTAGTTTCAGAGGTGCAAGTCTGCAAAGGTGTAAATCTCATACTCAAGGGAGCAATGCAGGAATTCTATTGAATTAGTAGTGCATATATCAGCAGAGAAGGGTTTGCTTTACATAAATCTTAAGAATTTTTAGCTGTTCAGTAAACTATGTGAGCTGAGCAATAACAGTGCTAGTTGCATAGAAACAGAAGTTGCATAAAGTCAAAGTAAAAGAGAAATTAAACATCAGTCTAATCTAAGAAGCACATATCTCAAGGAAGAGAAACCAAACTAATCTATTGTGTAGCGATTATGAGAACTTTTGAAATGATAAATTCTTGAATAAACTCTTCAAGCCAGGAACATTATTTCTTTGTCCCCAAAGTGCCTTATACATCTTGATTGCTGTACAAATAAATCATAATGAAATAATGATTCAAAATATTGTACAGGTATAAAAAGCCAAGGGAGACACATACTCTGTAACTTTAATACTTCCCTGGGACCAGAGAAAAAGTGCATTATATCAGGGTGCTCACTATAATAGGGTTAATTATAAGCAGAGTTTATTATAGTGAGGTTTGACTATTTTAGCCATTTAAAGCTGTAGAACCTGATGGCCTGATTTAGTCTAATCGTCTTTTATTTTATGCCCTAATGAACCAAATGTGCAATTAGAGTTCTCAGCTATGCAAATTTTTACCGGACATTTATTAATTATTATTATTATTATTAGTAAATCATTTATATAGCGCTAACAATGTACCTAGCGCTTTACAAAGTAATTGAACCGACATGGTTCCTGCCCTAGGACTTATGATCTGAGGGACGGGGGGTGGGGGGAGACAAAGGAAGGTGAACAGAGGGAGAGACAAGGAGTGTAACATTCACAAAAATGTGAGGCCCCAGGTGCACGCGCTTGGCTTGGTTACATTAAGCCAAGATAATAGAAAAATACACGTTGCAGGGCTGCACTGGCACCAATGCAGCTCTGCAACATGTATTTTCCATAAGTGGCTGGTAAAAATTGGCATATCTGGCAACCCTATGTGCAGTTAGCTCCACTTAGCTATTTAATACCTTGTTTCCAGGTGTAAATAGGTAGTTTTCCAGCACTGTAAATGCTGAACATCACAATTAAAGGTTATAGAAAGATATCTGAGGGAACTTTAATACAGGGTCAATCACAGGGTTACTACATAGTCCAAGATTTCAGATGTCACAAATAACACTCATGAGATAGCAATGGGAGATGCATTCTGCTGCTTTAATAATATGTAATTAGGATGTCTGAAAGCACAATAATGGTGCAAATTGCAAACAGTGATTTGTGGATATGAAATTTAAGACTATTATCGAGGCCTGTTGATAATTGAGCCCATGAAATTTATAAAAAGGGACATATTACAACAGAGTCGTTTATGTGAGTCAAACAAGGCATATTTAGAGTTAACATAGCTCCTTGGAATTCATAGAGTACTGAAGGGCCTCTTAGTTTTGGGAAAGAGCAAATCATTTGTCAAGCAACAGTAGTGGCTGGTGTAATGCACTGACCTCAGTGGTGGGTCAAATTTGATAATTTTGGTTTACACCAATACCTAGCTAGTACAGAATTCACATTTATAACCTGCAGACTGACTGCTAGTCTGACCTACTGGCTGCATTAGAGATTGTGGCATCTCTGTGCTGTCCATTGACACACTGGATTTATTTAAGCATGTATCTTAAGTGCTACCACTAATGACTCTCTCAATGGGCCTATTGGAGGCTGTGAAGGGAAGCCGGCCTATATGATTAATCTATCTCAAGCCTTCTGTGCAGGGCTACTGTGAAGCTTAGTTGACCTCAAGAGCCTCCTTTGTATCTGCCAAATCCTCAAGCAAAAAACTCCAGTAAATTTGCATTAAAAATACAATAGGGTTTAAATAAATAATCAACCAAAAAGAAGACCAGGAAAACCAGTACGTTACTGGGGAAGTCAGTGGACTGAACAGGCCTGGTCACTCGCTTCTAATGCTGAGCTTCGCATTACCTGTTTGCATGTGAAATTATTTCAACTGAATGTGTAAGTGAAAATGTTCCCAATACCAACTGCAACAAACTCTCCTAGCTCTGGGGGTGTCTTCACACGTACAGCTGCTCCCCCCCAGTCTCACCACACCTTTTAAAAGTGGCTTGCCAGATGTGCAGGTGGAGGAGAGGCAGGGCAGGCTGTCCAATATTCTGGGGCTGCCCTGCCGGCAGTGCTCCAGAACATCGCACAGCACCACCAGCAGAGCAGACAACCGAACCCCAGGGCACAGGCGGGAGGCAGGCCTGCCGTCCATCTGCTTGGCAGATGGCCTCTGCAGCCCTGCTCTCAACACTATGGTGTAGGGGAGGGACACTGCGTCAGCAGACCGTGGGCCCCAACAGTTTCTGGGTCCATTTCAAATGGACCCAAGCATGACTGCAAGTGGGCAGATGTGGGGGTGCACCCCTAGACTTGCTCCAGGGGGTACCCCTGTGTCTATGTGAAAATACCCAATGGGTTTTTGCAGACTCCAGCCCCATTGCTAAACCCCCACTTGGCCATAAATATGTCAGTCTCATACCAACCTTTTCCTTCAGCTTTATTCACAGTGTCCAACAGAAAGTAGGCAGAGTCCCATAGTCTCCTCACCAGAGCACAGTACCATTTCCCAGGAGTGCTTTTTAGGCAGAACACTTTTCCCTGAGCTCCCAGCCTGTGGTTCTTCTGTTCCTGCAGGCAGGCCCCTCTCTTGGCTCCCTCTGAGTCCTTGCCTCCTGGCCCCCCTTTCGGTATTCCACACACCCCTCAGGCACTGCAGTACCCTCTCTCCTGCCACCCTTGTTGGCACAAAGCTACTCTCAGCAACTCCTGGGGCCTGAAGCCTTCTCTGTTGAGCCCCCTGAGCAGCATTGCTCAGTATTTTATATCGAGGCTTGCCACACTCAGCTGTGGCCATTCAGCCATCCCCAGTTGGTTCATTTAGCACGTGATTCCTTAAAAGACCAGATACCTGTCTCTGCCTAGTCTGTTCCACAGAGGGCCACGCCCTTGCCAATGCCAAGACAGACCCTGGGTCCTGAGCCTGACCCTGCAACAGCTTAGGGCTGTCCATCACACACACACATACACATTTTGTGTATGACTGAAAAGCCATTGTTCTTTTTAAAAAAAAAAAAAAATTGGCCAGAAAACTTGAATCAGATACTTTTGAGGGCAAGTATTGCCTTAGAAAAATATTTAAGATGACCTTGTCAGAAATGGAGCCCCAGGTTTCATTCCTTAGAAGTACATGGCAAACTATTCGTCCACAAGGCTGTATAAGCTGCTGATTATTTATTTATTTATTTTATTTATTTACATTTATTAGCCATCCCGTCATGCCCATGGCATCTCGGGGCGGCTTACAACACACAAAAATAACAATAAGTTAAAAAAACATACAACAAAATATTAAACCATCTAAAAAAAACCTAACCCCCCCAAAAAAAACTTTTACCCCCCACCCACCCCCCACACACACTGGGAAAATTAGAGGTATTGTTCTGGTCACCAGAGAAGTCCCTTGTTATTTCAGCACAGAAATGTATTGAGAATGACTTTTTAAAACAGATTAAAAGTATATAGATATATAGAGCAAGAGCTACAGTAATGACTCAAAACCAACCTAGAAAAGCTCTGTTACCAGGACACTGGACCATGATTCAGTTTTGAAGGGAAATCTCCTTGGGAAAACTCCTAACAAGAGAGATGGTTTGTGTACGGAAAAATAATATAGTCCTATTTGCATACACTTTGCTGCTTTTATACCTAGAATATAGATGTTACTCAGAATACAGCAAAAGTTCTGGAAAGATAACTGTAACAGTCCCTCTAAAGCCGACCTAAGCAGGCCTGGAAGCAAGTGGATGCGGGGGTGCACCCCGGGAGCAGCTCTGGGGGTGGGCAACCTCCACATCCATCTAAAAGCACCCAATGTCTTCATGTTTACATGTAGCTTGGCTTCATTCTGGGGGTGTGTTCCTATGAGCTTCCTCAGTTGTTAGCTATTTAGGGAAATCTAATGTGCTTGAACCATTCTTTTGACAAGTGGAACAAATCAGCCATTTGTGATCACCAAATCAAAAACCAGTCTGATCATGAGAACAGCAGGGTGCTTAAAATAGGTTTACAAGTTATTTATGTGGAAGAGTTGATCATGAAAATGTACAATAAGCTTTATAAACATGTGATCGTGTACACGTGTGTTTGTGTCCATGTGTGTGTAAAAGACAGGTAGGCTCACATTACATTTCTTCCATTCTTTCTAAAACTCTGTAATAATAGGCCATTATCCACAAATTACTGTGGCATAGTCCCACATTGAAGCCCTTAGTGTTCGAGAGTGATTTGTGGATTATGGCCATAATCTATAATTATGGTGGTGAGGGGCCCAACACATGAGCAGGGGCACACTCTGGACTTGGTTTTCTGCACTGAACTTCAGGAGAGGGGTCCGATGATTGGGCATGTATTGTGTTCACCCTTGCTGTGGCTGGACCATTACCTCCTGTGAACCTCCATCCTCGTGTGCCTGACTGACTGTAGGGGTGCAGGACCAGTTTAGATGGTCTACCCTAGGAGGCTGATGGAACCAGAAGGGTTCCGGAATGCTCTTGGGGAGATACCTGTTGACTTCAATGATCGCTCCATCAATGACCTTGTGACCTTTTGGAACAGCTGGCTGATGGGGGTCATTGATCGAGTGGCTCCTAGGCATCCACTTCCAGCACATCAACTCTGCAGGTCCCCGTGGTTTATAGAGGACCTGGGATGTCTGAAAAGTGAGGGGAGGCAGTTGGAGCGATGGTGGCACCGCCTTCGCGCCCAAGACGATTGATTGCGACACCGAACATTTTTGAATTCCTATGTCATGGTGGTGAGGGCAGCAAAGAAATGGTTCTTTGCTGCACTCATTGCATCTGCTCTGTCATATCTAGCGGAGTTGTTCTGGATGGTGAGAGGTCTGGTCGGTTCAACGTGTTTCCGCCTGGAACCGGATTCATCCACAGCCTGTTGTGACATGTTTTTGAAGTACTTTGAGAACAAAATCACTCGCATTGAGCACAACTTCAACTCCATCATTTTAGAGGCAGTGGCAGAGCCAGAGGTTAGGAATGCCCTGTCTGGTCATGTTTTGTGGGATGAATTTCAACTGACAATGCCTGCCGATGTGGCCGATGCGCTGGGGTCTGTTTCAGCCACAACTTGTGAATTAGACTTTTGCCCGTCCTGGTTGATAAGAGCTACTAGGGAAACATTGGGGCCAGTGCTGGCTGGGGTTAACAACACCTCCCTGCGGGAGGGGAGGGTGCCAGTGGGAGGGGAGCGTGCCAGTGTGCCTTAAAGAGGCTTTTTTTTGATTCCTCTTCAAGAAACGATTGCTTGACATTGGTGTCCTAGCTAGTTACTGGCCTGTTTCTAAGCATCCCTTTTCAGGGAAGGTTATTGAACTGGTAGTGGCTCGTCTGCTCCAGGCACATTTGGATGGCATTGGTTTTCTTGATCCCTTGCAATCTGATTTTCGCCTGGGATACGGCAAGGAGACAGCCCTTGTGGCCTTGGTCGACGATCTCCTCATAGAATTGGACAAGGGTCATATGACCCTGTTGGTCCTATTAGATCTATCAGTGTCTTTTGATACTGTTAACCATGAGTTGTTGTTGATGCATCTGTGGGACTTGGCGGGGGCGGACGTCACTGTTTTACAATGGTTCTGTTCATACCTTGCAGTTAGATCTCAGTGGGTGGTGCTAGAGGAGTGAACTTCGTCCCCTGGTGGCCTCTCATGTGGGATCCAGCAAGGTTCCATTCTGTTCCCTCTGCTGTTTAACGTGTATATGAAGCCATTTGCGGAGGTCGTGCACAGCTGGGGGAGTCAGTTGTCACCAGTATGCTGATGACACCCAGCTGTAGTTGTCATTTTCATCCGACTCAGGCCTTGCTGTCTCGTTGCTGTCCCAGTGCTTGGCTGCTGTGGGGATTGGATGAGGTCGAGTCGATTGAAGCTCAGTCCCGATAAGACAGAGGTAATGTTGGTAGGTGGGACCGGTGATCTGGGTGAGGAGTTTTCCCCCTTTATTGGGGGCATCCGTCCTCCTTTGGTTCCATCTGTGCAGAGCCTGGGGGTGCTCCTGGATTCACAGTTATGCCTGAATTCTCAGGTGTTGGCTATGGCGAGGGGTGCCTTTTGCCAAT
Organism: Sphenodon punctatus; assembly: GCA_003113815.1. Classification (NCBI taxonomy): domain Eukaryota; kingdom Metazoa; phylum Chordata; class Lepidosauria; order Sphenodontia; family Sphenodontidae; genus Sphenodon; species Sphenodon punctatus. The sequence goes on along the minus strand of QEPC01013442.1, from coordinate 940,451 downwards.
TACATCTGGAGAAGAGACTCCATCCATATGTCTCGGACTCCAATCTTGCCACTATCATCTATGTGTTCATCACCTCAAAGCTGGACTACTGCAATGCACTCTACGTGGGGCTGCCCTTGGTGATGGTCCGGAAGCTGCAGCTAGTGAAGAATGCAGTGGCCTATCTCTTGACCATGATGAGCTGCAGGGAACACCTGTTCTCCGAGTGTTGCACTGGCTGCCTATTGTCTTCTGGGCCCAATTCAAGGTGCTGGTGTTGACCTTTAAAGCCCTTCACGGCCTAGGCCCTGCCTATCTGAGTGATCGCCTCACCCACTGGGTGGCCCCTGTGGTTGTCTGGAGGTGCCCTCCTGGAAGTCCCGTGCTATCAGCGAATTTGGAGCAACAGGAGGGCGTTCTTGGCAGCCGTGCTGTCACTCTGGAATTCCCTCCTGGTGGAGGTTCGCCTCAGACTGAATCTTCTCACCTTCTGACGTAATTGTAAGACCTGGCTCTTCCACTAGGTGTTTGGCGAGGGAGAGTGGGAGGGTAGGATGGGTTAGTTGGTCTGGGTTGGGGGGAGGCAGGAAATGTTATGCAGTAGTCAGATTTTCAGTATGACTTTATTGTTATTTATATACATGTGATTTATTTATTTTTATATATTCTAATTGTGTTTTTTTATTAATATAAGCCTCCCCGAGTTGCTTTGCGAGAGGGGCGGGATATAAATTGAATGAATGAATGAATGAATGAATGAATGAGCATCTTGTGATTTTATAAATGAATATTTTCTTTTGGACTACTTTTAGGAGGAAAAGTAACCAAATATTTAGTGCAAACACTAGCACTGAGAAAGAAAAGTATATGTTGGGGGGAACTGCTTTTCATATCCAAGCATATTAGAAACAGAAATACAGTACAGTATTTTTCATATATGTGCTTTAGGAAACAGTAAGAAATGTCATCTTCTACTCATAAATACACTTATTTTTTGGTCCATAGCTCATTTCCTCAGGATTTACACACACATCCCTCACAGTTGGTGATATTTGATGCTAGGTTCCTTGGCTCGGATATCTAGGGTTGCCACCTCTTGTGATTTGACCCTGAGACTCCCATAGGCCAAAATGGGAGTCGCAGGGTCAAACTGCAAGAAGTGGCAACCCTACTGATAGCTCCCAGTGGCAAAAAATCATGTAGTGGAAAAGGTGTACTTAAAGTGCCAAAGCTGATGGGCACATACTTTTCACTCCCATATATTATACAATGGATTAGATAACACAGGGTGAAATTCTGGGTTGTTACTGACAGATTTAGTCAAGGAGTAACTGCAGTGGAAATAAATGACAGATTGCTTATCTTACCTTGGTAGACTTTATCGTGTGAGATTACCATGGCATTTTTGCATCTTGGACAAAATTGATATGAAAGTGATTATATTTTTATTTTATTTATTTATTTAATTTAAATTTATACCCCTCCCTTCCCAAATGGCTCAGGTAGATAGATGTAGATATTAGGTAGATAGAAGTTTCGGATTAATTTATTAGGCTGCAGAGAATAAAATTCAGCGTGTTTTTAAATGAGATGGGTCCACGCATGCCCTCCCACCGTCCACGCGTCCAAGTGCTCGTGTGATGGAGGTGTGCTCCCATGATCCACGGAGCAGTCATCTTACCCCCAAAACATTCCCCTCCTACTTCCCTTTCAGTTTCCATTAAGGGTGTCACCATCCTCAGGCATGTGGTCTGGGATTCATCTTTGGGCGTTTTTAGACAAGCAGGGAAATTTAGAGGATTGGCAAATCCGCTCTTTAAAAAGTCATGTGGCGAGCGTTTACACACACCAGAAGTCACCAGCTGCCATTGAAAACAGCGGCACTCAGCAGCTCGTGTATTATTTTTAAAACCAGATTTGTAAAACCTCGATAGTGAGGTTTTACAACTCTGGTTTTAAAAATAATAACTTACTTAGTAACTTAGTTACAGGGAAGAAACTTCTTACAGGGAAGAAAACCTCGATATTGAGGTTTTACAAATCCAGTTTTAAAAATAATGCACGAGCCACCGGCTGCTGCTGTTTTCAATGGTAGTTGGTGACTTCTGGTGCATGTAAACCAGAGGTGGGGAGCCTCAGGCCTGGGGGCCAAATGTGGCCTGTGGCAAGTTTTTATGTGGTCCCTTTCCACTTCCTGGATCTGGCCCTCGGATCCAGTTCTTACCTCCAATCACTGAAAAAGTGAGCTCAGGGGAAGGGAGCAGAGATGAGGGCATGCAAACAAGGATAGGGGACAGTTCCATGGCACAGATTCATGATTTGAACTCTCCTTTCCTTGAGTGCATCCCTTAAGCACCCCCGCCCTAACTTCTGTGCGGCCCTCGGAGCTTGTGCAAGCTTTCAAAGTGGCCCCCGGGAGGGAAAAGGTTCCTCGCCCCTGGTGTAAATGCTACCTGCATGACTTTTCAAAGAGTGAATTTGTCAATCTGCACTAGATTCCCCTGCTCGTCTAAAAGAGTCCAAAATTTGACTCCTCCCTCTCCTTTATGCCTCAGATCCAAGCTGTTGCTAAATCCTGTTGCTTGCTCTGTAGAATATTGCTAAAATCCAGCCCTGCCTTACTGTTTCCACTGCAAAAACACTAGTCCACACTCTAGTCATCTCTCTCCTTGACTACTGTAACTTCCTCCTTACTGGTTTCCCCTGCTCTGATCTCTCCCCCCATACCCTCTGTTCAACGTCTGTTGCTAAAGTCATCCACCTTGCCTAGTCTTCACCTTCAAGGCTCTTTATGGCCTTGCTCCCCCATATCTCTCCGCTCTTGTATACCACCACACTCCTGCCTGGGAGCTTTGCTCCTCCTCTGCCCCCACCCTCACCTGCTGCTTGTGGTAGGTAGGTAAGTAATTTATTGTTAGCCTCATGGGCTGTCACAACATAAAAATTCAACAACACCACCTTAAAAGCATATAAAATAACATAATCAGTATACAATATATCCCAGTTTACAAAATAAGACTTTACCCAAAAAACTGTAAACATTGAACCCTAATCTTTCATTTTCCCAATTTAAACAAATATACCTGCAGACAAAAAGTTGCTGCCACTCTCACTCTAGGGAGCGACCCATCTGTATCCAAGAAAAAAACAGATTCTTGAGCTTTCATTCTGATCCAAAAAATAATTTGGAATAAATGGGTGGATATACCTTTCCCTAAGTTCAGTGTAAACTGGGCAACAAAAGTTAATATGTGCCACAGTCTCAAAGGCATTCTCACTGCAAAAAATGCAGACTCTCTCACAATAAGGTGTTTTCTGATAGCGACCCAGAACCATTGCGGAAGAAAATACATTAAATCTAATTAAAGAGAACACTCTCCTGAGCGGCCAAGAAAACCAATTCAAAAGATAATCCACAGGGGCTCTTTTGATAGAATAATCCGAGGCACACCGTAATGAGGCAAGCGCTGTTGATTCTTGTTGTAACCTTTGATCATTTATTCTTTGGGTAATTTGATGGGCCGCACCCTTCCTACTCAACAACAGCAGAGCATTTCTTGATAGCCCAAGACGGGCTAATTCCTGTTCCGCTCTCTTACACCACCTGTCGTTAGCATGTTTCTTATGAATATATGTCAATAGGGAGTTGGGGGACAGGGGGAACAATTCCACCTTAACCCAGTACCTCAGAATCCTAGCCAAAACTAATTGTCAGACCGGTACCACACACAATTCTGACCTGAGTAATACTTGGGAGACTGACCGAGGAACACCCAATATCGACCGAAGGAAGAGATTCTGAACTGATTCCAGTTTCTCCATAACTGGGAAGCCCCACACTTCCACCGCGTACAATAACTGGGATAATACTTTGTCCCTAAATAGGGCCAGTGCTGGACTCACCAGCCTCCCTCCCTGGGTGTTGAAGAAGCTCAAAATCGTAAGCACTTCCTTCCTGGCCTGTTCTTTAGTTACCGTATAATGGGAAGACCAGCCACCTGAATTTGAAAAAACCACCCCCAGATATTTGAAGGACTTAACCTGCTCCAAACCTGACTCCCCAGAGACCAGTGGAGCTGTCGCCGTGGTTTACCTATAATCATGATCTTTGTTTTGGTGTAATTAATAGCTAGGTTCTCTTCCCTACAAAAGGATTCAAACCTTTCCATGCTACGACGCAGACCAACCTGCGTTAATGAGAGTAAAACAGTATCGTCGGCGTATAACAGAAGAGGCAGCCGATGGTTACCCAACAGGGGAGCATGGTTGTTTGTCATTTCCATAAATGGAACTAGGTTATTAACAAAAAAATTGAAAAGAATCGGGGCCAAAATGCATCCCTGCCAGACTCCCCTACTCAGGGGGATTTCATCAGTCCAGGCGCTTAGTGGTGCCGGACGGACCTGCGTAGTATTATTACTGTGCAAAAGAATCAAGAGATACAGCAAACGCTCATCAATGGAGGTATCCCTGAGTTTCGTCCAGAGCCGTTCCCTGTCCACCGAGTCAAATGCAGCCCGAAGGTCTACAGAGCAACAATACATAGGGATCTCATTTTGCCTAAATAGATATTTAGAGACTAAATGTCTCAAAATAAAAACTTGATCCACTGTGGATTGCCCGGCCCTAAAACCCGCCTGTTCTGGATACAGGATCCGCTCCTCTTCCAGCCAGTCTTGAAACCGTCCCAACAGGTACTTTGCATATAGCTTGCCCACCACAGAGAGCAGGTTTATTGGGCGGTAGTTCGAGGGATTGTTCCTATATCCTTTTTTGAAGATAGGAACAATTAAACATTTCCTCCAGGAGGCCAGAATAACCCCTTCCGAGTTAATCTAGGTGAAAAGAGGGGCCAACAAGTCTGCCCANAAGCACCCCCGCCCTAACTTCTGTGCGGCCCTCGGAGCTTGTGCAAGCTTTCAAAGTGGCCCCCGGGAGGGAAAAGGTTCCTCGCCCCTGGTGTAAATGCTACCTGCATGACTTTTCAAAGAGTGAATTTGTCAATCTGCACTAGATTCCCCTGCTCGTCTAAAAGAGTCCAAAATTTGACTCCTCCCTCTCCTTTATGCCTCAGATCCAAGCTGTTGCTAAATCCTGTTGCTTGCTCTGTAGAATATTGCTAAAATCCAGCCCTGCCTTACTGTTTCCACTGCAAAAACACTAGTCCACACTCTAGTCATCTCTCTCCTTGACTACTGTAACTTCCTCCTTACTGGTTTCCCCTGCTCTGATCTCTCCCCCCATACCCTCTGTTCAACGTCTGTTGCCAAAGTCATCCACCTTGCCTAGTCTTCACCTTCAAGGCTCTTTATGGCCTTGCTCCCCCATATCTCTCCGCTCTTGTATACCACCACACTCCTGCCTGGGAGCTTTGCTCCTCCTCTGCCCCCACCCTCACCTGCTGCTTGTGGTAGGTAGGTAAGTAATTTATTGTTAGCCTCATGGGCTGTCACAACATAAAAATTCAACAACACCACCTTAAAAGCATATAAAATAACATAATCAGTATACAATATATCCCAGTTTACAAAATAAGACTTTACCCAAAAAACTGTAAACATTGAACCCTAATCTTTCATTTTCCCAATTTAAACAAATATACCTGCAGACAAAAAGTTGCTGCCACTCTCACTCTAGGGAGCGACCCATCTGTATCCAAGAAAAAAACAGATTCTTGAGCTTTCATTCTGATCCAAAAAATAATTTGGAATAAATGGGTGGATATACCTTTCCCTAAGTTCAGTGTAAACTGGGCAACAAAAGTTAATATGTGCCACAGTCTCAAAGGCATTCTCACTGCAAAAAATGCAGACTCTCTCACAATAAGGTGTTTTCTGATAGCGACCCAGAACCATTGCGGAAGAAAATACATTAAATCTAATTAAAGAGAACACTCTCCTGAGCGGCCAAGAAAACCAATTCAAAAGATAATCCACAGGGGCTCTTTTGATAGAATAATCCGAGGCACACCGTAATGAGGCAAGCGCTGTTGATTCTTGTTGTAACCTTTGATCATTTATTCTTTGGGTAATTTGATGGGCCGCACCCTTCCTACTCAACAACAGCAGAGCATTTCTTGATAGCCCAAGACGGGCTAATTCCTGTTCCGCTCTCTTACACCACCTGTCGTTAGCATGCTTCTTATGAATATATGTCAATAGGGAGTTGGGGGACAGGGGGAACAATTCCACCTTAACCCAGTACCTCAGAATCCTAGCCAAAACTAATTGTCAGACCGGTACCACACCCAATTCTGACCTGAGTAATACTTGGGAGACTGACCGAGGAACACCCAATATCGACCGAAGGAAGAGATTCTGAACTGATTCCAGTTTCTCCATAACTGGGAAGCCCCACACTTCCACCGCGTACAATAACTGGGATAATACTTTGTCCCTAAATAGGGCCAGTGCTGGACTCACCAGCCTCCCTCCCTGGGTGTGGAAGAAGCTCAAAATCGTAAGCACTTCCTTCCTGGCCTGTTCTTTAGTTACCGTATAATGGGAAGACCAGCCACCTGAATTTGAAAAAACCACCCCCAGATATTTGAAGGACTTAACCTGCTCCAAACCTGACTCCCCAGAGACCAGTGGAGCTGTCGCCGTGGTTTACCTATAATCATGATCTTTGTTTTGGTGTAATTAATAGCTAGGTTCTCTTCCCTACAAAAGGATTCAAACCTTTCCATGCTACGACGCAGACCAACCTGCGTTAATGAGAGTAAAACAGTATCGTCGGCGTATAACAGAAGAGGCAGCCGATGGTTACCCAACAGGGGAGCATGGTTGTTTGTCATTTCCATAAATGGAACTAGGTTATTAACAAAAAAATTGAAAAGAATCGGGGCCAAAATGCATCCCTGCCAGACTCCCCTACTCAGGGGGATTTCATCAGTCCAGGCGCTTAGTGGTGCCGGACGGACCTGCGTAGTATTATTACTGTGCAAAAGAATCAAGAGATACAGCAAACGCTCATCAATGGAGGTATCCCTGAGTTTCGTCCAGAGCCGTTCCCTGTCCACCGAGTCAAATGCAGCCCGAAGGTCTACAGAGCAACAATACAAAGGGATCTCATTTTGCCTAAATAGATATTTAGAGACTAAATGTCTCAAAATAAAAACTTGATCCACTGTGGATTGCCCGGCCCTAAAACCCGCCTGTTCTGGATACAGGATCCGCTCCTCTTCCAGCCAGTCTTGAAACCGTCCCAACAGGTACTTTGCATATAGCTTGCCCACCACAGAGAGCAGGTTTATTGGGCGGTAGTTCGAGGGATTGTTCCTATATCCTTTTTTGAAGATAGGAACAATTAAACATTTCCTCCAGGAGGCCAGAATAACCCCTTCCGAGTTAATCTAGGTGAAAAGAGGGGCCAACAAGTCTGCCCACCAAGTAGGTTTACAATTCAAAAGTTTGGGAGGAATAACATCGGTACCCGGGGCCTTAACATCCTTTAAAGTCAATTTAAGAGCCTCTATCTCCTGAACCGTCACCGGTGGCCATTCCTGGAAATTATTTAGAGGTTCCAGGGCCAATGGGCTATCTCCACATCCTGGCTTGGAAAACAGCTTCCCAAAGTAAGACTGCCAGGCCTCAATAGAGACTGAACAGCATTGAATCTGGCCACTTGATACTTTACACCTGGCGATAAGAGACCAGAATTGTCTGGGGTCATTGGCCTGGGCCACCTGTTGAAGCTGTGACCACTGAACTAGTTTGAGGGCCCTTTTCTTAGACCTGAGCAGACAGCGATAGTCTCTCCTCAGTTTCAACACCTCACATCTTTTCACCATTGAAGGGGAGAGTCGTTGAGAAAGAACCACACTTCTCAGCTTCCTCCTAGTGGCCAGACAATCTCTGTCAAACCACCTTGGAGGGCCGTAGGAATATTGGCCGGGAGTTTTATTAGAAAGCAAAAAAGGAAGGAGGAGCTGACAAAGAGATTCAAAGGCACCAATAGACCCCTGAGAAGGGATGGTTATCAAATCAAGGAGGTCAACAACCTGCTGCTCCTGTATAAATTTAAGGAAGGACACCGTTACTGTACTGGACCACCTAGCCCATAATAGACAAGGGTCCTCCCCCTTTGAGCATTGTAATTGAGGATCCCTTAGAAAAATTGGCCTCTGGAAACGTAAGGGAGTAGTCCCAAGAAATAATACTAATGGAGCATGTTCTGTTTCTACAGGCTGAAGGATCCTGAGCTCTGAAACCAGGAAAAGGGAGTTTGCTGACACCAGAAAAGAGTCAATTACACTTTGGCCCAAAACTGAGTAATACGTAAATTTGCCCACCAAGTCCCCTGATATTAGACCATTCAAAATAACGAGATCAACTTCGTCAATGAGTTTTAAGAGCCTGGGGGATCTGGCACACACAACCTGGTCTCTGGAGGAGCGAGCATTGTTAAACGAGGGAACTAATTCAGCACTAGCATCCAAAACACCTGCAACTTCCGGGAGCGACCCAAGGCACGTATTCAGGTCGCCCACCAGAATTAGCAGTGTGGTTGGATACTTAAGAAATGCCTCCTGCATTAGATTGGTAGTGCATGCCCATATATCCTCGAAGTAGTAAGAAGAGGCCGCTGGGGGATATAAGCATTGGCCAAAAGAAGCTCTAATTTGGGGGAGAGGGCAAAATGCCATAGCGCAAAATAAGATGCATAATTCCTCACCTCCATTATCGTTGCCTGCAAGAAAGATTTAACTAACAGGGCCAAGCCCCCACTAAGTCTACCTCGAGTACTTTGTGATTGGGCCTTTAAACAAAAAATCTCAAAACCGGGTAGACAAAGATCCCTTGCCACCCAGGTTTCCTGGAGCAGAAAAATATCACAGGAAGCTCTCAATTTCTCAAAATCTGGGTCTAACACTCTTTGGGTCCAGCCCCAATATTCCAACTAACTATAGATAACAACAGGCAAATGTAGTCAATCGCTGGTAGGGGGTGCTAAGCCGCGGTCCGCTTTCTTTTCACACAGGCCCTCTGGTTTCAGCCCCTCCTGTGGCAAATTAGGCAAAACAGGGAGGGCAAGCAGTCCCACCGAGGAGATATATGGTAAGGCCCTGTCGCCTGTTGATTGCTCAGGAGGCCCTGGGTCCCCAAGAGTCCCTCCACCACAGGGGGGACAGCACCTCCCCTCATCCGGCTCCAAGAAAGGCATACTAACATGCGGTGAGCGCTCAACACAGGTAACAATGACCGAGCTGAGTCGTTCACCCCGGGGGTAGATGTTACAGGACAGTCTCCCTCACGGGAGGGCAGATTCCCAGGGGAGACAGAAACCTCCCAAGAAATACCTTTGGTTAACCCCAGACTATTCACGCAATGAGCCTTCTCACAGATTTTGCAGGGCAGGGCATAAGTCGAATTGGGACGCCTCAAATTGGCTACTGAGTCCTAGATTCGCTGGGACATCAAATTCAATTTATCGAGTAAATCCCCAGAATCGGGGAAAGAATTTAGAACAGGCTGAGAAGCTCTAAGTGTCAACTTAGGGCTGATTCACACGCGCATTTAAATCGCACAGAATCCTCGGTGGCATAGTGCGATTTAAAAAACCCCGCACTTCCGGGCTGGTGTGAATGCGCTGAG